>CM055118.1:199007987-199472628 GCA_029206835.1 Rana muscosa
TGCATTTGATTGATTTATATATTCACTGTGTTCATCAGTTAAATCACATATTTGAGCTAAGTTTAGTAGCTACCTTTCTGGTATTTTAGCGCTGCACTATTTTGTATCCATGCCATCACACATCTCCTGTCGGAAAATCTGATCGTTTGTATGAGGCTTTAGTTTCTCCCTGGAGATGAGATTTGTGATATTATCAAACGTGCAAATGATTCATCAGAGATGAGCACCCTTCCGCACTGCTCGGTGGGAAGCTGGTAGATTCACTAAAGGAGTAGAGATTGTTCACGTTGAATGTTCACATAGCTTAAAGCTGAACTCCAGGAACACATGGATATATACACATATAAAATACATATACGTTAGCTTTTTTACCCCATCAACACTGGCTATTAATGCCTCCTGTGAAGCTATTGTGTTACAAATTCCTACTTTTTGTTATTCACAAGAAATAGCTGTTTGTCTGTTTCCATGTGGAAAATTAATGTGAATAGGAGTGATTTCATAATTATCAATCAGCTGCTGCATTTGCAGGTTTCTTATGAGGAAAATTGCAGGGTCTGCATCCCTTTTAGATGTGATTTCCTATTGGGAGATTTTCACCAAAAATTTAATTTTTGTTGCAGGGGATGCCCAAAATCTGACTTGAATCTTAGTGCTGACTTCTGGGAAAATTAGTGAGCCAATCACACAAACAAATAATTAAATTTCTGCGAGGAGTTTTGTACATGCCTCCAGGTAGCAATGAAGGGATCTGGTCGGACCCTCAATTGCTCTCTATGGAGTGGCGGATGTCAACAGACATATTGATTCTACCCTGGCTCTCCTGGCCCCTCTCCTTGAGAGGGCAGTCGTTTGCTATGGAGGCACTCATGCGTGCTCGCTCCTGAGTTGCACTCTGTGTGTCTATAAGACACACAGAGCTTGGCTCGGCCCCACTCCCGCTCCTTCCTCACTGGCTGTGATTGACTGCAGTGGGAGGTAATGGCTCCTGCTGCTGTGTCACAGCCAATGAGGAGGGATAGACCTGGGATAGATGCTGCTCTTGTGCACATTGCAGGATTGAGATGGAGCTCGGGTAAGTATTAGGTGGGGTCTGGGGGGGGGGGGGGGATTGGATGCTGCACACAAAGGATTTCTTACCTTCATGCATAAAATGCATGAAGGTAAAAAACCTTCAGCTTTTACAAACACTTTAATGATTAAGGTGAAGCTTTTTTCCTTTTCATCATCCAATCAAGTGCAAGATCCTACTTATTTTAAATTTCGCTGCACACAACTGAGTGTTCAAGGCCTGTAAATATCCTGATATGTCAGGTAACACTGCTAGCTGCTCATCAGTTTGCATAAAGTATGAAATGTTCACAGTGACCTACAAGGACATGACCACTTGATTATAATAAATATGCTATGCCACTTCTAAAATGAAAAACATGCAACCTTTCAGACCTACGAATTATGAACAATATGAACAATATGCATTTTTGTAACAGGTCATATTGCTGTATAGGTCAGCTATAAATGGTGGTTAAAAAAAAAAAAATACCTTTATAGGGCGATGATCTGCTGTTGAGAATGCCTTAAAAATGGGCAGATGAAGCGAATTGTTTTAACAATTATTTGCTTTTACTATAAGGTGACCAGATTTTCAAAATGAAATCCGGGGACATTTTTTTTTTGCTATTGGCAAATGGTAAAACTATTTTGTAAGCATATTTTCCTCAAATGATATATGCAGTGTATGTGGTATGTGTTTATAAAATGATTGTATGATATATACTTTCTTTCTTACATTTTGTCCATGAGATTAAAAAAAAAGATACCGTATATACTCAAGTATAAGCCAAGTTTTTCAGCCCTTTTTTTAAGCTGAAAATGCCCCCCTCGGCTTATCCTCGAGTAAGTGTCCCCACTAACTGTTCTCCGGTGTCTCCAGGGGCCGCTCCGGTGTCTGCGGGTGTTCTCCAGTCTCTCCGGGGGCCGCTCCGGTGTGTGCAGCTGTTCTCCAGTCTCTCCGGGACCGCCCCGATGTGTGCGGGTGTTCTCTAGTCTCTCTGGGCCGCGTTGTTACTGCACCTCATATTCTGTACAGCGTGACGATCCGCCTCTAGAGGTCTAACAGCAGCCTGCATTGTTTACGAGTGACCGCCATTTTGTTGTGGCCGCGGCTCCAACAAAAAAAAAACCTGGCAGTTTCTGTGACTGTGGAGTCCCTTGGCGCAGGGGAGGAATGGCCAGATCATCAGAGCGGCTCTCAGGTATGACAACAATGTTGTCAGTAAACTAAAATACCGGTAGTTGATAAGAGAAGCTGGCGGAGCAGATTTATTATCTCTGTATTCACAACTATATGCCTATGCTTTATCATGAATTACAGTACATTATTTTCTTTAGATAAAAAGAATGGTTACCATAAATAACATTAAGCAGTTTAAATACACACAAAAGAAAAGTGACCCTTCAGTGGGAGGAATAGTACCCCATGGTGGTTGTCAGTGATTTTTGGTGCCAGTGGAAAGAAAAGTTACCCATCATTAGTATCAGTGGAAGGAATAGTGACCAATCATTGTTGTCAGTGGGAGGATTAGTGATCCATCATTGGTGTCTAAATATTGGCAAAGAAAGGAGAAAAGTTTTTTTTTTATTTACCGTACCAGTAGCTGCTGCATTTCCCACCCTAGCTTATACTCGAGTCAATACGTTTTCCACATTTTTTGTGGTAAAATTAGGTGCCTTGGCTTATATTCGGTTCCGCTTATACTCGAGTATATACAGTACTTCTTAGAATATGTAAAAGATTATGGGCACCATGGTTGGACACCCCTGACCTCAGTCTGTGCGAACTTGTTCAGATGTGGCTACGGCAGTGCCCTGGTTGCCCAACATGACCCATACATGGTTTTGACCACACCTAGTTGGCGGATGTTTAGACTTGACTCAAATGATATACCCAGTGTACACCTAACTGAGGATGTAAATGTGCTCGTTGGTGATGTATTACTTAACATTTTTGTCTTCTCTTAATTCTAATGATTGGTGAAATGCTGTTGTGGAAAATGTTTTGTTTTTTCCTTTTTTGAATGATACCGGATAGTATCTGACTTTGTTATCTTTAATAAAGAACTTGTTTGATATCATAAAAAAATAAGTGGTTAAAGTGCCACTGGCCACCAATGATTGTGGAACTGTTTTTTTTAAAGGTGGTGGTGGGCATGGGGGGGTTGGTTAAAGTGCCACTGACCACCGGTGATTGTGGGATAAATTTTTTTTCTAGGCAAAGAGATAAAAAGTAAATGTAAGTGTAGCACACAGACCCTTCTGCTTCGCCCATTTGCAGTAAGGCACACCTGCTACTTGCCCGGTATCCAACTCCATATACGGAGAGGCGAGCGGTGTTAGATTTTGGGCCTTGCGGCAAATTACCTCTCCAGAGTGGATCCCAGGTCTCCTCTGTCTAGGCGAAAGTCCCTTTGTAATAAAGCCAATGTCCACACAGGTGTAAAACCTAAGCAGCAAGGTTTTATTATTTTCTTGAGGTAAAACTTGGTAGAGAGAGAGAGTAGAAACGACAGAGTAGGGGAAGGTTCAGGCATGCAACACTCAAAGAACACTTTCATCGCTACTCAAGCCTGAGTGGGTATAGCTCACCCAGATAGTCTCTTTAAGAGCAGTCCTAGCAGCCGGAGTGGAGCACGGATTAAAGCTTTCCTCCCCTTTTTGATAGGATGCGTTCAGGAGGATTCCTCTGCCACAAGAATGATTAATGTCCCGAACCTCCACAAATAAAGATGGCGGATCCCTCTTTAGGTTAGTCTCCAGGCCTCTCCCCCGAGACAGCAGTACCGTCGCTATCTCCGCTGGGACCGATCCTCCCCCGGACTCCTTTCCTAAAGTTGGGCTCCAAAATGGTGGGCAGCCTGGGATCCCTCCGTAAGGTGTAGGCGCCCCAGCCAGCCGAGCCGGGCCTACCAAACAGCGATGAAGCTTCGGGCTGAAGGTGCCCGAGACTGAAGCACACGCACACACCCCCTGGCCATGAAGGCCACAAAGGTGGGGTACGCGCCACACGTCCTCCAGGACCAAGGGGTCCCTTCTAGTCCAACCACTCCGCCTGATGGCGTCTGCCCCTTAAGTACCCCCTCCCAACAGGCACAGCCGATTGACCATGCCCACCACACTGCTGTCGAGAGAGGACACCCAATAGTGTTGCGATACCTCCTGTGGTTCAACCTGAGCCGAAGTGACAGCGCCACCCCCTGGCAACAGGGAACTGTACTACCAGGCAGCATCACACCCAGAGCAGAAGCACAATTTGTTCTAATCAACAGGTCCGAGCCCAACTATTGGCTCGGACCACCCCTAAATTTACACATATAGCGTCCCATAAATTGGGATGGGCGCTACATAAGCAAAGGCACATTGTTTTAAAGGAATAGATTGCCTGCAGTACAAGATAGTACCTGCAAAATGCATTGTAAGCAAATGTGAAATCTTCACTCCAGATCTTATGCCTCGTACACACGATCAGTTTTTCCGACAGGAAAACCGTGGGTTTTTTTCAGCAGGAAAACTGCTCAAACTTGTGTTGTATGCACATGGTCACACAAATCTTGTCTGAAATTCCGAACGTCAAGAACGCAGTGACATACAACACGTACGACGAGCCGAGAAAAATTAAGTTCAATAGGCAGTTCGGCTCTTCTGCTTGATTCTGAGCATGCGTGTTTTTTTTCGCGTCGTAATTGCATACAGACGAGCGCGATTCGTGATAGGAATTTTTCCTGTCCTGAAAATTGAGATCCTGCTCTCAATCTTTTCTTGGCTGGAAAACTGACAGAAAAAGTGTGATGGAGCATACACACGGACGGAATTCCTGACAAAAAGCTCACATCGCACTTTTCTTGTCAGGAAAACTGATCGTGTGTACGAGGCATTAGAAGGGGGAAAACATTTAACAGGACTCAAAAACATATTTTTTTTACTTTTTATGGGCTTTTTGTGTTGTTTTTTATTTGCTGTAAACTTATCCCAAACTGAAGAAAATACAAAAGAATCTGTGAGAAATTGTATTTTATTAAAGCTGAACTCTGGAGAAATAGACAAAAACTCAGCTCTTTATTCATAAATTCATTGTTATTTGTGTGTATATATATATATATAATTTTTTTTTTTTAATGCGGGCAGTATAAGTACATGAATCTGACTTGGTTTCGTCCTTTTGCAGCACCTTTCCAGCAGAACGGAGGAGGTAAAGAAGCACTACAATGACCCTAAAGGTAAGCTTATCACTGTGCTGCTGCACCTTCACTGTCCAGTCACAGGCAGGGGCAGTTCGATGACAACCGGGCTCAGAGAAAATGTGTTGAATGATGCTGGCTGTCATTCACTCAAAACAACTGGGAACATACAGTGGTGGGAAAGGAGTTCTGCCGGGGACAAATTATTAAAGTTATTACAAACGTCAATTATGCATTTTATTCATACTGAGGCATAATGCTGAGTAAATATTTTATTGTATATTGCAATTTAGATGAATAAATACTGTAGGTATATATAAACTTTTAGGCTGGGTTCACACTGGTGCGACACGACAGCCGTCCTACTTTGGATCCGACTTTGCCCTGCGACATGAAGCTGACATATGTCCGACTTTCAATGAACGGGGATCCGACTTGGATCCCCGCCAATACCAGGCACTGTGTTTGGTATGAATCTTGAGGGGGAACTCCATGCCAAATTTTAAATAAAAAACTGGCATGGGTTCCCCCTCCAAGAGCATACCAGGCCCTTAGGTCTGGTATGGATTTTAAGGGGAACCCCTAAGCCAAAAAAATGGCGTGGGGGTCCCCCCAAAATCCATACCAGGCCCTTGGGTCTGGTATGGATTTTAAGGGGAACCCCCTAAGCCGAAAAAACGGCGTGGGGGGTCCCTCCAAAATCCAAACCAGACCCTTATCCGAGCACGCAACCTGGCAGGCCGCAGGAAAAGAGGGGGGACGAGAGAGCGCCCCCCCTCCCTCCTGAACCGTACCAGGCCGCATGCCCTTAACATGGGGGGTTTGGTGCTTTGGGGCAGGGGGGCGACCTGTGGCCCCCCCACCCCAAAGCACCCTGCCCCCATGTTGATGAGGACAGGGCCTCTTCCCGACAACCCTGGCCATTGATTGTCGGGGTCTGCGGGCGGGGGCTTATCGGAATCCGGGAGCCCCCCTTTAATAAGGGGGCCCCCAGATCCCGGCCCCCCACCCTATGTGAATGAGTATGGGGTACATCGTACCCCAACCCATTCACCTGGTGGAAAAAAATGTCAATAAAAAAACACACACACAGCTTTTTAAAGTAATTTATTGCACAGCTCAGGGGGTCTTTTTCCGACTCCGGGGGTCTCTTCCGACTTTGGGGGTCTCCGGTGTCGTCTCTGCGCTCTCCGTTTTTTTCGTCCTTCTGCCGAGCCTCCGCTATCTTCTTCCAGCTCTTTTGCTAGCGGGGCCGGTCTTCTCCGTCGCCTTTTTCCCTCTTCTCCTCTCCGGTTCTTTCTTCCTTCTGCCGGGCCTCCGCTATCTTCTTCCAGCTCTTTTGCTAGCAGGGCCCGGTCTTCTTCGTCGCCTTCTTCCCTCTTCTCCTCTCCGGTTCTTTCTTCCTTCTGCCGGGCCTCCGCTATCTTCTTCCAGCTCTTTTGCTAGTGGGGCCCAGTCTTCTTCGTCGCCTTCTTCCCTCTTCTCCTCTCCGATTCTTTCTTCCTTCTGCCGGGCCTCCGCTATCTTCTTCCAGCTCTTTTGCCCTTTCTTCTCCGTCGCCTTCTTCCCTCTTCTACCCCATACTCATTCACATAGGGTGGGGGGCCGGGATCTGGGGGCCCCCTTATTAAAGGGGGGCTCCCGGATTCCGATAAGCCCCCGCCCGCAGACCCCGACAACCAACGGCCAGGGTTGTCGGGAAGAGGCCCTGTCCTCATCAACATAGGGGCAGGGTGCTTTGGGGTGGGGGGGCCGCAGGTCGCCCCCCTGCCCCAAAGCACCAAACCCCCCATGTTGAGGGCATGCGGCCTGGTACGGTTCAGGAGGTAGGGGGGCTGCTCTCTCGCCCCCTCTTTTCCTCAGCCTGCCAGGTTGCGTCCTCGGATAAGGGTCTGGTTTGGATTTTGGGGGGACCCCACGCTGTTTTGTCGGCTTAGGGGGTTCCCCTTAAAATCCATTCCAGACCCAAGGGCCTGTATGCTCCTGGATCAGCAGAGTACAAGTCGCATGCATGCCAAAGTCGGATCATGCAAGACTGCGGTCCGACTTTGATCCAACTTCAATGATAGTCAATGGGCTGGGATCAAAGTTGGACCAAAGTAGTACAGGGAGCATTTTCAAAGTCGGACCGACATGTGTCAGACCAGTTAAGACGGCTCCCATAGGGAAACATTGATTTTCACACGTCATGCGACATGAGCTCCCAATGTCGGAGCGTTTTTCGCCCCAGTGTGAACCCGGCCTTTGTTACTGAATAAATTCAAAATATTATTTGTAGGAAATATTTTAAACAAACAAAGTTATTGTATATAATGTTCATTTAATGTATTAAAATATTTCAAACGTTCTTAAAAACAAAGTACTCTAATTATTTTAGTGGTAAGCTAATTACCGTTGTAAAGGAAAATGTTATATAGAAAATAGACATTGATTAATAAAGTTATTTCAAACGATTATGTATTTATAAGACTAAGCTTAGGCTGGATACTTGCTCTATTTTGTCATAACTGACTTTAGTGGCATATTTGTTTTCAGTGCAAACACAATCTTTTGTAGGTCCCACCTGGCAAGCATACATTTTGTAAGGGATTTCTTAAAATATTGCTATCCAGTCATTTGCCAGGATTCTTACGGCTAGACTCCAATACATTGATGGTAACTAACCTGCCAAAGCTTTTGTACTTCAGCCAATTTTATGATTCGAGCACACCTGGCAGACAGCAGAAGCAGAATGGTGACCTCACTTTTCTACAATGAAGGCTCCGTGAGTCCATATTGGCAGATACTTCTGTTCTGGAACTCCGTCTCCCAGTCTCATTGCTGCTTTGGGAACCACAAGGCTTTTTACCACATAAATACAAGCCTGTCATTTCTTCATTATCAGGCTGTTTTTAAGTTTTCACCGCTGTGATTGTTTACCTGACAATTACTCTGATTTGGTCATGTAACACTGTACCCAAATAAGTTTTATGTATTTTTTTAGACAGAAAAATGTTTTCTTTTGGTGGTATTTAATACCTGCTGTTTTTGTTTTTGTTTTTTTTTATATTATTTTACAATAAAAAATAACAGTTTCCCTTACTTTCTGGTAAAATTGAAATGGTAAAATAGTATGAAAACTTTAAAATAAACCCTTATATGGAAGCAGACAACTCAAGGGATCTCATTTTTTGCCACAGTTTTTGGAAATGAAGAAGCAATGATAACGTGGTGTGCTGGTGACTTATCCTTTGTTCTGGGTTAATATACAGGTCACATGGAGACAGCATAGACATAGTACGTTTAGGAGAGGAGGGGGTCCTGAAATAGTTAATAAGAATGATCCCTGTATCATTGAAACAAAATAAATGAATCTGCAGCTGCTGACCCATTCATTCTGTTCCAATTCACTATACTACATTCTCTCTCCTTCCACTGTTGTAAGGGGAGGGGGAAGGATCAGCATTCAGCACTGTAAACATTACCATGTGATTGCTGTGATGATCAATACTGCGATCACATGGTACCCAGCCCCTTGGATCCACTCGGTACAGTGTCTCACAGTGGTTAACGTCAGTTTTAGGTATTTATTCTAGTTGTAAGTAAATAAAAATACATTATTCAATATATGCAACATTGAAAAGTGTTTGGATTTCATTTCAATTTTATCCTTTCATATCTGATGGGTATAACATGCTGGCACCAATACTAGCAGCAGCCTTTAGTCCCAGTGCTCCACCTGAAAGCTGTGAAGTTCTGATTGGGTAAAGCTATGACACTTTCTGTTAGTGTTGAAGCTTGCCCACTTCTTTCCACCCCCTTACATTCCTAATCGCCCATCACTATGATGTACTACCTGAATGGCCAATAGTAATGTATGGGGGACAGGACGTAGCAGGCATGCTTTGACACCTCCAAGAAGTGACCAGAATAGCATTCAGTCAGAGTGGGAAGATTGAAGGATACTGTGGACAGCCCTCAAAATTTTCACTCGCCTGCTCGCATTTTGCGAGTGGATTTTGAGGGCTGGGCGAGTGTGGGCTGCCTGGGGGGCGGTCGTGGGGCAAGAGAGAGGAGAGGAGAGGAGGAGATGCTGCCGCCGCCGCCGCATTGATCAGCGTGCGGGGAACATAACAGCTTTCATTTCAATAGCTGTGTGTTCCCCGTCTTCATATATAACCCCTCCCCCTTGTCCAGGCACTTTGATAGACAGATCACCCGCCCCAGGATTGGGCAGGTGATCTGTCTATTAAAGTGCCGGGAAAAGGGGGAGGGGCTTGACGGCAAGCGCGGTGTGGAACACAGAGCTATTGAAATGAAAGCTGTTACGTTCCCCGCACACTGGTCAATGCTGGGGCGGTGGCAGCAGCTCATCCTCTCCCATCCTCTCGCCCCACGACGGCCCCTCCGCACTGATCAACCAGACAACGGCAGTGGTGGCGGGGGCTCTCTCTTACACAGGTAGGCCATTGGGGACCTACACATGGCCGCATTTGGGGACATGGCTGCATTTCAGGACATATGGCTGCATTTGGGGATATGGCTGCATTTGGGGACATGGCTGCATTTCAGGACATATGGCTGCATTTCAGGACATATGGCTGCATTTGGGGACATGGCTGCATTTGGGGACATGGCGGCATTTCAGGACATATGGCTGCATTTGGGGACATGGCTGCATTTGGGGACATATGGCTGCATTTCAGGACATATGGCTGCATTTCGGGACATATGGCTGCATTTCGGGACATATGGCTGCATTTCGGGACATGGCTGCATTTCAGGACATATGGCTGCATTTGGGGACATGGCTGCATTTGGGGACATGGCTGCATTTCAGGACATATGGCTGCATTTGGGGACATGGCTGCATTTCAGGACATATGGCTGCATTTCAGGACATATGGCTGCATTTGGGGACATGGCTGCATTTCAGGACATATGGCTGCATTTGGGGACATGGCTGCATTTCAGACATATGGCTGCATTTGGGGACATGGCTGCATTTGGGGAAAGATGGCTGCATTGGCGTCACAGGCTGCACTGGCGGACACAGGCAGGCTGCAGTTTTGGACAAAGTTGTTGTTAATATTTATTTTTATAACTTAATTCTGCATAAAACATTTAAGTGTCATTTCATGAGATAATTTGAGGGCGTGTTTAGGGGCGGGATTAGGGGTGGGGCATGGTAGGGGTTGGGCCCGGCAACTGGTGGCGAGTAACCCTTGAGGTCTGGCTAGTAGCTCAGGATTTGAAATTTTGAGCCCTGCTGTAGGTATGCAAACCACTCTAGGGACCTGCATTGCATATATTTCAGTAACTGATTTTGAGGTTTGTTAGAAAAAAATCAGGGCGATCTGACGTCTTATGGAAATAGAGTGCTGTCCCAGCTGGAGCACTGATCCTCTTGCTTCCTGGTCTCAGAAGAGACACTGAGAGCAGCGGGAGCAATAGGTTCCTGCTACTGTCAGTCAAACTCATTTGAGGAGGATGTGGGGGCATGGCTTACTGGCGCTGTGTGTGCCTGTGACAGACTTAACCAGGACAGGGGCTTTTGGAGGGTACTGCAGGGTAGCCTTTTGTCTACTGACTATGGGCCCTGGCTTTTGAGGGGGCTCTATTCTTTGGGAGGTGTGTGCCTGGGGGACCTTTGGAGGTCTCCTGCTGCTTTTGTGTAAATCTGTTTATGGTGTCTTTCTCTCATTGTATAATTTTCCCATTGTGTGCCTCCTAGGTGTGAATTCCTATTGTTAATTAAGTTACCTATGGTTTCTGTCTGTGTGTCTGCTAATCCTCTTGGAGATATGATTAGTATTGTGTCCACTTTACGTCGTTACTGAACCATTGTGGGATGTTTATGTTAGCTGTTCATTAGATGTACTGATGATATTACTGTTTAAAGTTTGTTGAATGTGATCAAGCTCTTATCTGATTTTGTGTGGTATAAATTCTGCGTGCATTTACAATAAAGTCAGTTCCAGTTTGCACCTAAGCTAGTGCTGTCTTGTTCTTGGGTGCATTTCTCAGCTATAATACCTGGTTCCTGGTTCCAGATTGGAGGAAGCTGTATATTGGCAGAGACACCCAGGCAGGGTTGGAGGTGGTCCATAACAGTGTCTATGGACACACACAGCCTGGCTTGGAAGTTTCACGTGCATGGGTGCCCCCTTACTATCTGTCTCGTTAAAGGGGCACTCAGAGGAAGGACGAGTGGATAGCACCGGCGGGGGACTTTTAAAGAGGAGGTATAAATATTTTTGCACAGAGCAGGTAAGTATAACATCTTTTTAACTTTAATTAAAAAAAATAAAAATAAACCTTTAGTATCACTTTAAATAAGCAATGATGTTTGTTGTGTTCAATTGATTTTTTTTTTTTTAAATTACATCCAATCAAATATGTGAACAATTTAGAAAAAGTATGACCCTCCCTTTCATTTATATTCATTACCCTGCTTAGGTCACTGTGTTTGTTCAGATAGTTTATCTGACTCAATTCCATTAAGTGCAGGAACTTGCTGCACAGAGAAAACCTAGAAAAAAGGAACATTTATTATTAAGAAATGCAAGGTTTAAGCCGATGAAAGACGAGACTATGAGAAGGCCTAACATCTTTCTGAGGAAGAAAACAGGATAGATGTTTTTAAAAAAAGGAAGAAAGAGTTGAAGAGTTGTACCAGCAGTCAGCCATGAAATGGGTTGTAGCAGCTGATGGAGAGAAAAGCAGAGGAGCAGCATCCCAAGAGCTGCTGGAGGGAGCCAAGGTTATGGTGGGGGGAGGGTGAAAAAGCTTTCAACTTAAAGGGGATTCCAAAGCAACATCAGAGAAAAGTACAACTGTATCTTTCTTTTTCTTTCTTCCATTGAACGCTGTGCAAAATGGAATTTCTGAAATTTCAAATCAATTTTTTTGAGAGTGGTTTTCTTTATTTTTGTTTTTATTTTACTCTTTGTTTCTGTGTGGGTAAAAAGCATCAAATCTGACTGCTACAATCAGTCCCAGGAGATTTTGCACACTTTGCATTTTTATACCTCTGATTGCCCTGAGGTTTTACATTTGAACAACTTCATGATTTTTATTCACTGACTCAGACTTAGGGAAAAAAGTGTTCTTTTTTTTTTTTTTTACATAAAAAGTAAAATGTTTTAAAATTTGTTATGGATTTTTTTTTTAGATGTGTTTTGTGGATAGAAGGAATAGATAATGAAAAATTTTTTTTTTTTATGCTGCAAGTTAATTTTGAACTGTGATGTTTGAACATATATATGTTTTACAATATTTAAGGAAAATTTATAAACTTGAATATATGCCTCATGTGGCAAGCAGGAGTTAAACGATAAGTGATTTTTCTCGGCATTCTCTAGCAGATATTTTTCTTATGTTTGTATTCCTTTGGTAAGTTTGATTTGGAAGTGCCTCATAAATAAGAACAGCCATCTATGAGTGCCTCCCACGCACAAGCTCTACAATGAATACTCGCCAGTCCTTTGTTCCAGTGCACATGTAGAGCACCAAGGACTGCATTTCCCAGTGTGCCATTCTCTTTCTCTCCCTGTTTTGCAAAGTGCAATCTGACCTCTAATTGAGTCTAAACACAAATCTACAAGCTGAATGACTGAGATGACATGGAGAGTGGTTGTACTACTGCTTGTTTATATTTACTGAAGTCACGTGTTCCCAGCAGCCTTCAGTGAATAATGGCCTGCAATAAAAGGAATTAAAATTTCAGAGACATGGTCTATGGTAAGCCAATACATTGCAACACAGAATTATATGAATAATAAAAATAATTATTATTTTTGGAATAATAAAAATAATTAATATTTGTAGAATAATAATAAAAAAAATATTTGTAGAATAATAAAAATAATTATTATTTTTAGAATAATAAAAATAATTATTGTTATTTTTAACAATTTCATAAGGATTTAAATAAAAAAAATGTAGACACCACACAACCTTTTGATCTTTTCATGCCTTGATAGCCTACTTCCTGTCTCCTAGACTCCTAGATCAGCTTTGCATTAATCTGTCAAAATAATAATAAAATCTAAATTAATATAACAAAGAAATTATACATTATGATTATTATAAAACAGTTATAATAAACAAATACTAACATTAATGATCACCATATGTATTTTAGCATCACATCATTTATCCATGCCTGTTTGGTTTTCTCGGCAAAGCAGTGTAATGTGCCGTGATCATATGCAAAGTGCTAGTAACCCATAACAGCAGATCAGATCTGATTATCTGATTCTGTTACAGCAAAGTGGAATCTGATTAGTTGCTTTGGGCTACTTTATTTTCTACATCATTCCTGGTCTCTCAGAAAAAAGTTTTATATATATATATATATATATATATATATATATATATATATTAAACCCTACGGACTAAAGCCTCGTACACACGGCCGAGATTCTCGTCAGGAAAAAAACGATGTTTTTCCTGACGAGAATCTTGACAAGAGACTTGTCCCGGCAGAGTGTACACGCGTACGATTCAAAAGAACCACCGTTCTTTTGAATGACACGCACGCGGTGACATCATCGACTACGACGAGTGTGCGCTCGTCACATCGATGCCGTCGCCGCCATCTTGCTACACCTTATGCCTATGCCTAGGAAGCTACCGCGCATGCGTCAAAGTCATTTCGAGCATGCGCGGGTTTCCACAGCGACAGGTAAGTGTACACACGCTCGGGTTTCTCGTCGAGAAACAGGCCGACGAGATTCTCAACGAGAAAAAAGACTGCAGGTCGTCTTTTTTCTCGTCGGGGAATCTGGGCAGTTTTCTTGACGAGAAAACTGAAACCCGCGTACACACAGCCGGTTTTCTCGGCAAGAAAGCTCTCCCGGCAGTTTTCTTGACGTTTTTTGCAGAGAAAACCGGTCGTGTGTACGCGGCCTAAGACTGGGATGCCATTAAAGTTCATGTGCGTGTAAAGGCAGGCGTCCCAATACTTCTGGTAATATAGTGTGTGTGTATATGTACTGTATATGTGCTAAGGTCATGTTGGAGGTTTGAGTCGTGGAAACGGGAAAGGAAGATAAAAGGGGCAGTAGTAAGTCTTTCAATTTTAATTGAGTGGAGAATAGATAGGGGTTGAGGAAGGAAAAATGGGGAATAGGGGGTTTAGGGAAGCCTTCAGTGGAGAGAAGGGATAGAATAGGATGGAACTGGACTCAAACAGTAATGACATCTTATGGATAAAATTTGCCATTGTCTATGACAGGAACAGGTTCATGACCTGCCTCCCCGTGGTATTCCTTCCACTTCTTCCATTGGCTAGCCCTCTAGCCCCCAGCTCACCACATACCACCTCCGGGATGGCACAGAGGTTCCCCACTTCATCCTCCTACCTTGCCTACGGATCCAACAAGCCAATACCATCAACGGCAATTACTGACAGGTGGATAGACACACCCAGGACCCTTCCATCTGATGACAAGCATGGTAACACAGTCACTGGGACTTGGTGGTAGAGACTGGCATTCTGGGTTCGCACATCTCATGTAAGTTTTTACCATCGATGGTTAAATAAACCACCTTTTAATCTTGGAACTGTTTAGAGGCTGTTATTCATATGCAATCTGAGAGATGGTTGTCTTCTTCTACATTCATTTTAAGCTACACACCTGGGTCTAAGCGCTTCATGGAACATTTTTCTGCAGCTCTTTTTTGACACTCCCTCCAAGGAGTTATTCCCAGCAGCTGAGATCCACAGGACTCTCATCCCCTTTCCCTGCATAGGTCTTCATAGCAGGCGCCTGATCACTTTTGTTGTTCTTCTGCCATTGTCTATGTATAGCAGCTGATTGGTCACAGTGACTTTTGCTGCTCTTTATTTTATACCAGTATCTTTCCTTTGAATATAGAAAGAATATGCAGGTCAATAGTTTCAGTGGCACCCTACATAGTGGTGCCAGAGGAAAAGCAACTTTCTAAAAGCAGTTTGTAATGGACATGCCCATATTTCTAGCAAGACATGTTCACTTTAATGAAGAGCTCCAGGCAACAATAGTAATCAAAGTTGTATGCCCAACTAATATTTGTCCTATTCAAGCAGCTGCAAGCATCCTCTATGTGCACATTTCAACATCATACTTCAAATCCCGGTAATGGTTCCCATCTGTTTGATGGATGACTGTAGAATAAAAAAACAGGGTCTAGATCAGCTGCTTTAGTCACCTCACCTCCTCTAGCTTCCTCACTGGATAATAAAGCCCAAATAATAAAACTGGTGAGGTCATCTCTGTGTACATCACATTTGAAAGCATGTTCATAGAATTTTACTCTGTACCAACCCTCATAGTGCCCTCTTTCAGTACTGACCTTCCTTCCATCTCTCCATCTGCATGTTACTGGACAGAAGCCAGTATAAATGCAAATTTAGTAATATATTGTTAGAGGCTTCAGATCTGCACCTATCTCTGCACAGGCCATACCTGCTTCTCCACAGTCCGTTGTTCTCTCTCCTTGGAATGCTGGTGCCAGTACCCCCTCTACTTCCATTGGCCAGTGGTGGCAATCCCCCTCAATCAGCTTCCTCATTGCTAGGCTTGTACTGCTTTTCTTCCTCTGTCTTGATTGGCTGTGAAGCTGTGGCACTCTATTTAAGCATCACAAGCTCAGGACTGCTGCTGTTGCATGACCCCTTGAATGATCCTTGCCTGGATAGAGTTAATTTTACTGATTGCTGCCTGACCTGACTTCTTGCCTGGACACGGATTACTCTTACTGATTACTGATTGCTGCCTGCTCTTGCCTGGATAATAGATATGCTACTGATTGCTAGGGATGGGCGAACAGTTCGGCCCAAGCATGAGTTTGGGACAAACATTGGCTGTTCCCCCATTCGACGAACACCCAAATTATCAGGCATTTGACCGTTTGTTCAGCCCGCCGAATGAACACAATGCACTGTGCCGCCGCACAGTGCATTGGAATCCCTGATTGGCTGAAGCAATGAAACCTTTGCCCAATCAGGGCACTAAGCACTGTCAGAGCCATGATTGGACGCTGTCATGATGACTCTATCCAATTATGGCTCATTGCTCTTAGCCCCACCCCACACTATAAAAGTATTCTTTCAATAGCGGCCATTTTTGTGTGATATCGGCATAGAGAGCGATAGAACAGGGCTCTGTTCAGTGCTATTAGACAGTTAGTGTGCTATAGTGTTCTATTCTGATTCTATTGACAGTGTAGAAAATCAGTTTAGTGTGAATCTGTAATAGTTCAGTCAGTGTGAGTGTAGTGACCACCATTTTTCTTTACATTAGCGTGAACCTAGTGATAGTTCAGTCAGTGTGAGTGTAGTGACCACCATTCTTCTTTACATTAGTGTGAATCTAGTAATAGTTCAGTCAGTGTGAGTTTAGTGACCACCATTCTTCTTTACATTAGTGTGAATCTAGTGATAGTTCAGTCAGTGTGAGTGTAGTGAGCACCATTCTTCTTTACATTAGGTTAAATCTAGTAATAGTTCGGTCAGTGTGAGTGAAGTGACCATTTAACACAGTATATTTCAGTGCGTTACGTGGCATTTAACACAGTATATTTCTGTGCGTTACTGCAAGTTTAATGCAGTATATTCCAGTGCATTACTGCAAGTTTAACGCTGTATATTTAAGTATGTTACTGCAAGTTTAACGACATATATTTCAGTGCTTTAGGTGCCATATAACGCAGTATATTTGTTGCATTAGTGCACGTTTACCGCAGTATACTTCAGTGTGTTACTGCAAGTTTAACGCAGTATATTTCAGTGCGCTAGTGCACGTTTAACGCAGTATATTGCAGTGCATCAGTGAAGTTTTATTGCAGTATTTAGTGTATCAGTGAGATGTGTCTGTGTAGTGAGTACTCAAGTTAAAGTGCACCAAACACCACTTTCCATTGATTAATTAACCACTTAAGCCCCAGACCATTTTGTTGCTAAAGGACCAGGCCCCTTTTTGTGATTCGGCACTGCGTCGATTTAACTGACAATTGCGCGGTCATGCAACGTGGCTCCCAAACAAAATTGGCGTCCTTTTTTTCCCACAAATAGAGCCTTCTTTTGGTGGTATGTGATCACCTCTGCGGTTTTTATTTTTTGCGCTACAAACTAAAATAGAGCGACAATTTTGAAAAAAACATGACATATTTTTTACTTTTTGCTATAATAAATATCCCCAAAAACGATTTAAAAAAAAAAAAATTCCTCTGTTTAGTCCGATACGTATTCTTCTACATATTTTTGGTAAAAAAAATTGCAATAAGCATTTATTGATTGGTTTGCACATAAGTTATAGTGTCTACAAAATAGGGGGTAGTTTTATGGCATTTTTATTAATATTTGTTTTTACTAGTAATGGCGGCGATCAGCGATTTTTATCGTGACTGCGACATTATGGCGGACACATCGGACACTTTTGACACATTTTTGGGACCATTGTCATTTTTACAGCGATCAGTGCCATAAATATGCACTGATTACTGTGAAAATGACACTAGTAGTGAAGGGTTTAACCTCTAGGTGGCGCTGTATGGGTTAAGTGTGACCTAATGAGTGATTCTTACTGTAGGGGGGCGTGGCTTGGCATGTGACGTCACTGATCGTCGTTCCCTATGACAGGGAACAGACAATCACTGACATGCCACTAGGAAGAACGGGGAAAGGTTTGTTTACACTTACCCCGTTCTTCAGCTCTGTGACCCAATCGCGGGACACCGGCGGTGATCGGGTCCGCGTCCCGCGGGCGCAGTCATGGAGCTTCGGACCGGGTTGCGATGGTGCCGCCGGCGGCACGCGCTGGACCCACAGACGGGTTCTTAAAGGGGATGTACCTGTACGCCCTTGTGCCTGTCCAAGCCATTCTGTCGACGTACATCGTCGTGCGGCGGTCCTTAAGTGGTTAAAGTGCATCCACGTACATATTTCCACATCTTTATTATATTTTGTTATTAAGCACCCCCATCATGTCTAGGAGGACAATGAGGAGAGGCAGACATTCACATGGCACTGTGAGGGGGCCATCAGCGTATGTGTCCACAGGCAAAGGTGGAAATGGTCAGTCCTCAGGTGGGGCATCATGTCCTCTGTTTAGTGATGTTGCCCGTGCTATCCAGCCACAGCATGCAGGGACGGTGGTAGACTGGCTTACTAAACCATCCTCATCCTCGGTCACCCAAGCAGAGACTAGTGCCCAGTCCACTGTAGCTGCCAGAGTGGCTAAACCTGCCTCCTTGTCCACAGCTATTCCTGCCGTAGCCCCAGCATCAGGCATGGCGGAGTCAGCTGAGTTATTTGAACACTATGATTGCTGAACTTGCTCCTTGACAATGCACAGCCATTACTTGGTTTAGATTTTGGTTCTGAGGCTAAAGAAGGCAGGAACATGAGCCTACAGAGAGGGGAGAACACTGGTACACAAATTGGCAGTCCTGTTCCCCAGCCGCAGCGTATTGCCAAGTTGTCTCCAGTGGTAATGAGGATGGAGGAGATGATGATGATAAGGTCACTGACGTGACTTGGGTGCTGGATAGAGCAGGGGAGGAAAGTGAGGGTGAAGGTGAGGCACAACCCCAATGAGGCACATTTCATGGAAGAGTAAAGAGCAGCCACCCTATTCCATCACATTGTGGAGCTGTTATCTCGCAGCCCACTTCCCACAACTCAGTTGTCTGGGCCGTTTTTAGCACATGTGCAGCCGATCGCACTGTTGCAATTTGCAAACATTGTCTCAAGCACATCAAGCATGGCAAACACGACAGCCATTTGAGTACCACATGCGTGACAAGGCATTTAACCTCCTACCACTCAGCCCATTGGCAAGAGCACATGAAAGCAAACACAAAAGGAGTGCAATTCTGTTCCTCCTCCTTACTCCACTCAGTCTGCCCCCATTATACCTCATGACCTCTCAGAAGCCTCCACTGACAAGGATGATGGTATTGCGCAGGGTATCCCAGGTCCTTGGAGCACATCTACCAGTAGCACACCACCAGCTGTATACTGTAGCCGGTATATTTATCAGCAACATCTGCTGCAGCGGAAAAAAAAAATACAGTCACTGCCACCCACATGCCCAGTGTCTAAATGCAAGCTTGTCAAAGCTGCTGGCTCTACAACTTCTGCCTTTCCATCTGGTGGATTCTGCCCCCTTCCGTGAATTTGCAGAATGTGCTGTACCACAATGACAGGTTCCCAGTCGCTATTTCTTTTCATGTAAGGCCATTTCAGCTCTGTACCATCACGTGGAAGGCAATGTTGTCTCAGGACCCGCTTCCTGATTGGCCAGGAGGAGAAGCAGGAAGACATTAGCAAATTTCAAATCGCTAATGTCACACAACTGGGTGAGCTCAGGGCACAGTGCTCTGCGCCCTGAGCCCACCCTTTTTTTAAGCCAATTAGAGCCCCAAGCTCTAATCATGTGCTTCAAAAAAGGAAAAAACCCCATTAAAAAACAATGCGTCCAGCACCCTGCATGTAGATTAGGGGCCAGGCGCCTGGATTAGGGGGGCGGCGCCCCTGCACCCCTAATGGAGCGGCCGCCACTGGCCCATAGACTGCACTGACCCATAGACAGTCTCGCAGGAACAGTAGATTTCATCATCACAATCTTGCTGCTGGTATCTTCCAAAGTAGAGGATTTAGTCTTTTGAGTAAAGGATCCTAGTACAGAAAAATAAATATGCAAATGAGGGGTCACATTTAGTTTGGGAAGGGTTAGTATTATGCTTTGTTCACACTAGAGATATAAAATTTCTGGAAATTTTGACGCCAGGAGCAAAAAAAAACGTTTTTTCCTGTTTTCTTTTTTTTATTTGAATAGAAATTTTTGGAATAAAAATAAAAATCAGTGTGGAGTAATTTTGTAAATTGAGAATCGTTTTGTTATACTGTTGACGTGAAATGCAGTTTATGTAAAAGTATTATGCTTGAAATAAAAGTAAAGCTTATTCAGTAAATTAATTAACTAAATGTACTTTTTAAAATTGTATTTTTTATTACAAATGGAATAACAATGACTGTAAAATGCACAGTCGCCTATAAAAGGGAAAGAAAGTGTTTGGCGGTGATGCATCCTCTTTCACTTTACGTTTGTGTACTTGGGATTAGAGATGAGCTTTATGTTCGAGTCGAACATGAGTTCGACTCGAACATTGGCTGTTCACCCGTTCGGCGAACAGCGAACAATTTGGGGTGTTCGCGGCAAATTCGAAAAGCCGCGGAGCACCCTTTAAAAGTCTATGGGAGAAATCTAAAGTGCTAATTTTAAAGGTTAATATGCAAGTTATTTGTCATAAAAAGTGTTTGGGGACATGGGTCCTGCCCCAGGGGATATGTATCAATGCAAAAAAAAGTTTTAAAAACGGCAGTTTTTTCAGGAGCGGTGATTTTTATAATGCTTAAAGTGAAACAATAAAAGTGAAATATTCCTTTAAATTTCGTACCTGGGGGGTGTCTAAAGTATGCCTGTAAAGTCGCGCATGTTTCCCGTTTTTAGAATTGTCCCTGTACAAAATGTTATTTCTGAAGGAAAAAAAGTCATTCAAAACCACTCGCGGCTATAATGAATTGTCGGCTCCCCGGCAATACAGATCAAAGTCATTGAAAAAAACAGCAGGGGCCTCCCCCACAGTCCATTACCAGGCCCTTTGGGTCTGGTATGAATATTAAGGGGAACTCCGAACCAAAAAAAAAACGTGGGGGATCACGCCAAATTCCATATCAGGCCCTTCAGGTCTGGTATGGATATTAAGGGGAACTCCGCACCAAAATGTAAAAAAAAAATGGCGTGGGGTCCCCCCCAAAAATCCATACCAGACCTTTTTCCGAGCATGCAACCTGGCAGGCCGCAGGAAAATAGGGGTCAACGAGAGAGCGCCCCTCCTCCTGTACTGTACCAAGCCACATGCCCTCAACATGGGGGGGTGTCCCCATGTTGATGGGGACAAGGGCCTCATCCCCACAACCCTTGCCCCGTGGTTGTGGGGGTCTGCGAGCAGGGGGCTTATCGGAATCTGGAAGCCCCCTTTAACAAAGGGGACCCCCAGATTCCGGCCCCCCATGTGAATTGGTAACGGGGTACATTGTACCCCTACCATTTCACAAAGAAAGTGTAAAAAATTGTAAAAAAACACACAGACACAGTTGGAATAAGTCCTTTAAAAAAAAAAAAACAGAAAACCATTCCAGCGATGTAATCCAGTCTGTCCAGCGTTGTTCTCTATGTCCCACAGTGATCCAATGTCCAGCGATGCTGCAGTCTCCTCCAGTCTCCACTCCACACGAAACCCCCATGTCTCCCCTCAACATCCCCCCCCATGTTGAGGGCATGTGGCCTGGTACAGTTCAGGAGGGGGGCCGCTCTCTCGTCCCCCCTCTTTTCCTGCGGCCTGCCAGGTTGCGTGCTCGGATAAAGGTCTGGTATGGATTTTTGGGGGGACCTCACGCCATTTTTTTTTTAATTTTGGTGTGGGGTTCCCCTTAAAATCCATACCAGACCCGAAGGGTCTGGTATGGATTTTTGGGGGGACCCCACGCCATTTTTTTTTTTACATTTTGGTGCGGGTTCCCCTTAATATCCATACCAGACCTGAAGAGCCTGATATGGAATTTGGGGGGGACCCCCACGCTATTTTTTGGGTTCGGGGTTCCCCTAATATTCACACCAGACCCAAAGGGCCTGGTAATGGACTGTGGCGTGGACCCCTGCTGTTTTTTTCAATGACTTTGATCTGTATTGCCGGGGAGCCGACAATTCATTATAGCCCCGAGTGGTTTTAAATGACTTCAGAAATTACTGTATTTATCGGCGTATAACACGCGCCGGCGTATAACACGCACCCCAAGTTTAGGAGGGAATTTTAAGGAAAAAAACTTTTAGGAGGGAAATTCAAGGAAAAAAACTTACATTTAAATGCAGCCTTGTCCATCATTGCAGCCTTGCCCAGTGTCCATCTGCAGCCTTGCCCAGTGTCCATCATTGCAGCCTTGCCCAGTGTCCATCATTTCAGCCTTGCCCAGTGTCCATCTGCAGCCTTGCCCAGTGCCTTTGCAGCCTTGCCAGTCTCTGCGATTTTTAAAATTGGCGCTGATTTCTGTGTGGAGAGGATCGAGCGGGGCCGAGTGTACTTCGGCTAGACTCGGCTCCTCTCGCAGTCCCGCCCATCTCCACTGACTCTGCTCACAGTCAGGGGCGGGACTGCGAGAGGAGCCGAGACTAGCCGAAGTACACTCGGCTTTCTGTATGTCAGCGGCGCAGTCAGAGATGGGCGGGACTGCAAGAGGAGCCGAGTAAAGCCGAGTGTACTTTGGCTTCGTGTATCTCGGCTCCTCTCGCTCGTTTCAGCGAGGGGATCAGCGGGGGATCGGCGTATAACACGCACCCACGATTTTACCCTAATTTTAAGCGGGAAAAAGTGTGTGTTATACGCCGATAAATACGGTACATTTTGTGCAGGGGCAATTCTAAACACGGGAAACATGCGCGACTTTACAGGCATACTTTAGACACCCCCCAGGTACGAAATTTAAAGGAATATTTCACTTTTATTGTTTCACTTTAAGAATTATTAAAATCACTGCTCCCGAAAAAAACGGCAGTTTTTAAACCTTTTTTTGCATTGATACATGTCCCCAAACACTTTTTATGACATTAACTTGCATATTAACCTTTAAAATGAGCACTTTTGATTTTTCATGTTCGTGTCCCATAGACTTTAACGGTGTTCGCGTGTTCAAACAAATTTTTTGCCTGTTCGCATGTTCTTGTGCGAACCGAACCGGGGGGTGTTCGGTTCAGTGCTACTTGGAATGAAGACAGATCCACTGTAGCCCTGGCACCCGCAGCTGGCAGTGGGGATTTTAGTTTCCCTTGAGCAATATCCCTTTTTACTGCATCTCAGAACACTTAAACTTGTGCAAAACAAACATAATCAATGTGAAAAATGCAAACAACATCTGCCCTCATTCACAGTCTTTACAGAAAGAAAAAAAAATGATGTTTTGCCGGTCCGTGTACAACTGTGGAAAAGGATTAGCCATATTTTGTGCAGATGGGAATAAAATTAATCTCTAATCATATTAAGGAAAACAGGATTCAAAGTTTATATAGATTGCAAAAGCTCAAACATCAGAAACGAGTTATCTCTTTTACAGCACAAAAAGTGCTGAAGCTTAATAATCTTCCACACAAACACATTTTATTTTCATTGAAATCTATTTAAAGCTACAAGGACTAATGCCACCTGGGTGAATAATTGGTAACCATCTTTTGTTTCTTGTACCACAGCTATCACCTATAGACAATGAGTATCATTATGAAAAATGTTTTTCCTAACGGTTATATTTTCTGTGGGTACGTAAAAAATATAAAATCTTTTCATATGCCCTAGTGCTAAATCCCAGCTTCAAAGAGGATTGTTCTGGTACCCCAAAACAGCATTCTGCATCTGCTGGCTGGTGACATCATGAAAAGAAGCAAAGTTTTTTTCTATTCTATCGCCAGTGGGCCACTACAAATTATGGGTCTGACGCCTCTGGTGACATTAAAGAAGACAGCAATCTCACTGGCACACGGAACGAGCCTTCTTACATGTTATTTGATTCTTTTTAAAGCGTAGCTCCACTTTTCTTGAGAAAAAAACATTCCCCTCTGGGTGATCTATGTGCATTGCAAGTATTTTAACAAACTTTGTTGCAGATTCTTACCCTTTGTTATTCTGAAGAAATTCATGTGTGTTTGTATGTGTTCAAGTGGGAAAGTGAATCTAATGGGAGTGATTTCATAATTATCAATCAGCTGCGGCAACTGCAGGGCTTTAATGAGGAAAGCCACTGGGCCTATATCCCTTTAGATGTGATTTCCTAATGGGAGTGTCGCACCAAAAATGAAATTTTTATTGCAGGGGATGCCTGAAATCTGACTTGTATTTTAGGGCAGACTTCTGGGAAAATTGGTGAGCCAATCACACAAGCAGTAAATTATGTTTCTGGGGGGCAATCTGTACACATTCTGTGTACAGAACACCTCCAGGTAGCCATATTGCAATGCATTTTCAGAATATTACAGAGCTGCAGATTGAAAAGGAAAGGTCATTTTTAATTACATTTAATTACAATATGATTTGTGGGGCATTTTTATACGCTATATTATTATTTTTTTTATTTGCATATTTTTTTCCCATGAAAGTGGAGTTACCCTTTAACCTCCCTGGCGGTATGATTCTGTCTGGAATTACGTACCAAAAGCGGTACAATTATTTTGCATGGGAATTTGGTGTTATGTATTGTAGGCCTGCAAATTCTTAGTAATTACTTACTTAAACCTGACCAAACAAGACTCTAGTACACATCCCAGATGTGATAAATTTGAAACACAAAATCATGAATTATAATCTAATAAACAATATAATTTTATTCAATAATGTAATAGAAAATAATGAAATTTGTCAAACAAAGAAAATTCAATAAACATCCTGAGTGTGATAAATTGTAAAGCATGGAACTAGACAAAGTCCAACGTCACAATCTGGACAATGGTACCTTGTTTCTTTTCGGACTTTCTTTCCATTGTCATCTCTCTTTGAACAGCAAACCACGCACATCCTGGTAGGTGCTTCCCTTTTTGCGGTTGGCGGTATGTAGTCCAAAAAGTGACGAGCTGGTCAGGCGTTCTGGGTTGACAACGCCAACAGCACGTCGTCCGGGTCTGTTAGCAGCTACTGATGGCGTCTGGTGGTTGACAAAAATCTGCTCAGCCACCTTCCAGATAAAGTCAGAATGAACAAGAGGCATGCCACTCTCTGCTTTGTACAGGATATATGCATTCCAAAGGCATTGTTCCAGAAGATGCCTGAAAATCTTCTTATAGTATTTTTTTTGCTGTTTGCGCATAGTTGGGTAAAATTTAATTGCCTGATCGGCTCTGTCGACACCTCCCATTGTATTATTATAGTCCATCACGACTTGCGGCTTCAGCAGATCTTTCCCACCTTTTGTGTGGACCATGGCAGTGGAGGTATTGTGCACAGTACTCAAGAGACACACGTCCTTCTTGTCTTGCCATCGCATTGCCATCATCTTACCCTTCTGAAAGGCAACCATTTCTCAGTTTTTTTGTTTTTTCTTGGCAAACATAGATGGCATGTCACGTCGGTTAGGCCTAACGGTACCATACCCATCAGTCTTGTTTTGTAGCAAAACCTCATACAGTTCTGGAGACGTGTAGAAATTATCCGTGGTTACACAATATCCTTGGTTCAGCAATGGCTCCAGCAGTGTAAGGACAGATGATGTGGCCATCCCATAGCCGCTGTACCTGGGGTTGAACTTTGTGCCTTTACTGGTGTAAATGACCGAATTCCAGATGTACCCTGTGGATGACTCGCAGAGCATATAGAATTTGATGCCAAACTGTGCTCTTTTGTATGCAAGGTACTGTATCCAGCTTAGGCGTCCCTTGTAGGCCATCAAACTTTCATCCACGCTGACGTCCCTTTCTGGCACGTAGGTCTGCTGGAAATTGGTCACAATCATTTGGCAAACCTCCCAGATTTTTTTTAGTTTGGGCGCAGGATGCGTGGCCTCATCAAACTCTTCATTGTTCGTGAAGTGGAAATACTTCATGATGAGGGGAAACCGGTATTCTGACATCACGGGGGGCCAAAAAACGGAGTGGCCAGTAACTTATTGGTGGTCCAGTACCATTTCTGGAGCGGTTTCCCCACCACCCCCTGAAGAATGATGAGTCCCAGAAAAAGCCAGATGTCCTCTTTCGTCACCGGTTCCCGCTTTCTGCTTCTGGAAAACCTAGCATGCAGCGTAGCGGATTGCCGATCATGGTAGCGATTGGTCTCTGTGACAATTTTTTCAATTACCTCTTCAGTGAGGAATAATTGCAGGTATGCCAGAGGGTTGTCACGCTCAACATCTACCTTCATCCCAGGTGATCCAGTGAACGGAAATCTTGGGGGCGCTACCTGGTCCTTATCGCAGTCTATAGGGCACCAAGTGCGCACATTGCTGAGGTCAGGTGCAGGAACATCGCCGTTGTCACTTGCCAGATCAGTGTCAGTGTCAGATGACAAATCTCCCCATGACTCACTATCGCTCAGTTCTGCAAGCAACTCCGTGTCGCTGCCGCTGTCACTCAACTGGTCCAAAAGCGCCCTTGTAGTAAAGTGGCGCTTTTTTGATGTCGATGCCATGTTATAAAAAATTTTATGGGCACAGATGACAGGAAAATGGCAGGCAAGGAGCACTGTACAGTGATCAGACCTGAGATGATACAGAGATGATACAGTGCAATCCTCTCAGATTACAATATATCACCTCTTTTATGTTTGTGTTACTTTTGAACTTTTGAAACTCCTGCCCAGTTCCGCTCCCATGCGCCGCTGCTGCTCGCAGGGAACGGAACCAGGAAGTGAGAGGGGGTTGGCACTCTCGCCGGTGATCTCCCCGGAGATCACAGCGCAGGACATCATCGCTGGAACGCCAGGAGAAGGTAAGGGTCTCCACTGGCAGCTCTGCAATGTTACCCCGAGCGTGACTCGGGGTTACCGATCCTACCAGAAAAAAACAACCCCGAGTCACGCTCGGGAATACCGCCAGGGAGGTTAACCATTTTATTCCAATCCAGTGTGCTACCTAATCTATTATTCTGCAGTTACAAGACCTACTGATCCATCCCAGAAGGCTGCGTACAGGGAGGGGGAGGAGAATTTCCAGTGGGTCCGCCATGGCGATCCATGACCGTCAGTGGAAGCGGGTAACTGTCAAAGTCAGGTACCTCCCAAAATTTTTTTCTTTAAGTACAGCCTACCTGACGGGGCCCCCTTCAGCTCCACCCCTGGTCCCGCCTTCAGCCCCACCCCTGGCTCCGCCCCTGCCCCCTCCCCAGACCCCGCCTTGAAACAAAGAGCAGCACATTATGGCATTGGCAGCATGGGTGGCACTGTCTCTGCAGGCAGAGACCTAGACCAATCTATAATCTGCACCAACAGATATCACTTGGGGGAACACATTGTTTTTTCTCAGTACCGAGATAGTCCATTAATTCATTGGGCGGGAAAGCTATAGGGTCAGCTTCAGCAACTATCCCCCTGTCCCCACCCCCTCCTGTTCCTCTATACATGAATTTGGACTCTTATCTTTTGGTTTGGTGCTTCTTCCAAATATGCACAGTGGTCTATAAGGACATTCTCATGATGGGTAAAAAGGGCTTAGTCATGGAGTCAGCAAAATTAGTCCTGTTACATAATTACGTTGAAAAGTACGTTTAAAAGAGATTCATAGAGGAAGTTTTCTGCTCAAGGCTCTGTTTCTAACTTAAGAAGTGTTTTTGACACCCTCTAAATGCTGGTCCAGAGATGTGCAATTCTGCTCTCGCCAATCTTTGCGTTGTTCCTTAACATAAAGTGCAGTTTTGCTTTAGGCTCGTCATATTTACATGCATGACTTCTAAAAAAAAATCTTTGCAGTAAAATTTCTTACATCCACTAGGTGGTGTGAAAAGCATTGGTGGGACCTCAGAGACAAATGAAGTCCACCAGAAGTCTCAGATTATTACCTGATCAGTTGAATATTATCATGATGTTTGCGAGGTAGAAGTTCGTCCATCCGCCACTGCAGGAAGTGCTGAAGGGTGCTGTGCGCGGTTTCCAAGATGATTGGACACTCGATGGAGTGTCCAGTCCACCAACTATTCCAGTCAGAGAGATGCCAGCTGCTTTGTTTTTTTCTTCTGCTGCCGGTGTTCTGTCGAGATGCGGCGCTCGCCTCACTGCTACTTCTTTCACCCGGAGGGAGAGGAATCACTCCGCGGCGCCAGGAAAGGATATAGAGGACGCGCCGGCCGGGAAAGTCTAGCATGAAGAGCGGGCGCGGAAGAAGGTATTCTTCCGCACCCGAAACAGAAGAAATAGTCCCTCCCCCTGCAGTAGACATGTGCGATTAGTTTCGTACGAATCGAAAATTCGTACAAATTTTTCGAAATTTGTACGAATCCGAATTACGATTTTTTTCGAATACGAATTCTGTATGAAATACGAAATTTCGTATCCAAATTATCCGAATCCAAACTACCAAATAAGACATGAAAATTCGACAGCGATAGGTAAATATTTTTTGGTCGAATGTGACTAACCTTAACTCTATTAGTCCAAGATTATTCTACATAGAGAGAAAAGATTCGACATAGAGAGAAAAGATTTGACATTATAGAGAGAAAAGATTTGACATTATAGAGAGAAAAGATTTGACATTATAGAGAGAAAAGATTCGACATTATAGAGAGAAAAGATTCAACATTATAGAGAGAAAAGATTGCTGCTGGAATTGGGTGGGGGAAGTACATTTCCGGTCGAATCATTCGTTCGTTCCGATTTGACATTATAGAGAGAAAAGATTCGACATTATAGAGAGAAAAGATTGCTGCTGGAATTGGGTGGGGGAAGTACATTTCCGGTCGAATCATTCGTTCGTTCCGGTCGAATCGTTCGTTATACGTGTTGTCCAAAATTCGTATTTCGTACGAATCTGAATTGAATTCCGTACACGAATTACGATTTTTTTTTAATACAAAACGGAACGGAACGGAACGAAACTAATTTTCCAATGGCTCCCATGTCTACCCTGCAGTCACCTACAGCACAAGAACACTGCAGATATAGAGCTATTAGAGAAAAATAAAAGTAAAAAGTAAGGTGGGTGAGTGTTGGAGTCGGACGGATGATGTCGTCATGGCTGTAAGATTTTTTATTTTTTTTACATCAGTTCTCTGTTCAGGCTGCCCGGGCCCCCCTGCTGGCCGGGCCCGGTACAACAGGGTCAGTTGTACTGGCCTATCAGCGGCCCTGCTGTACACTAAACACCTCAATCAGGTAGAAATAGCAACAAAATAATTTTGCTCATCCCTACACCTAACACTGGATAAGAAGCTCTGGCTTTGTCATTTGAATGTTTTATTGCTCTGATTGGCTACATAATACATACAAAATGCCTAATAGTTTTATTGTGGGATGTTGAATCTAGTTTCTCCTGTGACTCGTTGTAAACGCTGTGGTGCCATTACATTATAAATGAGATTTAGAAACAAGTAAGGAACTTGACCATAAACAAAGTGGATGTTTGATGCAGTTTGAAGAATTACCATCTCTGCAAATACAGAATGTTTCCAGGTGTCACCGACTTGTCATATCACTGCAGGAAAGCTGTCAATTGCCTTCCTCCACCTGACTTTCACTTGCATTAGAATAAACCTGATGTATTTATAGCCTCTGCAATATTGTACACATCAACTCACTGAGAATGGGCATTATGTATGAAAAGTGCTTCAAAAGGGAAAAAAATATGTCAGCCACAGCAACCAAAAAATCCTCTTCCAACTTTCTGTGCAGAAACGCAAACAAACAAAATGGACAGATAAAATGAACAAGAAGTTTACATGTAAATGAGAGGGGGGAGTTAAGGGACTTTAACCACTTCAGCCCTGGAAGATTTGGCTGCTTAATGACCAGGCCATTTTTTGCGATACCGCACTGCGTCGTTTTAACTGACAATAGCGCGACGTGCGACGCTGTACCCTAACAAAATTTACGTCCTTTTTTTCCCCCACAAATAGAGATTTATTTTGGTGGTATTTGATCACCTCTGCGGTTTTTATTTTTTGCGCTATAAACAAAAAAAAAGCGACAGTTTTGAAGAAAAAACAATATTTTTTATTTTTGCTATAATAAATATCCCCAAAAAATATATATAAAAAATCATTTCTTTCTCAGTTTAGGCCAATATGTATTCTTTTACATATTTTTGGTAAAAAAAATAAGTGCATATTGATTGGTTTGCGCAAAAGTTAAAGTGTCTACAAAATAGGGGATAGATTTATGGCATTTTTATTATTAATTTTTTATTTGTAATAGCGGCGATCTGCGTTTTTTATCGGGACTGTGATATTATGGCGGACACATCGAACACTTTTGACACTATTTTGGGACCATTGTCATTTATACAGCGATCAGAGCTACAAATAGCCACTGATTACTGTGTACATGACACTGGCAGGGAAGGGGTTAAACGCTAGGGGGCGATCAAGGGGTTACGTGTGTCCTAGGGAGTTATTCTTACTGTGGGGGAATGGGCTCACTACAGCATATTAATGTCAGAGATCGCTGCTCTCGATGACAGGGAGCAGTAGATCCCAGTCATGTTGCTAGGCAGAACAGGGAAATGCTTTGTTTACACCGTTCTGTCTCTCCTTGCCGCAATCGCGGGGAGGAGAGGCAAACATCGAGTTTGCGGGATCCGCAGGCACGCTCCCGCGGCGCGTGATAGGCGTCAAATTCAAAGGTACGTACAGGTACGACCATTTGCCTGTACAAGCCATTCTGACGACATATATGTGTGCGCGGCGGTCAGCAAGCGGTTAAATGAGGCCCAATAAATGTGCCTCCACCCCTGATTCAGGTAAATAGGAAAGGAATGTGGGACTTTGAATGAGGCAATTGACTTGTGGAGGTAGAGTGGTTAGTAAACATTATTTATTTGTGACAATAGTATGAAACAAGTAAAAAAGTATTTTCATATATATACATACACATGCACACATGGCATGAACATAATGGATACATATATGTCAGCTTGGCAGCAAATGAGAGGTAATAAATATTGATAAAATGTAATACAAGATATTTCCTATTAACAGGCATTGGTACACCATATGCACCAGAGCTGCTGTAAAAACAAAAAAAGATACACATACACATTAATAGTTACATAGTATGAATGTATAAAAGATATATATGGGCCAGTGAATAGGTAATGAGCCAGACTTGACTGAGCACCCCATGGAAACGCGACACGTTTCATGGCTATATGCCATTCATCAGGAGTTGGGTACAGAAATAAACTGTAAAAACAAATGGAAGCTTACATGTGAACAGCAAAAAAAAAAAAAGGAGAAGGTAAAACTAAATTAGTCAAGGAAAGACAGGGAAGATGGTGTTAAAGCTAAACTCCAACCTTCCCTTTAGTCTTGTACAGATGTACAGGCCCCTCTTCTGTACAGAAATAGTTTACTCTGATTTCACTGCACACTGTGAGCTTCTCACAGAAACTCAAGCAAGTCAGATAGATCCCATCTCGTTTCCTGGCTGGAGGATGTTCAGCATCACTTAACTTTTTCTCCCCAGCCTGACTGTCCCTGGCCCACCTATTTCATCCATTGAATTTTAGTTCTTTTAATCATGGAGGCTCAGAATCTCATGTGGGCATTACTCCACCAGACCGAAACTAACCAAGACATTTTGATACATTTGTGTCTCAAAACTCCTCCCCAGAGACAGCCCACTATAAGTGCCGCCCCCCTAATCTACATTTGGGGAGCCTGATGCATGAATTCCAATGGGGGAGGGTTTTTTTTTAAGCATGTGATTAGAGCCAGAGGCTCTAATAGGGTTTTCGAAAAAGGGTGGGCTCGGGTACAGAGCGCTGCGCTTTGAGCCCACCCAGGTGTGTGACAATAGCGAATGAATATTTGCTATTCTCACACTGATCCTCCTCCTGAACAATCAGAAAGCAGGTCGTGAGACCCATCACCCGATTGGCTGAAAGAATGAAAGGACAGGCGATCCTACTGGATGCCTATGAGGAGGAGGGAGGCAACACACAGAGGAAGCCGCCATGATGTAGAGGAGGAGGAGACGCCTGCCCATCGCCCGTCGCAGCACTGCTCACCCAGGACCTAGATGGGGTAAGTTCTGGATTAGCAACCGACTGTGAGACCCCGGGGGGACCGGACCGAGCGGGGGGTTCCACAGGCCGCCACTGATCAGGGCTGAGGGCTCTTAAGAGAAGTACTGAGGCAGAGCACTGTGATGTTTTCAGGAAGCTATGTACTACACCCTGCGAGGCTCTGAAACGTTGCACTTGCTCTTGTGATGTGATCTTTCTGCAATAAAAAACCTTTGGACGACATTTCAGGATCCTTGGTGTGCTGGTGAATATGTGCATTTATCTGCATTTTACGAATGACGTGTAAAATACAGCATGGAGTAAAAACTACAGTGCCTGACACTTTATACCTATACTTGCAGACACCAAGGGTTACCTACACTTCTGCAGTGTAGTTATGTTAAAAAACATTTTAGGTTAAGTCAGGTGTGCATGCATCCACAGCTTATTCATAGTTGTTTAAAGGTTAAAATCCCATCAGGTTTTTTTTTTTCTGCAGACTATATCCATTTGGGTAGATTTCCCATTTTTCCTTGTCCTAGAACACAACAGGAAATGAGAACAAATCAAATGTCCATGGAATTGATGGCCTCGTAAGATTTACTATTCTGTTTTAAAATTTGTTTGATTTCTCATAATTTTTCATCACTAGATTAAATAGAGAGGCAGAATCTCCCTAGGGGAGACACAAATAGTAATAAATAATATGGTTTTAACCTCTCACCATTCTATCCAACACTGAAACACATTGGGGTTGATTTACTAAAACTGGAGAGTGCAAAATCTAGTGCAGCTCTGAATAGAAACCAGTCATCTTCCAGGTTTTTTTGTCAAAGCTTAAAGCGGAGTTTTGCCTTACCCTCAAAAAAAGATAAAGTCAGCACCTACACATGCTGTAGCTGCTGACTTTTAATATTAGGACACTTATCTGTCCTGGAGACCACCGAAGCCGATGTTTCCACCGGCTGTTGGGTGCTGCTGCCGTTATTGCCGGTAAGGTAACCGGGTCCCTACTGCGCGAAGCGGAAGGAGGAGAAGGGGGTCGGACTTCTGATGTACCCCGCCGCGGCGAGGTCCAACAGACGTGGGGACAGGGTACCTGTCAAACACAGGTACCCGCCCCCCCAAAAGGTGCCAAATATGGCACCGGGGGGGGGGGGGATAGATAAGCGGAAGTTCCACGTTTGGGCGGAAATCCGCTTTAATTGAACAAGCTGAAGTTTACAATCTTGTTGGCTACCATGCACAGCTGAACCAGATTTTGCACTCTCCAGTTTTAGTAAATCATCCCTATTAGATACACTTTAAGGGCTTATGCACACTGCAGCTCAAAAAAAAGAAGAAGCTGCTTTTACAGGCATTTGAGCTTTTATTTCTCAAACTGAATGTATAGCCAAAACTTTTTTTTATTTAGAGTAATGAGTACCTAATGTGTAACCTTTGGCTAAATATGATGCAGACAGTCAGTACCATAAATACAGCAATCTTTCTGAGTCCCCCCCCCCCCATGTAACATAGTTGTATTGCCTGTTACTCCTGCCAGTGATTCTGTTACTTTTAAACTTCTATTAATAGACCAAACTGTCTGCCAAAAGTGTCAGTTAAAGGGTTGAGACAAAGCATTTAAAGTTTAAAGCGGAAGTAAACCCATCGATTTAACAGTTTCAAAAAGCAGTTACATTCCCGGCATGCCGGGAATGCCAACTGTCACATTGGTTGTGCTCTCAACCAAACTGTCAAACCATCCAATGGCTGGTGTCATAACTGATCACATGTGCAGCATCATGGCAGTTGAAGATTAAACAGAGGCCAAGATGGCAGCTTCCTTGCCTGAAAATGATAGGAGGGTTTACTTCCACTTTAAATAAAGTCTGCAATACTTACCTCTCATACTTATGCAATACTTGTGTAGCGGCCTCACCCCTCTCTCCCCTTCTCGTTCTTGGCTTGTCTTTCTTCGTCTAGGGGTATTAGTGCTGGGGAGAGGGATGAGAGACACCACGGCCCATGTCCTCCATAGTGACGAGGTGAAGGCCAGAAAGATCGGGCTTTGTGTAGGTGTCCTAGAGTCAAGTCCTGTCCTTCGTCCCTGACTCCTTTGCTCCTAGTCACCAGAGTTCCACACACCGAATAGGTCCAACACAGTTTTATTCTTCTCAGCGAATAAACATACAGCACGGTTAAGTTGAATTCTTTTGCAACAACTTAGTAGTAATGGGAATAGGTTGAGGCACAATCCTTTCCCTTCTTTTGCTAACCACTGTGGTGTCACCAGTGGCGAATAGTCACTGCCACTGACTATGTGAGGTAGAACGTGAATTACCTTCGCTAGCACAGCCCCTGTCAGGGAAGGATATCCGTCCAAGGGAGATACCGGAGGGCTCTCTGTCACCAGCAATGCTGCGCCGGACTCTCCAGGGAAGTTCTGCTAACCAGACCTCACAAACTCAGACACAGGCACCCAAGGAGTTAGGGCCCCCTCGGATTCCTACACCCTCGCAGAACTCAGTCGAAGGTACTGAGCCCCAGGCATCCGCCATAGTACCTCACCCCAGGCTAAAGGTGCCTGAGATGGACTCCATCTCCGCTCCGGCCAGGCCAAAGGCACCTGGGCCCGGAACACCGGAACGCCAGCACCCAAGCTGAAGGTGCCTGGGTGCGGCCGTGTCCTCCGACTCCGGACTCTGAACTCTGAACCCCGTGGTAAGGGCGTCCGCCCCTTTTATCCCCTCTCCCTTTGCGTCACAGCGGGTTCCCCGCCCCGCTGCACCAGCTCCAGGGGAGGACAAAAAGGCACAGTCTTGCGGTGTGAGCGCAACCCCGGTCCCGGGCAACAACGCCACCTGTAGACCGCAGGGAACCTCACACCACCAGAGTCCTCCAAGAACCATAAAAGGGTCTCAGATTCCCTAGCAATCAGTGCATCTGGGTTACACTACCACCCAGATGCTTCCCCTAAATTCAAATACCCGCTACACTCTCCCCCCGGTGATTTGACACTGGTCCCCAGTGTCTGGCGCAAACCCATGTATCCCAAAAAGTGGCAACATAAGTTCGACCCAGAGACAAACATTCCCAAAATTCAAAATCAACATTTTCCATAAGGAATTGTGCCAGGACCTGAAACAGGAAAGGGAAACAGGAATATAAAACCATAAACTTTGTAATAAAATACTTTAAATATCTCACACATTTACATTTTCTTCCCTCCTCCCCCTGGCTATCTAAGGACCACCCCATTCTCAGCAGCCTTGATAGATGAATCTCCTGCAGAGGGAAGAAAAAAAAACACAACACACATCTTAACATCATATATGTGTTTGTTTGGATGAATGGGTCTGTCCGAGAAGAGACCCACACAATGAGTGCTGCATAATGTTAAAAAAAAACAAACAATCGTTGCGCAAACACTGCCACCTGGTGGCAATGCCGCGGTAAAGACACTTATCACTTCCAGATGAACTTTTCTCTCTTAATCTTTTCTCTGTGGCCCTACACTAACTAAAACCCCAAAGTCAATGATTTTTCTGAAGTGCAAGGAGAAGGAGGGAGAACAAAACAGTAGCAGCTCCCATTTCTCCAAAGAGTAGGATGCCCAAATACAAAAAAAAACTAGGGCACAGTCCTTGTGCTCCGGCAAAGGCACTCCGGAAAGTTCAGCAATGAGCAGCAAGAAAGAACACACAGGAGTCTTTTTCTCCTAAAGGTAAAACTTTGGGTGCGGCAGAAACACAGGCTTCAAATGCTTGTCAAACGCCTCCATGTTATACTCAACATTTCCTCCATCCTTGCGACAAATTACCACTCTGTCCGCATGGATATGCCTTCCCAGCATCCACTTAGCTTTACAGTCCTGAAACTTCTTGGTGACCGTTGGTGAACAAGAAAAGTATCGGGGTGCTTGAGGTACTTTGAGTTTGTCCCAAGCAAAGGTATTGTACCACGTCTGGCGAAAAACTTCCACCTCGTAAAGCAATTCTTGAGGCAAGTATGGGTACTCCCACCCATACTCTTGGGCAACCTTCTGGCCAAAGAGACGCTGCAGCCTTGACAAAGGTGGCATCGTGACACGGTCTCCTTCTCCAGGTAACACAATTGCTTCTGGATGGCGAGGTGCGTTCACCACCTCGGTAGATCTGGGCACAGGGGCCCGCAGTGACTGGCGTTGCAGTCCCGCAACAGGAGCAGGTGAAATGGATGTTGAATCCAGAAGAGGGATTTCAGACAGTGGACCAGATTGTTCCCTAGGCGCCGGGGCCTCCACCCGGGGTGTACTATCCCCAGTAGACATAGGTGGGTCCCTTGTGACACGGGCCGAGGGGAGCTTCATCTTTTCCCATCCCTTTCGGTGGAAGATTTTGTCTATCTCCCCATCATTGCCATTGTCAGACAATGAATCCAGGGTCGAGGTGTCATAACACTCAGCGGGTAGATAATTCCCAGTCACTGAATCATCCCCCTTGACGGCCTCCATCAACTGTGGGCTTCCGCCACCTTTAACCACACAGACAGTCCCAACCCCTGGCTAACCTGGGCCTTCAGAAGAACAGGGATGTCCAGGGCTCTTCCCTCCGGATCCATCCAGGCCAGGCAAGCGGCGGGGCGAAGCTCTTCCACGACCACAGGAGGCCATCACCAGGCCGACTTTCCTCTTCGGCGGTCGGAGCAGGGAGCTGCTGGCGACCGAAGCAGCATCTTCGGATTTTTCTCTTTTCATCTCAGCTTGGGCAGTCACTTCGCCCTGGTCAGCGTACACAGGAATACTCGCCATGGCATCGATCTCTCCCTCTGGAGTGGCAGTACCTGTGAGGTAGTTGAGGTGGAAGGCGTGAGGCTCCACCTCGAAGAGAAACTACTTGCAGACCTCACATCGCCCGAATGGCTGCAACTGAACCACCAGTCCCAAACAGCAGGGACAGATCACACCGAGGGTCTCTATGTCTCTGCAGGTATAGAGAGCCAATCGCCCCTGGGGCCTTAGTCTGATTCCTGTGTCCATAATGGGAGCAGCAGAGGAAGTCATGTCCGCGAAAGAAGAAGCTGAAATCCACGGAGTGTTTAAAGTCACCTTTCCTGTTTGCTGCTCCAATGCGCACTGACCCACTCGCGCTGGAATCTCCACGTGCGTACGTCCACATGGCCAGACTCCTCCCACACTCTGCACTTGTTCGCGGGCTTTCCCTTTTCCCCGCCCACGAACTACGCAGCTATGGGTTGCCTCGTAGCGCGTTGGCCAATATGGCCGATCTACTCGGAACTCCTCCGGGCAGCAAAGTTCGAATTCAGACACCATACACATCCCGGACACGATGCCCCCACGTGTAGCGGCCTCACCCCTCTCTCCCCTTCTCGTTCTCGGCTTGTCTTTCTTCGTCTAGGGGTATTAGTGCTGGGGAGAGGGATGAGAGACACCACGGCCCATGTCCTCCATAGTGACGAGGTGAAGGCCAGAAAGATCGGGCTTTGTGTAGGTGTCCTAGAGTCAAGTCCTGTCCTTCGTCCCTGACTCCTTTGCTCCTAGTAACCAGAGTTCCACACACTAAATAGGTCCAACACAGTTTTATTCTTCTCAGCGAATAAACATTCAGCACGGTTAAGTTGAATTCTTTTGAGCTCAACCCCGGTCCCCGGCAACAACGCCACCTGTAGACCGCAGGGAACCCCACACCACCGGAGTCCTCCAAGAACCATAAAAGGGTCTCAGATTCCCTAGCAATCAGTGCATCTGGGTTACACTACCACCCAGATGCTTCCCCTAAATTCAAATACCCGCTACACTTGCCTTATGCTTCAGCGGTCTGAGGTCCCTTACAGGCTGACATCTTCTACTGGGCTTCCTCCGGGTGCTGGGCTGTGGTCTTCTTCAAAGTGTTAGCTTTATATTGTTAGTCATTTATGTAGAGTCCTTCTAAATATACTAGTCCATGTAACAATACTGTCTCCACAGGTTAACAATGCTGCTCACCAAGGGTGGCTACTATGCTCCTCCATAAATACAATGGAAGAGTATGAGAAACCACCCCAAGACAAGAACTGTTTTACTGACAGGATCACCAGGTAAAAATAATGGCGGAAAAAAGCCTAAAAAATTAATCTAATGCAGCCACCACATTTACAGCCCAAAAGGGTAAGTTCTGCTTGTTTGCATCCTCCTCCCCCTCTACTGCCACATTTGGCCCTTTTTTTGGGGGGGGGGGGCGAGCGGGTTCCTGGTTTTGACAGGTACCTGCTCCCACTTCCAGTCAGATCGCTGCAGCGATCTGTGTGGAAGTTCTGCCCCCCTCCATCCTCCGGACACATCACAGGTCCCAGAAGACTGTGGGACCATTCAAAAAATGCAGTGCGGCTCATGAATGCGCAGTAGGAAACCATGCTTTACTGTAGGAATGGTGGTATTTGGATGGGGAGCTGCATTGGATTTCTGCAAGACATATAGTTTGGTGTCGAGGCCAAATAATTCAATTATAGTCTCATCTGAACATAACACCTTTTTCCATGTGATCTCAGAATCTTCAAGGTGTGTTTTGGCAAAGCTCAGTCATCAACTGGATGTGGCCTTTTTTCCCCAACCCCCATACAAGCCACATTTGTGGAGAATTTGTAATATTGTTGTCACATGCACACAATGACCACTTTGTGAGTTGATGTAGGCCACTTGGTAGCCTCTCTGATCAGTTTCCTCCTGGCTCATAACAAGAAATGTTGCATATTACATTTTGGGAAAAAGTTTATAACAGAAACGAAAAAATTTTTTTATTTGTTTTTCAAAATTTTTAGCCTTTTTTTGTTTATTTACCCCAAAAAAAAACCCTAGAGGGGATTAACCGCTTGCCGACCGGGCCATAGCAGAAGAACGGCTTCAGGGCGGTCAGATAATTCTGGGAGGGCGTATAATAACATCCTCCCAGAATCGCACACACCCGGGAATGCCTGTGACCATCGGGTCTTCCAGAACTGGCATGTCACGGATTGGGGTAAAGAGCCAATGACAGCCGCCCTTTACTACGTGATCACTCTGTCCAATGACGGAGTGATCACAAATCGGAGCATGTCCGGTTGGGCTCCTCCCCTCTCCACACCAATTGGTACAGCGTGTGAGGAGAGGAGGGATCCGGTGGAAGCAGTGCTGTGGGCTGGATCTGAAGTGCCCACAGCGCTGATCTGTGCCCATCCCTGGCTCAGCCATTTATCCCAGGCTCATTCATCCACATGCATGCTCAGCCATGCTCTGTCCCTGGCTCATACATCCTCATTTATGCTCCATCCCTGGCTCATCCATCCATCCATAGCTGGCTCAGCCATTCTCCATCCCTGGCTCATGCATCCACATTCATGCTCAGCCATGCTCCATCCCTGGCTCATCCATCCACATCCATGCTCCATCCCTAACTCATCCATCCACATTCATGCTCATCCATGCTCCATCCCTGGCTCATTCATCCACATTCATGCTCATCCATGCTTCATCCCTGGCTCATCCATCCACATTCATGCTCCATCCCTGGCTCATCCATCCACATTCATGCTCACCCATGCTCCATCCCTGGCTCATCCATCCACATTCATGCTCATCCATGCTCCATTCCTGGCTCATCCATCCTCATCCATGCTCCATGCCTGGCTCATCCCTGGCTCATCCATCCCCATCCATGGCTCATCCATGCCACATCAGTGATTATCCGTGCTACATCCATGCCACATCAGTGATCATCAATGTCACATTCATGCCACATCAGTGCTCAATCATTTCACATCCATGCCACATCAGTGATCATCCTTGCCACCTCCATGCCACTTCAGTGCTCATTCGTGCCACATCAGTGCTCATCCTTGCCACATCAGTGATCATCCATGCCACTTCAGTGCTTATTCGTGCCACATCCATGCCACATCAGTCATTCTCATTTGTGCCACATCAGTTCTCATCTGTGCCACATTATTGCTCATCCGTGCCACATCCATGCCACTGCAGTGCCCATTAATGCCTCACAAAAGTGTAATAGGTAGTCAAATTAGATTTGTGTAGCCATGCCCCCATAGGGGTTGCTGCATGTTATGGTTCACTTGTCACCCTGCCCAGCCCAGAATCCATCTCTCTGGCACTCAGAGACACAGACCAGTCCATAAGGTTTTTTTTGTTTTTTTCAAGGGGATTGAACTTGGATGGGAAAGGAAAATTATGGGATGCCCAGAAAGATTCAGTGCAACTTTCTTGGGATAACTATATACACTCCTGTATACACACTCCAGTCTTCACTACAGCACAACTCTTGCTTAAGACCTCTTTCCTTTCACTCTTCCCGCACTTCACTTGCTGCAGACTGTTACTCAACCAGACTAGCTAGCACCGCATGGTTAGGCCTGACCCTAACTCCGCCAGGCCTCAATGGATTGCCTTTTGCAGGCAGGGACCGTGGGCCCCTATAGTGTAGTAAATAGAAAGTTCTAGGTGCTAACTGTCCTCTACCCAGCTACTGATCTCAGATAGCTCAGATAGCTCTCTTCAGGCGCTGCCAGACAGCCTGGATGCAACAACCTTTCTTCACTGCCCTTCCCACAGTTCAGTCCTCTGGTTCTGCACCCATCACAAACTGCAAACTCCCAGTTCTCTCAGGGTGCCTCCCCAGTCCTCCTGACTGTGCTTCACTCACCAGCCCTCCTGGCTGTGACCAGTTGTCCTCCTTGGAGTCTCTTAGCAGTGTTCTCTCCCGCTGTCCTCTCCTTGCTCTCATGTGCCTCTCTCCCAGGATCTCTTCTCTCCTCCTGGATGCACCCGAGCCCAAGTCTGAGGTCACCCCCCCAGAATGGGAATCTCCCTGTGGGCCCCCGACAGCCTCCACACTCTCTCACTCCAGCTCTTCCACCTGACAATGAATCCCCAGCTGGGCTGACCTTGGGTATTTAAGGAGGCCTGCCCCCTGACAATCCAAGTTGGGGATTGGTCAAGGCTCCTTAAAAATTCCCCAGGAAGCTCCACCTCTCCTCTCCTCCTCTCTTTCTAGCACCTTCTAGAAAGAAGAGGGAGGTGACAGTGATGCTACCTGTGAGTAACCCAGCACTGCCCTGAGCCACTCCCAGCCCAGAATGAAAACAAACAGGCCTAGCTTCCAGCTAGGCCTACCTACATTTTTCTACCCTATAGAAAAATCCTTACTCTAGCACCTACCTAACTAGAGGGTGCTACATTGGCAATGTATGCCCCTGGAACAGCTGATGGTGCCCCCTGCATGTTGGGCCTCTGTATGTGGCCAGTAGTGATGAGCCGAACACCCCCGGGTATATTGATTTTTTGGATAGAATAGGGAAGGGTTAGAGCCCCTTTCATATTTTTATTGCTGTATATTTCCAATGAGTAGAATCAGACTTTCTGTTTGGCCTGGTGATCATTCTGAAGAGTAGTGATGAGCCGAACACCCCCGGGTTCGGTTCGCACCAGAACCCGCGAACGGACCGAAAGTTCGTACGAACATTAGAACCCTATTAAATACAATGGATGCGAACGTTCGAATTCTAAAGTGCTAATTATAACAACTATTATGCATGTTATTGTCCTAAAAAGGGTTTGGGAACCCGGGTTCTGCACCAGGGGACATGTATCAATGCAAAAAGAAGTTTTAAAAACGGTTGTTTTTCGGGAGCAGTCATTTTAATGATGCATAAAGTGAAAAAAAAAAGTCAAATATTCCTTTAAATATCGTACCTGGGGGGTGTCTAAAGTATGCCTGTGAAGTGCCACGTGTTTCCCGTGTTTAGAACTGTCCCTGCACAAAATGACACTTCTAAAGGAAAAAAAAGCCATTTAAAACTTCTTGCGGCTTTAATGTAATGTCTGGTCCCGGTAATATGGATGAAAATCTTTAAGAAAAATGGCATAGCTACCCCATGACCCCCCCCCCCCCCCTACCCCAGCCCATTACCAGCCCCTTTGGGTCTTGTATGGATATTAAGGGGAACCCCGCACATAAAATAAAAAAGGCCCTATATACTCTGAACAGCCGTATACAGGCGGTGCATACAAGACAGGGACTGTAGGTTTGTTCTTATGTAGAATGTGTTTGTAATTTTGAACAGGTACATTGTTGAACTGTAGCTCCAGCCCAAAAATCTATTTTTAAACTTTTTGGGAAACATAGGTAAGCGTTATCACCCCTGTAACATTTGTTTTGCTGTCTGTGCCCCTGTTCAGAACATTTCACCTCACTTTCCGTCCCAATGACAACTGTTTTTGAAATGTGGTGTTTTTCTTGAAACAAGGATTGCTGATAAAGCATCAGTACAGAGGAGACACCTTTCTCCCATATTTATTCTTACAGGAGAGAATTTTCCTTCCTAGGGGTAGATTTCCTCTCACTTCCTGTTGTCTTCTTTCGTTTGCAAGTAGGAGTCGTTTGTAAGTTGGATGTTTGAAAGTAGGGACCTGCCGTATATACTCTGCAGAAATAGGCCCCTTAGTTGTTGGTGTTGGCACAACACTGTAAGCACTCACAGTTACTCTTGGTTGGTGCTGGAACGCCCTGCTGTCAACTATTATATCAGGAATTTTAATTACATATAATTGTTGAACAGTGGTAGTAAAAATTGGGGCTTTGATGGTGGTGCTGGTGCCACAACACTGTAAGCCCTGACAGTTACTCTTGGTGGGTGCAGCAATGGGCCCTGCTGTGAATTATTAGATCAAGAATTGTAATTGCATGCCCCTGTTGAACAGGGGCTGAAAAATTGGGCTTTTCGTGGTGGTGGTGGTGGTGGTGGTGTTGCCACAACACTGTAAGCCCTCAGAGTTACTCTTGGTGGGTGCAGGAATGGGCCCTGCTGTGAATTATTAGATCAAGAATTGTAATTACATGCCCCTTTTGAACAGTGGCTGAAAAATTGGGCCTTTCGTGGTGGTGGTGGTGGTGGCGTTGCCACAACACTGTAAGCCCTCAGACTTACTCTTGGTGGGTGCAGGAATGGGCCCTGCTGTGAATTATTACATCAAGAATTGTAATTGCATGCCCCTGTTGAACAGGGGCTGAAAAATTGGGCCTTAGGCACTGGTGGCACAACACTACAACCCCTCACAGATACTGTACTTGGAGCACAGCAATGAGCCCTGTTGCAAAGTATTGCTTCAAAAATTGTAATGACACGCCCCTGTTAAACAGGGGCTGAAAAATTGGGCCTTAGGCACTGGTGGCACAACACTACAACCCCTCACAGATACTGTACTTGGAGCACAGCAATGAGCCCTATGGCAAATTATTGCTAAAAAAATTGTAATTACACGCCCCTGTAAAACAGGGGCTGAAAAATTGGGCCTTAGCCACTGGTGGCGGCACCCATAAACAAAAATGATCTTCCAAGCTATCATCATCAATCGTATCATTGAGGACTCGGAGGAGGAGGATAGCCAGTCAACATAACAGCACAGGCACTCAGCATCAGCATCAGTCTTGAAGGGACGTGACATGTTAAAATCAATTAGTCTGTTATATCAGCATCAGGTGTGTGGTAGCTGGTGGTGATCCAAGACTGGTTCATCTTGATGAAAGTCAGTCGATCAACCGAGTCGGTGGACAGGCGCACCCTGTGATCCGTGACAAATCCTCCAGCAGCACTGAATGTGCGTTCCGAAAGAACGCTGGATGCAGGACAGGCCAGTAGCTCAATTGCATACTGTGCAAGCTCTGGCCAGTGATCCATCCTCAAGACCCAGTAAGCCAGAGGATTTTCGGTGGGGAAGGTGTCCAAGTCTGACCTTGCCCCTAGATATTCCTGCACCATGTTTATCAGACGCTGGCGATGGTTGCTGGAACCAATCATACTTTGGGGCTGCGGACTAAAGAATTGTCTGAACGCATCGGTCAGACGGCCACCTTCCCCACCGCTCCTTCTTTGACTGGCCGAAGCCTCAGCAACTCGTTGTCCTGGACCAGGAGTTTGTAACCTCCCAGTCTCTGGGAACGCGTTGCACAGACCTTTCTGCAAGGCCTCCCGGAGTTGTCTCATCCTCTGCTCCCTCTGCGACGGTAACATAAGGTCCGCAACCTTACCCTTGTACCGTGGATCAAGGAGAGTGGCCAGCCAGTAATGGTCCCTCTCCTTGATCCGAAGAATACGAGGATCCTTCCGCAGACTTTGCAGGATCAGGGAGGCCATGCAGCGTAGGTTTGCTGAGGCATTCGCTCCGGAGTCCTCTGGGTCACTAAGGACGACATGATCCGCAGTCACCTCCTCCCAGCCACGTACAAGTCCACTGGTTTCTTGGGACTGTAAATCATCCCTAAAAGACTGCTGCTGATGATGCTGAGTGCCAGCATCCACCTCCATGCTGACACAATCCTCCTCCTCCTCCTCCTCCTCTTCCTCTTCCTGTGCGATGGGTGGGACAGAAGGAACACTGTCTGGGTAAAGGGGGCCTTGAGAGGCAAGGAAGTCCTCCTCTTCCTGCCTCTGTTCTGCCTCAAGTGCCCTGTCCATTATTCCATGCAGCGTGTGCTCCAACAGGTGGACAAGAGGTACAGTGTCACTGATGCATGCACTGTCACTGCTCACCATCCTCGTGGCCTCCTCAAATGGTGCCAGGACAGTGCATGCATCCCTGATCATGCCCCACTGGCGTGGAGAAAAAAAACCAAGCTCCCCTGACCCTGTCCTGGTGCCGTAGTCGCACAGGTACTCATTGATGGCCCTCTGCTGCGTGTGCAGCCGCTGCAGCATGGCCAACATTGAGTTCCACCTGGTGGGCATGTCACATATAAGGCGGTTCTTGGGCAGGTTCAACTCCTTTTGCAGCTCAGCCAGGCGAGCACTGGCATTATAAGATCTGCGGAAATGCACACAGACTTTCCTGGCCTGCCTCAGGACATCCTGTAAGCCCGGGTACCTGCCCAAGAACCGCTGCACCACCAGGTTAAGGACGTGAGCCACACAGGGCACATGGGTCAGTTGTCCCTGTCGGAGGGCGGAGAGGAGGTTGGTGCCATTGTCGCAAACCACCATTCCTGGCTTAAGCTGGCGTGGCGTCAACCACCTCTCGGCCTGGCCCTGCAGAGCAGACAGGACCTCTGCCCCAGTGTGGCTTCTGTCCCCCAAACACACCAGCGCAAGCACGGCATGGCATCTTTTTGCCTGCGTACTTGCGTAGCCCCGTGAACGGCTACGGAGCACCGCTGGTTCATAGGACAAACCACAGGAAGAGGCCATGGAGGAAGAAGAAGAGGAGGGGGTGGAGGAGAGAGGTGTGTCACAACCAGTAGTAGCATTTTGGAGGCGTGGCGGTGGGACAACCTCCAACACTACTGCACCTTGTCCTGCATCCTTCCCAGCTGCCAAAAGAGTGACCCAATGGGCCGTGAAAGAAAGGTAACGTCCCTGTCCATGCCTGCTGGACCATGAGTCAGCGGTAATATGCACCTTACCGCTGACCGCCCTGTCCAGCGAGGCCAAGACATTGCCTTCCACATGCCGGTAGAGAGCCGGAATAGCCTTCCGTGAGAAAAAGTGGCGTTTGGGAACCTGCCACTGAGGAACCGCACATTGCACAAACTCACGGAAGGGGGCCGAGTCTACCAACTGAAAAGGCAGCAGTTGAAGCGCTAGCAATTTAGCCAAGCTAGCATGTGGATGGCTGGGAGTGAACTTCTTTCGATGGTCCAGCAGCTGGGGCAGGGAAATTTGCCTGCTAGAATCGGACGTCGGTGTACTGCTAGCAGAGTGGCCGCAAGTACTTGGCTGTGACACACCTAATTCTACACCTTCATTCCTCTCAGTGCATGTTTCAGAGAGGACTGAAGTTATAGTGGGGTTGGAGATCCCAGCTGATGCGGTGCAAGGAGAGGTCCGCTTTGTTCTTTGGTGTGGGTCTTTGAGGTAGGCTTGCCAACGAGCTGCATGGCAGGTCAACATATGTCTGGTCAGGCATGTGGTACCCAAGCGGCTGATGTTTTGGCCACGCGATATACGCTTGAGACATATGTTGCAAACAGCAGCTGTGCGATCTGATGCACTAGCCTCAAAAAAGGCCCACACCAAGGAACTTTTTGAATGACGGGCAGAGGCAGCGCCCTGCACAGGCGGAGCTCTGCGGTGTGATTCCGTCGGTGTACTGCCCTTACGCTGGCCACCAAAGGGCATCCTGTCTCGTTGGAGATGTGCCTCCTCCTCATCCTCCTCCTCCTCTCTCCTATTAGGCACCCACGTGGAGTCAGTGACCTCATCATCCCCTCCCTCCTCATCACTGGAGCCAATCTGGCAGTATGCTGCAGCTGCTGGAACATGACTGCCAGATTGGTGTCCTTCTTGAGCATCCCCTCTGTCTGCTCTCACCCTACTGCCTTCCTGTAGCTGGGTTTCATCATCAGACCCTTCGAAACGCTGGGCATCCTCCTGGAGCATGTACCCAACACTGTGCTCAAACAGTTCGGGGGACTCCTCAGGAGGAGGACATGGTGGGTCTAGGGAAGGAGTGACTGATGATGAGTCTGACATTGATACCAGGGAAGAGGACGCTTTGGCAGCTGCTTTGCCAGTACCCTGAGCCTGGGTGAGAGAGGATGAGGAGGAGGAGGAGGGCTTGGTCATCCACTCTACCAAGTCTTCGGCATGATGTGGCTCAACATGTCCAGCTGCGGAAAAGAAGGACAAGCGTGTCCCATGGCCATGTGCTGATGACAATGCACCGCGTCCACGACCAGCACTGTTGCCCCCAGACACAGAGCCTGCTTGCCCTCTTTTATTGCCTCCTGACTGTCTGCCTCTCCTTGTTTGCCTTCCAGACATTCTAATAGATGGCCTGCAGGGAGATGGGAAAAAAGCAATAAGGGCTACCTTCAGGTGTCCTTCTCTGTCCCTTGAAACAAGGACTTGCACAGTGAAAGAAACTGACACTCTCCCTACCTACAGTTTTCTGTCCCTAGAAAAAATGTTTTTTTTAAGCACAATATAGCACAAGGAGAATTCACTCACTGTCCTTCCAGGTCCCTAGAAACAAGGACTTGCACAGTGAAAGAAACTGACACTCTCCCTACCTACAGTTTTCTGTCCCTAGAAAAAATGTTTTTTTTAAGCACAATATAGCACAAGGAGAATTCACTCACTGTCCTTCCAGGTCCCTAGAAACAAGGACTTGCACAGTGAAAGAAACTGACACTCTCCCTACCTACAGTTTTCTGTCCCTAGAAAAAAATGTTTTTTTTTAAGCACAATATAGCACAAGGAGAATTCACTCACTGTCCTTCCAGGTCCCTAGAAACAAGGACTTGCACAGTGAAAGAAACTGACACTCTCCCTACCTACAGTTTTCTGTCCCTAGAAAAAATGTTTTTTTTAAGCACAATATAGCACAAGGAGAATTCACTCACTGTCCTTCCAGGTCCCTAGAAACAAGGACTTGCACAGTGAAAGAAACTGACACTCTCCCTACCTACAGTTTTCTGTCCCTAGAAAAAAGGTTTTTTTTAAGCACAATATAGCACAAGGAGAATTCACTCACTGTCCTTCCAGGTCCCTGGAAACAAGGACTTGCACAGTGAAAGAAACTGACACTCTCCCTACCTACAGTTTTCTGTCCCTAGAAAAAATGTTTTTTTTAAGCACAATATAGCACAAGGAGAATTCACTCACTGTCCTTCCAGGTCCCTAGAAACAAGGACTTGCACAGTGAAAGAAACTGACACTCTCCCTACCTACAGTTTTCTGTCCCTAGAAAAAATGTTTTTTTTAAGCACACTATAGCACAAGGAGAATTCACTCACTGTCCTTCCCAGTCCCTAGAAACAAGGACTTGCACAGTGAAAGAAACTGACACTCTCCCTACCTACAGTTTTCTGTCCCTAGAAAAAATGTTTTTTTTAAGCACACTATAGCACAAGGAGAATTCACTCACTGTCCTTCCCAGTCCCTAGAAACAAGGACTTGCACAGTGAAAGAAACTGACACTCTCCCTACCTACAGTTTTCTGTCCCTAGAAAAAATGTTTTTTTTAAGCACACTATAGCACAAGGAGAATTCACTCACTGTCCTTCCCAGTCCCTAGAAACAAGGACTTGCACAGTGAAAGAAACTGACACTCTCCCTACCTACAGTTTTCTGTCCCTAGAAAAAATGTTTTTTTTAAGCACAATATAGCACAAGGAGAATTCACTCACTGTCCTTCCAGGTCCCTGGAAACAAGGACTTGCACAGTGAAAGAAACTGACACTCTCCCTACCTACAGTTTTCTGTCCCTAGAAAAAATGTTTTTTTTAAGCACACTATAGCACAAGGAGAATTCACTCACTGTCCTTCCAGGTCCCTGGAAACAAGGACTTGCACAGTGAAAGAAACTGACACTCTCCCTACCTAGAGTTTTCTGTCCCTAGAAAAAATGTTTTTTTTAAGCACACTATAGCACAAGGAGCATTCACTCACTGTCCTTCCAGGTCCCTGGAAACAAGGACTTGCACAGTGAAAGAAACTGACACTCTCCCTACCTACAGTTTTCTGTCCCTAGAAAAAATGTTTTTTTTAAGCACAATATAGCACAAGGAGAATTCACTCACTGTCCTTCCAGGTCCCTAGAAACAAGGACTTGCACAGTGAAAGAAACTGACACTCTCCCTACCTACAGTTTTCTGTCCCTAGAAAAAATGTTTTTTTTAAGCACAATATAGCACAAGGAGAATTCACTCACTGTCCTTCCAGGTCCCTGGAAACAAGGACTTGCACAGTGAAAGAAACTGACACTCTCCCTACCTACAGTTTTCTGTCCCTAGAAAAAATGTTTTTTTTAAGCACACTATAGCACAAGGAGAATTCACTCACTGTCCTTCCAGGTCCCTGGAAACAAGGACTTGCACAGTGAAAGAAACTGACACTCTCCCTACCTAGAGTTTTCTGTCCCTAGAAAAAATGTTTTTTTTAAGCACACTATAGCACAAGGAGCATTCACTCACTGTCCTTCCAGGTCCCTGGAAACAAGGACTTGCACAGTGAAAGAAACTGACACTCTCCCTACCTACAGTTTTCTGTCCCTAGAAAAAATGTTTTTTTTAAGCACAATATAGCACAAGGAGAATTCACTCACTGTCCTTCCAGGTCCCTAGAAACAAGGACTTGCACAGTGAAAGAAACTGACACTCTCCCTACCTACAGTTTTCTGTCCCTAGAAAAAATGTTTTTTTTAAGCACAATATAGCACAAGGAGAATTCACTCACTGTCCTTCCAGGTCCCTGGAAACAAGGACTTGCACAGTGAAAGAAACTGACACTCTCCCTACCTACAGTTTTCTGTCCCTAGAAAAAAATGTTTTTTTTAAGCACAATATAGCACAAGGAGAATTCACTCACTGTCCTTCCAGGTCCCTGGAAACAAGGACTTGCACAGTGAAAGAAACTGACACTCTCCCTACCTACAGTTTTCTGTCCCTAGAAAAAATGTTTTTTTTAAGCACAATATAGCACAAGGAGAATTCACTCACTGTCCTTCCAGGTCCCTAGAAACAAGGACTTGCACAGTGAAAGAAACTGACACTCTCCCTACCTACAGTTTTCTGTCCCTAGAAAAAATGTTTTTTTTAAGCACAATATAGCACAAGGAGAATTCACTCACTGTCCTTCCAGGTCCCTAGAAACAAGGACTTGCACAGTGAAAGAAACTGACACTCTCCCTACCTACAGTTTTCTGTCCCTAGAAACATTTTTTTTTTAAGCACAATATAGCACAAGGAGAATTCACTCACTGTCCTTCCAGGTCCCTGGAAACAAGGACTTGCACAGTGAAAGAAACTGACACTCTCCCTACCTACAGTTTTCTGTCCCTAGAAAAAATGTTTTTTTTAAGCACAATATAGCACAAGGAGAATTCACTCACTGTCCTTCCAGGTCCCTAGAAACAAGGACTTGCACAGTGAAAGAAACTGACACTCTCCCTACCTACAGTTTTCTGTCCCTAGAAAAAATGTTTTTTTTAAACACAATATAGCACAAGGAGAATTCACTCACTGTCCTTCCAGGTCCCTAGAAACAAGGACTTGCACAGTGAAAGAAACTGACACTCTCCCTACCTACAGTTTTCTGTCCCTAGAAAAAATGTTTTTTTTAAGCACAATATAGCACAAGGAGAATTCACTCACTGTCCTTCCAGGTCCCTGGAAACAAGGACTTGCACAGTGAAAGAAACTGACACTCTCCCTACCTACAGTTTTCTGTCCCTAGAAAAAATGTTTTTTTTAAGCACAATATAGCACAAGGAGAATTCACTCACTGTCCTTCCAGGTCCCTAGAAACAAGGACTTGCACAGTGAAAGAAACTGACACTCTCCCTACCTACAGTTTTCTGTCCCTAGAAAAAATGTTTTTTTTAAGCACAATATAGCACAAGGAGAATTCACTCACTGTCCTTCCAGGTCCCTGGAAACAAGGACTTGCACAGTGAAAGAAACTGACACTCTCCCTACCTACAGTTTTCTGTCCCTAGAAAAAATGTTTTTTTTAAGCACAATATAGCACAAGGAGAATTCACTCACTGTCCTTCCAGGTCCCTAGAAACAAGGACTTGCACAGTGAAAGAAACTGACACTCTCCCTACCTACAGTTTTCTGTCCCTAGAAAAAATGTTTTTTTTAAGCACACTATAGCACAAGCACAAAACACACTGACACTCTCCCTACCTATCCTTCTCTTTCCCTAAACTAAAGGAATCCAGGTTAAGCAAGAAAGAAATAAAAGTCACTGTCCCTGCCTATGCTGCTCTATCCCTGCTCCGGAACACACTACACTAGGCCGCCGTGCTGGCGGCCTTTTATAGTGTGGGGCGTGTACTAAACACCCTCAGCAATAATTGGCCACAGGCATCCTGCCTGTGGCCAATCATTGCTCTCCTCGCTGCCGGCGCTGTGATTGGCCAAGCATGCGGGGTCACAGTGCATGCTTGGCCAATCACAGCGCCTGGATGACACTGCGATGGCGTAGTGCATTGTGGGCCGTTCGCGTCACTCGAATTTGGCGCGAACGGCCCAAATCGTTCGATCTTCGTCGAACGATCGAACAGCCGATGTTCGAGTCGAACGTATGTTCGACTCGAACACGAAGCTCATCCCTAGTGGCCAGGCTTTGTAAATGTAGTAGAATGTATTTTAGGATGTAATTTGTGGTATGCATATGCTGTGTGTGAGAAATAACTTATTATGACAATTTTGTGGAAAAAAAAGAAAAGAAAAAAAAAATCTTAATTTTGCAAAGCATTGTGGGAAAAAATTACAACTTCAAAAAGCTCACCATTCCTCTTACTAAATAACTTGGACTGTCTACTTACTAAAAAGGTGTGATTTTGGGGGTATTTGTACTCCTGGCTTGTTGGGCCCCTTTCACAAACACACATGTCCCTTTTGATGGACTTCCTCAGCAGGGATCGCTCCATTGATCCCCGCTGAACCGGCGGATGACAGGTCCGTCTCTGCACACTGTGCAGGGACGGACCTGTCAGAGCTCCGCTCTCCTCTATGGGGGATCGGATGAAAACGGACCGCCTGTGTGTTTTCATTTGATCCACCAGATGGATGGAAAATAGGGTTTCCATCCAACTGGATTCAGCGGAACGGAGCAGAGCAGAGCGGATCAGATCGGATGGTCCGCCTAAAAAACTGACAAGCGGACCTGAACGGTCTCCATGTGTGAAAGGGGCCTTAGGGTCTCAAGAAATGAGATAGGCCGTCAGTACATCAGGTGTGATCAGGTGTGATCAATTTTTAATGATATGCTCTTATTTGGGTTATTATTACCAAAGCTATGTAGCAGTATACATTTTGGCCAAAATGTATGTAGAAAAATTACTAATTTGCAAAATTTTATAACAGAAATTAAGAAAACACAGCTCCTTAATTCTTGACAGTTGGGTTATGTTCCGTCTATTAGGAGAGGACTAAGCAGAACATGTTAGATATTTAATACATGTTACTTTAACAGAGTTGAACAGCTCCTCCGGACATAACCCTCCACCCTGTAGTCAGCAGCCTCAGTTCGTAAAAAGCAGTACAAACTAAAAAAATGAGGGGTGGGTGCTGTGTCCATCCATGGACGACAGAGAAAAGGATTTTACGGTGAGTACAAAAATCCTATTTTCTCTTTTCGTCCATGGACGGACACAGCTCCTTAATTCTTGACAGTTGGGACGTCCCAAAGCAGTGTCAAAAAACGAGGGGTGGGAACAGCAATCAAAAAAACTATTTCACCCCAAACAAGCAGAGCTCCTCAACGAAGGAGTTGCAACCTCAAACAGCCGCCTGCAAAACTTTGCGGCCGAAGCTAGCATCCGAAGATGCACTCACATCAACCTTGTAAAATTTTAAAAAAGGGTGAACGGACGACCAGGTCGCCGCCTTACACACTTGTGAGACAGACGCTTGATGTTGGAAAGCCCAAGAGGCACCAATAGCCCTGGTCGAATGCACCGTGACAGGAAAGGGAGGCGCCCGTTCCTTAAGGGCATAGGCCTGGATGACGGTCTGCCTGATCCACAGAGAAATGGTGGCCGACGAAACCGCCAGACCCTTCTGCGGACCAGACACTGACACAAACAGCGAGTCAGACCTCCGGAACGGAGCCGTAGCAGACAGATACACCCATAAGGCACGTATCACATCTAAAGAGTACAGCGCAACCTCTTTGGGATGCGATGGCCGAGGACACAAGGATGGAAGTAAAATGTCCTCATTCAGGTGAAAGGCCGAAACTACCTTCGGAAGGGAGGAAGGCTGTGGGCGTAGCACCGCTTTGTCCTTATGGAGGACCAAATATGGGGACTTACAAGACAAGGCCGCCAATTCAGAAACCCTCCTGACTGATGTTATGGCTACTAGGAATTCAACCTTCTGAGAGAGCGTCAAAACAGGAATTTCCCTGATGTCCTCAAGTGGAGGTTTCTGAAGTACCGAGAGCACCAGATTCAAACCCCACGGAGGTAGTGGTGGTCGGACCGGAGGGGCCACATGTCGGACCCCTTGCACAAAAGTCCTCACCAAAGAATGAGCCGCCAGGGGTCGCTGAAAGAAAACAGCCAAGGCTGAAATCTGCCCCTTAATGGTGCTTAAGGCAAATTTCTGATCCACTCCATGCTGTAAAAACAGCAGGATCCTGGAAACCGAATATGCCCATGGACGCCATTCCATCTCCTCACACATAGAGATGTAGGCTCACCATGTGCAATGGTAGATCTTCCTAGAAGAAGATTTCCGTGCTCTCAACATGGTTGAAATGACTAAATCCGACAGGCCTCGGTCCCTTAGTACCTGGCTTTCAATAGCCATGCCGTTAAAGCCAGCAACTGTAAAGCAGGATGAAGAATGGAACCTTGCGAGAGAAGGTCCTCCCGCATTGGCAGTCGCCAAGGTGCATCCGCCACCAGGCGCACGAGATCGTCGTACCAGGGACGCCTGGGCCAATCCGGGGCGATGAGAATCACCGGAATCCCCTCGGTCTCTACATGGGACCACCAACGCGTCTGAGTCGAGAAGCCAGGAGATCCACGTCTAGCGTGCCCCATCTCCGGCAAAGGAGTTGAAAAACCTCTGGATGTAACGACCATTCCCCTTGGTCCAGCCTCTGGCGACTCAGATAGTCCGCCTGTCAGTTTTCCACACCCGGAATGTAAACTGCCGATAGAGCCGGGACACGCTCCTTTTCGCCCACCGCAGGATGTGAGCGACCTCCGACGCTGCAACCGAGCTTCTTGTTCCTCCTTGATGGTTGACGTATGCCATTGCCGTGGCGTTGTCTGACTGGATCCTGACTGGACGCTCTTGTAGCCTCTGTGACCACTTGGAGAGGCACAGCCTGATCGCCCGGAGTTCCAAGACATTGATAGGCAGTTGGGATTCATCCGGAATCCAGCGGCCCTGGGCCGCCTGAACCCCCAGACTCCCCCCCAACCAGTCAGGCTGGCGTCCATCGTGATCACAGTCCAATGAAAGGTGAGGAACGACTTCCCGGACCAAAGAGCCGGGGAGCTCAACCACCAACTCAGAGAGGCCCTAACAAGATGACTTATCTGAAGCTGATGATCCAGAGACAACGGAGATTTGTTCCATTTGGAGAGAATCTCCCTTTGCAAGACCCGAGTGCGGAATTGGGCATATGGTACTGCCTCGAAAGAGGCTACCACGAGGCCCAGGACTCGCATGCAAAAACGGAGAGACGACCATTTACGGAATGTCAACAACCTCACCGCAGTCTGAAGTGTCTGCAACTTCTCCAAGGGAAGAAAGACTCTGGCCTCCGAGGAGTCCAGAATCAACCCTAGGTACTCTAGGTGCTGGGTCGGTACTAACACCGACTTCTGAAGGTTCAGTATCCAAACTCCCCGAGAGTCTCACTGGCTATAAACACGTCCTCCTCTAATTCTGAGCTTGAAACAGCTCTCAGAAGAAGTTCGTCCAAGTAGCCCACGATAGCAATGCCGCGCTGTCTCAGCAAAGCTAGAATCGGGGCGAGCACCTTGGTGAAAACTCTTGGTGCCGATGCTAGGCCAAAGGGAAGAGCCACAAATTGATAGTGGTCTTCGCCGATCGCAAAGCGCAGGAACCTCTGATGCCTGACGCAGGTGGGGACATGCAAGTATGCGTCCTTGATATCCAAGGACGCCAGGAAGTCCCCTGGATGGAGTGCAGCCACCACCAAACAAATCGATTCCATCCGGAATTTTTTAATCTTTATAAAGGCATTGAGGGCCTTGAGGTCCAAGATTGGACAGACTCCGTCCCTCTTTGGGACCACAAACAGATTTCAGTGGAAACCCTGAAACCTGTCCTGTGGTGGTACGGGTATGATCACCCTGCACCGCAACAAGTCTCGCACTGCCCCCTAGAGGGCAGCCCGACGAGCCGGAAAGAGAGGCAGATTTGAGGAAAAAAATCTGTTTGGTGGACAAGAAAGGAACTCTATCTTGTACCCCGAGGTGACGACCCCGCAGACCCACTGGTCGGAGAGCAGGGAAGTCCATCAAGCTGCAAACCCGCAAAGCCGTCCCCCCACCCTGGAGTCGGGGGGGCAAAACTTCATGCGGTAGCAGGCTTGTTTGCTGGCTTGTTGGGCTTACGCACCCAGGGACTCTTCTGTCCCCTGGACCTTTGTCCGCTTGGGAGGGTCTGCGAGCAGGTCCTGACTGATGAAAATACCGCTTCTTGTGTGGGAAAGAAGGGCCTCGGCTTACGGCACGGCTCCTTCCCTTTAGTGGACTGAGGGAGAAGTGTGCTCTTACCTCCAGTGACATCCTTAATGATGTCGTCCAGTGAGCAGTGTTGGTCTACTTTAAAAAAGTAATTAGTTACAGTTACAAATTACTTCGAAAAAAAAGTAATTGCGTTAGTAACTCAGTTACTACATTGAAAAAGTAATTAGTTACTCAGCAAAGTAACTGACTTTTTTTTTGAGGGCACATAGCACATCAGGGCATGGGGCACATAGCACATCAGGGCACATAGCACATCAGGGCATGGGGCACATAGCACATAGCACATCAGGGCACATCAGGGCATGGGGCACAGGGCACATGAGGGCACATCAGCACATGGGGCACATAGCACATCAGGGCACATAGCACATCAGGGCACATAGCACATCAGGGCATGGGGCACATAGGGCATGGGGCACATAGCACATCAGGGCATGGGGCACATAACACATCAGGGCATGGGGCACATAGCACATCAGGGCACACAGAACATCAGGGCATGGGGCCCAGGGCACATAGCACATGAGGGCACATCAGGACATGTGGCACATAGCACATCAGGGCGGGGCACTTAGCATATCAGGGCGGGGCACATAGCACATCAGGGCGGGGCACATAGCACATTGTTTACCAGCCATGCAGAGTAGCGCAGGAAACGTGTGTAATAAGTTCTCTCTCATGTCACGGCACTGACATTGAAAAAGTAATTAGTTACTCAGCAAAGTAACTGACTTTTTTTTTGAGGGCACATAGCACATCAGGGCATGGGGCACATAGCACATCAGGGCACATAGCACATCCGGGCATGGGGCACATAGCACATCAGGGCACATCAGGGCATGGGGCACAGGGCACATAGCACATGAGGGCACATCAGCACATGGGGCACATAGCACATCAGGGCACATAGCACATCAGGGCACATAGCACATCAGGGCATGGGGCACATAGGGCATGGGGCACATAGCACATCAGGGCATGGGGCACATAGCACATCAGGGCATGGGGCACATAGCACATCAGGGCACACAGAACATCAGGGCATGGGGCACAGGGCACATAGCACATGAGGGCACATCAGGACATGTGGCACATAGCACATCAGGGCGGGGCACTTAGCATATCAGGGCGGGGCACATAGCACATCAGGGCGGGGCACATAGCACATTGTTTACCAGCCATGCAGAGTAGCGCAGGAAACGTGTGTAATAAGTTCTCTCTCATGTCACGGCACTGACGGCAGTCACGCTACTCCCCGGCGGCCTCTCCTCTCTTCTCGTCCATCCCAGATGATGTCACAAGCAAATGGGGGTGAACGAGAAGAGAGGAGGGGCCGCGGGGAGCAGCGTGACTGCCGTCAGTGCCGTGACATGAGAGAGACCCAGTCATAGAGGAGAGGAGGAATTACACTACTGCCATCTAGTGGCGGTAGATGTAATTGGGGTAACGCCGCCCAAGTAATGGTAACTGCGTTACCATGAGGGGAAGAGTAATCAGTTAGATTACTTGTTACCCTCTAAAGTAACTGCGTTACGTAACTCAGTTTATTCTAACTCAGTTACTTACATAACTGACAGTGAGGCACCAAAAAGCCTCCCACCTTTGAAAGGCAATCTGCCAGAGTGTTCTTAGAAGCTTGGTCAGCGGACCAGCATTTCAGCCAGATTAGGCGGCGCAATACCAACGCAGATGCGGAGTCCCTGTACCAACTGTTCGACCAGTGACAAGCATTCTGAAAGGAGCTGATGCTCCTCCACAGTCTGGTGCAATATTTTTGCCCATTCAGTGAGTGCCTGGGACACCAAGGGAATGTTTGGGGAAAAAACGCCAGCTTCTGACTCCATATTGCCCACTGACAAGCCCTTAGGGACTTAGTCAAGATACCTGACACAAAATATAGTCCACCCTCCTTGCTGCACTGACTGAGGGGGGGATACCCAGGGGACTCACCGCCTAGTCAGAGACTGTTCAGCGCCGCTGCCCACTCTCCATCTGCACACCGCGTGTGCCTGAGGAACTGTGTGAGGTGAATGGCGCAGTTCGCGCTGTTCAGGAAGCCAGCCAGCACTAGAGGCCACAACCCACTCTAAAATGGCCGCCGGGTGCCCCAGAGAAAGCACGCGGACCACAAGAAAATGGGCGCCCGCAATTGCAGACCTGCAACAAAGCACGGCCACGGCAAAAAGGCCACCAATGGGATTTTCAATGCAATGCACAGGCCCCAGAAAAATGGCGCCAGCGTTTCAAAAAATGGCGCCCAGCAAGCGAGGTGGACGAGAAGGCCAGCAGTGGAGGCTTTCCATAAATTACTACCCCCCACATAGAGAGCGGGCCTGGACACCCCCACAGCCCCCCGCCGGGACCTGGAGCCCCCTAAAGGTATTCCCCGGTCGCAGCGAGCCCCGCAAGGGGAGGAGGAAAAAAGGGGTGACAGAGGGAGAGAGGGGAGGGCAGGAGAACCCCCTAATGACCCCCTTAGGAATGCCCATCTGTTCCATCCCACCGAAGGAGGAGGAACTGTACTTACCCGTCTTTGCGAGGACCTGCTGGTGCGTTCCTGACAGACCTACAACCGAGCAGTACGGAATAGCTGTCGGCACGGTCCACTGTGACTGAGACAGCAAGCCACCCGGTCATATGTGAATCCTGGAGCATAGCTCACCGGCCATCCCTGGAGCCATGGGGTATGTCGTGGCCGACCAAGCGCGTAGTGTAGCTAAGGCCTGCTCACGCTCGATGGCCGGACTGGGGGGGACTACAAGGATCTATATCATCCTGCCTGTCGTGCCCAGCCGGCAGTTAAAAGATTCTCAAAAAATTTAATAATAAAAAGTAAAAATTTCTTCAGGACTCTGGGCCCAAAGGGAGCCAGGTTCTTCTCCTCTACTAGGCAGAAAAAAACTGAGGCTGCTGACTGCAGGGTGGAGGGTTATGTCCGGAGGGACCACCCCCTGGGCGGGACTGTTCAACTCTGTTAAAGTAATATGTATTAAATATCTAACATGTTCTGCCTAGTCCTCTCCTAATAGACGAAACATAACCCAACTGTCAAGAATTAAGGAGCTGGATAAAAAGAGAAAATAAAAAACCCAGCGGTGATTAAATACCACCAAAAGAAAGCTCCATTTGTGTGAAAAAAAAATCATATGGGTACAGTATTGTATGACTGAAAATGTGAGAGCACTGAAAGCTGAAAATTGGTCTGGTTAGGAAGGGGGTTTAAGTGCCCAATGGGCAAGTGGTTAAATATACCACCAAAAGAAAGCTCTATTTGTGTGAAATAATATATAAAAATATTATTTCAGTACAGTGTTGCATGATCACACAATTGTCATTCAAAGTGTGACAGCGTTGAAAGCTGAAAATTGGCCTGGCCGGGAAAGGTGTAAAAGTGTCCAGTACTGAAGTAGTTCAAAGTCAGCACCTGCAGTATTTGTAGCTGCTGACTTTATAAAAAATTTGGGCAGACTGGAGCTCCTTTTTAAGAACTGATAGGCTGCGATATTTGAACATTTTGTCTATGGGTTTAGATACACTTTGAAATTATTGTCAGTTTATTCTTGCCCTCTGCAAAGTAAGCAGCTGTCACTAAAACACATATACCCAATCAGTAGATTTAGTCTCACCTCTTGTTCCAGTCGAAAAAAACTATGTGTGGATAAAAAAGATCTTGGAAACTCCAGCCAGTTAGAGAATAATGAGCACATCTCAAAGTATAAGGAATACCACTTCTTCAGGGCTTGGTGGTATTGGAATTGTTGGTCATGCGTAATGTAGTATGCATCCTTACATTTCATCTGGTCTTCTACAGTGTCTGCAAAATGTGGGATTTTCTGCTTCAATGGCAAAAGGACAAACAGAGAGGGTGAATTTCCAAGTGGGGACAAAGAATTTAGTAAAAGCCTAAGGCCGGTTTCACATTGGGGCAGTGGGTGCGGTGGCAGTATAGCGCCGCTATTTTTAGTGGCGCTATACCGTCGGGATTGCTAAGGTATTCGGCCGCTAGCGGTGCAGTTTTAACCCCCGCTAGCGGCCGAAAAAGGGTTAATACCACCCGCAAACCGCGGCTACAGCCGCGGTTTGCGGGCGGTATTACCGCGGTGTCCATTTCATTTCAAAGGGAAGGAGCGGTGTAGGAGCTGTAAACACACCGCTCCTCTCACCGCTCCAAAGATGCGGCTAGCAGGACTTTTTTTCACGTCCTGCTAGTGCACCGCTCCAGTGTGAAAGCCCTCGGGGCTTTCACATTGGAGAGACAGCAGCCACTGTTTAGGCTCGGTTTGCAGGCGCTATTTTTAGCAAAATAGCGCCTGCAAACCGCCCCAGTGTGAAAGGGGCCTTACAGGGATCGTAATCCTTCCCAACTCTATCCAAAACTAAAGAAAACAAGTTTTGACTATACATGCTTCTGTTACCATTTCTAAATTTAGGACAGGATGGTGTGGTTAATTATAATATTTCATTACAAATTTACTTTAATATGAGTGAGCCCTCTTAATCACTGAGACGGAGTGTATGGAGAGGTGGACAGCTGTACGTCCTTCTCCCTGTGAGTAGTCTATCTCATATGCCTCACCATAGACAGGTGGATATGTAAACTATCCATCACCTCCAAGCAGCCAATACCTAACATTCAGCTATGCACTGCAGCTACAATATACTGTCAAATATTTCAATTTCTGCAGAGATTTGGGAACATCATGCTCATGCAGTATATCTGTGCATGTTGGTAGGAGCAGTTTTATGACAACTATATAGATTTTAGGCAGGGGGCCAAGGAGCTGTCCAGCAATTCAGCATTCTCGTCTAGCTGCCAGAAGTGTCTCTAATCTCACATTCTGCAAGTGCCTATTCTAAAGAGCACACCCATTTAAAACATATACAATTAAGAGCCGGTTCACACAGGGGCAGCACGACTTTGGGGGCGACTCGGCAAGGCGATCTGAAGACGACTTCAGAGGCGACTTGCAAAATGACTTCTGTATTGAAGTCAATGCAAGTCGCCCCGAGTCGCCCCCAAAGTCATACAAGAACCTTTTTCTAAGTCGGAGCGACTTGCGTCGCTCCTATTAGAACGGTTCTAGTGAAGAGAGCGGAGCGCGACTTCTCAGGCGGCTGAGTCGCCTGACGAGTCGCCCCTGTGTGAACCGACTCTAATAGTTTTCTTGTTTCTTGCTTGTTTATTGTTTTTTTGTAAAACAGTCAATGTGTAGCAGCCTCCTAGTATAGGATACTAGGTACATTTAGTTTTGGCTTGCTCTATAATCAGAGGGGCAGTGATCATTTGCTTTCGTCTGCACATGGCATCACAGGCTAGGAGTTTGATTGTTTCCCCCTGCCTCTGGGTAAAGCTTTCAGGTTTTAGGGCAGGACATTTAAATGACTGGCCTGACAATTTTTTTTTAACATAAAGTTTATTTATTTTGAATAAAAAAGATAACAGCGGTACATTTCGGGCACAGTCTATATCAACATCAGGAGTGACTATTTACTATGCCCTGGCCAATCTCTGGGGAGGTGTGCCCAGAAGGTGGACTGGGAGATGGTAAATAGCCTTAAGCCTTGAGAAGATTGTCTCCCCCCCCAGGATAGATATGTAAGCTAGCGAGCTGCTTGCCCCTGAAGCACCTGTGAACTGAATACTGGATCTCTCTCTCAAGGGATCAAGTCTGAGGATGTAGCTACCCTAGGACTTATGAGTATAAAACCCTGACTGACACCCTTAAACAGCATAGTCAGAGAGACCTGATTTATAGTCCCCAGCTATGAGACTTTAACTATTCTGGAGCTATCTCATGGTCCCCAGCTCTGAGACTTTCATTTACCGGCCCCTTTCATTTCTAAATGAACACAGTGAACACACTCGCTCACTGTGTCCATTCATAACTGAAGCATAGTAAACTGTGTTTGCTATGCTTCAGGTTGTGAATGAACAGGAAGCCACTCAGCACAGAGCACCTACCATTCATTCACTGGCTGAAGCTGCAGAGAAAGGCATGTGTGTTTAAGCTTTGGGGTGCACACCCTACAGCACAAGTGGTTGGTTCCTTGTTCAGCTTTACCTTCTCCCACCTGAATTCTACAGTATAAGGGATTGCAAGAGGATGATACCACATCAAATTCAGGTAATTACCCTGCTTCTATTTTTTTTTCATTGTTTAATTATGTATTATTACGTAAAAAATTGGCTTGATTTGTGACTTTTATATCTGATCATTTTAAGTTCTACAATCTGAAGTTGTCTAAATGCATTTCACTACTTAAAGAAACTTGTTGGTTTTGCAAAACGTCAGAGATTTGTAAATTGCACACGTCTCTTCTGCAAAGTCCACTGATCGCAATACAGCTGTCAACAAGGTATTTTGCATGAGTGGAAGAAATCTTTCCTGGCTGGGTGACTCGGACCCAGTGAGGCTTGCCAACATACAGAAGCCAGAGGACACTCTTCCAAACACCAATTTGTATGCACAGAATACACACTTTGAAGCAGAAGTCACATAATTAGACACAAAAGCAAACCAGTTCTGCACAGCAAACTCTTCGAATGGTGCAGTTATTTCAAGATATAGAGTGAGTTGTGAATAATTAAAGGGCCAAGCGATCTGAAAAAGGCAAGTTAGTTTGTGTAGAAAAATATATCTAGCAAGTTATAAGAATTCATTATTTGCACATTAAGCTTTGTTTTAAAGGAGCTATATTTTCATACACGCAGCTGATGTCCTATCTTTAATTCTGTTGGAGAAGCAAGACAGTTCATATGTACAGAAGACATAAAAAATCATTTATTATTCACCATTAGACACAGTAAGATAACGTTTATTTAACATGTATATTGATTTTTTGGATAGAATAGGGAAGGGTTAGAGCCCCTTTCATATTTTTATTGCTGTATATTTCCAATGAGTAGAATCAGACTTTCTGTTTGGCCTGGTGATCATTCTGAAGAGTAGTGATGAGCCGAACACCCCCGGGTTCGGTTCGCACCAGAACCCGCGAACGGACCGAAAGTTCGTACGAACATTAGAACCCTATTAAATACAATGGATGCGAACGTTCGAATTCTAAAGTGCTAATTATAACAACTATTATGCATGTTATTGTCCTAAAAAGGGTTTGGGAACCCGGGTTCTGCACCAGGGGACATGTATCAATGCAAAAAGAAGTTTTAAAAACGGTCGTTTTTCGGGAGCAGTCATTTTAATGATGCATAAAGTGAAAAAAAATAAGTCAAATATTCCTTTAAATATCGTACCTGGGGGGTGTCTAAAGTATGCCTGTGAAGTGCCACGTGTTTCCCGTGTTTAGAACTGTCCCTGCACAAAATGACACTTCTAAAGGAAAAAAAAGCCATTTAAAACTGCTTGCGGCTTTAATGTAATGTCTGGTCCCGGTAATATGGATGAAAATCTTTAAGAAAAATGGCATAGCTACCCCATGACCCCCCCCCCCCCTACCCCAGCCCATTACCAGCCCCTTTGGGTCTTGTATGTATATTAAGGGGAACCCCGCACATAAAATAAAAAAGGCCCTATATACTCTGAACAGCCGTATACAGGCGGTGCATACAAGACAGGGACTGTAGGTTTGTTCTTATGTAGAATGTGTTTGTAATTTTGAACAGGTACATTGTTGAAGTGTAGCTCCAGCCCAAAAATCTATTTTTAAACTTTTTGGAAAACATAGGTAAGGGTTATCACCCCTGTAACATTTGTTTTGCTGTCTGTGCCCCTGTTCAGAACATTTCACCTCACTTTCCGTCCCAATGACAACTGTTTTTGAAATGTGGTGTTTTTCTTGAAACAAGGATTGCTGATAAAGCATCAGTACAGAGGAGACACCTTTCTCCCATATTTATTCTTACAGGAGAGAATTTTCCTTCCTAGTGGTAGATTTCCTCTCACTTCCTGTTGTCTTCTTGCGTTTGCAAGTAGGAGTCGTTTGTAAGTTGGATGTTTGAAAGTAGGGACCTGCCGTATATACTCTGCAGAAATAGGCCCCTTAGTTGTTGGTGTTGGCACAACACTGTAAGCACTCACAGTTACTCTTGGTTGGTGCTGGAACGCCCTGCTGTCAACTATTATATCAGGAATTTTAATTACATATAATTGTTGAACAGTGGTAGTAAAAATTGGGCCTTTGATGGTGGTGCTGGTGCCACAACACTGTAAGCCCTGACAGTTACTCTTGGTGGGTGCAGCAATGGGCCCTGCTGTGAATTATTAGATCAAGAATTGTAATTGCATGCCCCTGTTGAACAGGGGCTGAAAAATTGGGCCTTAGGCACTGGTGGCACAACACTACAACCCCTCACAGATACTGTACTTGGAGCACAGCAATGAGCCCTGTTGCAAAGTATTGCTTCAAAAATTGTAATGACACGCCCCTGTTAAACAGGGGCTGAAAAATTGGGCCTTAGGCACTGGTGGCACAACACTACAACCCCTCACAGATACTGTACTTGGAGCACAGCAATGAGCCCTGTTGCAAAGTATTGCTTCAAAAATTGTAATGACACGCCCCTGTTAAACAGGGGCTGAAAAATTGGGCCTTAGGCACTGGTGGCACAACACTACAACCCCTCACAGATACTGTACTTGGAGCACAGCAATGAGCCCTGTTGCAAAGTATTGCTTCAAAAATTGTAATGACACGCCCCTTTTAAACAGGGGCTGAAAAATTGGGCCTTAGGCACTGGTGCCACAACACTCCAACCCCTCACAGATACTGTACTTGGAGCACAGCAATGAGCCCTATGGCAAATTATTGCTAAAAAAATTGTAATTACACGCCCCTGTAAAACAGGGGCTGAAAAATTGGGCCTTAGCCACTGGTGGCGGCACCCATAAACAAAAATGATCTTCCAAGCTATCATCATCAATCGTATCATTGAGGACTCGGAGGAGGAGGATAGCCAGTCAACATAACAGCACAGGCACTCAGCATCAGCATCAGTCTTGAAGGGATGTGACATGTTAAAATCAATTAGTCTGTTATATCAGCATCAGGTGTGTGGTAGCTGGTGGTGATCCAAGACTGGTTCATCTTGATGAAAGTCAGTCGATCAACCGAGTCGGTGGACAGGCGCACCCTGTGATCCGTGACAAATCCTCCAGCAGCACTGAATGTGCGTTCCGAAAGAACGCTGGATGCAGGACAGGCCAGTAGCTCAATTGCATACTGTGCAAGCTCTGGCCAGTGATCCATCCTCAAGACCCAGTAAGCCAGAGGATTTTCGGTGGGGAAGGTGTCCAAGTCTGACCTTGCCCCTAGATATTCCTGCACCATGTTTATCAGACGCTGGCGATGGTTGCTGGAACCGATCATACTTTGGGGCTGCGGACTAAAGAATTGTCTGAACGCATCGGTCAGACGGCCACCTTCCCCACCGCTCCTTCTTTGACTGGCCGAAGCCTCAGCAACTCGTTGTCCAGGACCAGGAGTTTGTAACCTCCCAGTCTCTGGGAACGCGTTGCACAGACCTTTCTGCAAGGCCTCCCGGAGTTGTCTCATCCTCTGCTCCCTCTGCGACGGTAACATAAGGTCCGCAACCTTACCCTTGTACCGTGGATCAAGGAGAGTGGCCAGCCAGTAATGGTCCCTCTCCTTGATCCGAAGAATACGAGGATCCTTCCGCAGACTTTGCAGGATCAGGGAGGCCATGCAGCGTAGGTTTGCTGAGGCATTCGCTCCGGAGTCCTCTGGGTCACTAAGGACGACATGATCCGCAGCCACCTCCTCCCAGCCACGTACAAGTCCACTGGTTTCTTGGGACTGTAAATCATCCCTAAAAGACTGCTGCTGATGATGCTGAGTGCCAGCCTCCACCTCCATGCTGACACAATCCTCCTCCTCCTCCTCCTCCTCCTCTTCCTGTGCGATGGGTGGGACAGAAGGAACACTGTCTGGGTAAAGGGGGCCTTGAGAGGCAAGGAAGTCCTCCTCTTCCTGCCTCTGTTCTGCCTCAAGTGCCCTGTCCATTATTCCACGCAGCGTGTGCTCCAACAGGTGGACAAGAGGTACAGTGTCACTGATGCATGCACTGTCACTGCTCACCATCCTCGTGGCCTCCTCAAATGGTGCCAGGACAGTGCATGCATCCCTGATCATGCCCCACTGGCGTGGAGAAAAAAACCCAAGCTCCCCTGACCCTGTCCTGGTGCCGTAGTCGCACAGGTACTCATTGATGGCCCTCTGCTGCGTGTGCAGCCGCTGCAGCATGGCCAACGTTGAGTTCCACCTGGTGGGCATGTCACATATAAGGCAGTTCTTGGGCAGGTTCAACTCTTTTTGCAGCTCAGCCAGGCGAGCACTGGCATTATAAGATCTGCGGAAATGCACACAGACTTTCCTGGCCTGCCTCAGGACATCCTGTAAGCCCGGGTACCTGCCCAAGAACCGCTGCACCACCAGGTTAAGGACGTGAGCCACACAGGGCACATGGGTCAGTTGTCCCTGTCGGAGGGCGGAGAGGAGGTTGGTGCCATTGTCGCAAACCACCATTCCTGGCTTAAGCTGGCGTGGCGTCAACCACCTCTCGGCCTGGCCCTGCAGAGCAGACAGGACCTCTGCCCCAGTGTGGCTTCTGTCCCCCAAACACACCAGCGCAAGCACGGCATGGCATCTTTTTGCCTGCGTACTTGCGTAGCCCCGTGAACGGCTACGGAGCACCGCTGGTTCATAGGACAAACCACAGGAAGAGGCCATGGAGGAAGAAGAAGAGGAGGGGGTGGAGGAGAGAGGTGTGTCACAACCAGTAGTAGCATTTTGGAGGCGTGGCGGTGGAACAACCTCCAACACTACTGCACCTTGTCCTGCATCCTTCCCAGCTGCCAAAAGAGTGACCCAATGGGCCGTGAAAGAAAGGTAACGTCCCTGTCCATGCCTGCTGGACCATGAGTCAGCGGTAATATGCACCTTACCGCTGACCGCCCTGTCCAGCGAGGCCAAGACATTGCCTTCCACATGCCGGTAGAGAGCCGGAATAGCCTTCCGTGAGAAAAAGTGGCGTTTGGGAACCTGCCACTGAGGAACCGCACATTGCACAAACTCACGGAAGGGGGCCGAGTCTACCAACTGAAAAGGCAGCAGTTGAAGCGCTAGCAATTTAGCCAAGCTAGCATTCAACCGCTGGGCATGTGGATGGCTGGGAGTGAACTTCTTTCGACGGTCCAGCAGCTGGGGCAGGGAAATTTGCCTGCTAGAATCGGACGTCGGTGTACTGCTAGCAGAGTGGCCGCAAGTACTTGGCTGTGACACACCTAATTCTACACCTTCATTCCTCTCAGTGCATGTTTCAGAGAGGACTGAAGTTATAGTGGGGTTGGAGATCCCAGCTGATGCGGTGCAAGGAGAGGTCCGCTTTGTTCTTTGGTGTGGGTCTTTGAGGTAGGCTTGCCAACGAGCTGCATGGCAGGTCAACATATGTCTGGTCAGGCATGTGGTACCCAAGCGGCTGATGTTTTGGCCACGCGATATACGCTTGAGACATATGTTGCAAACAGCAGCTGTGCGATCTGATGCACTAGCCTCAAAAAAGGCCCACACCAAGGAACTTTATGAATGACGGGCAGAGGCAGCGCCCTGCACAGGCGGAGCTCTGCGGTGTGATTCCGTCGGTGTACTGCCCTTACGCTGGCCACCAAAGGGCATCCTGCCTCGTTGGAGATGTGCCTCCTCCTCATCCTCCTCCTCCTCCTCTCTCCTATTAGGCACCCACGTGGAGTCAGTGACCTCATCATCCCCTCCCTCCTCATCACTGGAGCCAATCTGGCAGTATGCTGCAGCTGCTGGAACATGACTGCCAGATTGGTGTCCTTCTTGAGCATCCCCTCTGTCTGCTCTCACGCTACTGCCTTCCTGTAGCTGGGTTTCATCATCAGACCCTTCGAAACGCTGGGCATCCTCCTGGAGCATGTACCCAACACTGTGCTCAAACAGTTCGGGGGACTCCTCAGGAGGAGGACATGGTGGGTCTAGGGAAGGAGTGACTGATGATGAGTCTGACATTGATACCAGGGAAGAGGACGCTTTGGCAGCTGCTTTGCCAGTACCCTGAGCCTGGGTGAGAGAGGATGAGGAGGAGGAGGAGGGCTTGGTCATCCACTCTACCAAGTCTTCAACATGATGTGGCTCAACATGTCCAGCTGCCGAAAAGAAGGACAAGCGTGTCCCATGGCCATGTGCTGATGACAATGCACCGCGTCCACGACCAGCACTGTTGCCCCCAGACACAGAGCCTGCTTGCCCTCTTTTATTGCCTCCTGACTGTCTGCCTCTCCTTGTTTGCCTTCCAGACATTCTAATAGATGGCCTGCAGGGAGATGGGAAAAAAGCAATAAGGGCTACCTTCAGGTGTCCTTCTCTGTCCCTTTACTTAAGGATTTCTAAATATGGTTGAGGATGATTGCTTTTGCACAGAATAGCACAACGACAATTTCCCTGACTGTCCAAAAAACAAGGATTTCAAAGATGGTTGATGAGGAATGCTTTAGCACACTATAGCACAAGGAGAATTCCCCTCACTTTCCTTCTTTGTCCCTAGAAACAAGGACTCGCACAGTGAAAGAAACTGACACTCTCCCTACCTAGAGTTTTCTGTCCCTAGAAAAAATGTTTTTTTAAAGCACACTATAGCACAAGGAGAATTCCCCTCACTTTCCTTCTTTGTCCCTAGAAACAAGGACTCGCACAGTGAAAGAAACTGACACTCTCCCTACCTAGAGTTTTCTGTCCCTAGAAAAAATGTTTTTTTAAAGCACACTGTAGCACAAGGAGAATTCCCCTCACTTTCCTTCTTTGTGTCAAGGAATACGCACCTGATCAGCGAGTCCGTTGGAGCAGAGAGAGGTCACCCGTACGGATCCGACTCACGGGCCCCTGGTAGTGCAGACAGGAGGCACGGGAGTGCGGAAGGGTAAGAGAGCCTGAGAGTGGTTCAAGAGAGCGGCTCCGGATCCTGGGTTCAGAAGGGTAGCGAGCCAGGCGGGCTGCAGGCAGGTAGGTAGGCAGGCTGGTATACCGAGCAGCGTAGCGGGGCAGAAGCAGAAGGGGCGGTCAGACAGGCAGGGTTCGGCAACGTTCGGGCAATGTGGCACAGCGGGGTAGGCAGGTTCAGGGTCAAAGACAGGCCGAGGTCGGGTGCAGGCAGATAGCAAGGAAAGTCCAGTAACAAGCCGGGTGGTCAGAAGGTCGGATTCCAGGCGAACAACAGGAGCAGGATACACAGGGGACTGCAGATCAGACAGCACTGGTCTGAAGTGTTCCAGTAGTTTAAATAAGCAAACCGGCGTGCGCGGGCGCGCGCACGGCGCGCGCGTGCACGCGCCCGCAATGCGCGCACATGCACCCGCACGCACCGGCGTGCACAGGCACGCGCACCCGCGATCCAGGAAGTGTACCAGCGCAGATGGAAACATGCAAAACCACAGCGCGCATCGGCGCACGCGAACGCACACCGAAGCGACCACCGACGCGCCCGGCAAGGTACGTACACTGACAGTGCCCCCCCCTTTAGGGCAGCCTCCGGATGCCCAATTGAGCGATCTTCGTGGCGTTAGACCTCCTGAAAGCTTGCATGAGTTCCTCCGCATGTATGCCGTTTTCGGGTTCCCAAGAATTATCCTCTGGGCCGTAACCCCTCCACTTAATCAGATATTGTACCTGGTTGTGTCTCTTCCTACAGTCCAGGATTGCCTCTACCTCAAACTCCTCCTCGCCGTCAATCAGAACCGGTTCCGGTGGGCCAATGTTACGGCCAGCGAAGGGGTTAGGGACAACCGGCTTTAACAGAGTCACATGAAAGACTGGATGGACCTTCAGGGAGTTGGGTAGGTCGAGCTCATATGCTACATTGTTGATCCTCCGTTTTACCGAGAAAGGTCCCATGAACTTAGGGCCCAATTTCCTGGACGGGCAGGCCATCTTTAGGTTAATCGTGGATAACCACACCTGGTTGCCGGGCTCCAGAATGAGTTCCCCTCTCCTTTTCCTATCAAACATACTCTTGTTGTACTCCTGGGTCTTGGACATGGTCTCCTGTAGAAGTTTGTTATTGAAGAAGAAGAAATCCATTGTTTCGGATACCGCAGGGACAGTGCATTCGGGTATGGTACTTGGCAAGAAGGAGGGATGGAATCCATAGTTGGCAAAGAATGGGGTTTGCTTAGTGGCAGAGTGCAGGGAATTGTTGTAAGCGAATTCAGCAATGGGGAGTAGGGAGGCCCAATCATCCTGGGAGAAGGAGGAAAAACAACGGAGGTACTGCTCCAATGTTTGGTTGGTCCTCTCAGTTTGGCCATTCGTCTGGGGATGATATGCCGAAGAAAAAGCCAACTTGATTTCCAGGGAATCACAAAGAGCCTTCCAAAATCTGGAGGTGAACTGGGCGCCTCGGTCTGAGACAATACTTGCCGGAACTCCATGAAGCCTCACTATTTCCCTGATAAAAACCCTTGCCGTTTCCAAGGCGGAAGGTGTACCTTTCATGGGCAAAAAATGAGCCATCTTGGACAGCCTGTCAACGACAACGAAGATTGTGGAGAACCCTTCGGACAGAGGGAGCTCCACTATAAAGTCCATCGACACCATCTTCCAGGGTCTTTCAGGGACAGGTAGAGGTTTTAGTAGACCCCAGGCCCTCATCCGGCTATTCTTGTTCCGGGAGCAGGTGTTGCAAGAGTCCACGTATCTCTTGCAGTCACTACCCAGCTGCGGCCACCAGAACGTGCGCTTGATGAGCTCGGCCGTTTTCAAGGTACCAAAATGTCCGGCCAACTTGTGGTCATGGCAAAGCTCCAAAACAGCTATCCGAAGGCCCTCAGGGACCAGAATCTTGCCCTCGTGCCTGATCAGACCATCTTGTGCCCTGACACAGTCCTCCGGAAGCAAGGTCAAGCCAGCAGACGCCCGCTTAATACGGGGCATAAGGTCTTCTTGGAGTAGCAGGAAGTTCCCGGCAGGGAGGATGGTGTCAACAGGTAAGTTCTCCTCAGGAGTGCTGAACATTCGGGACAGTGCGTCCGGTTTAATGTTTTTTGAGCCCGGCCTGTAGGTGATGTGGAACAAAAACCTTGAGAAAAAAAGTGCCCACCTTGCCTGCCTTGGCTTCAACCTCTTGGCTGTTCTCAGGTACTCGAGGTTCTTGTGGTCCGTGTAAACCAAAATGGGGTGTGCCGCCCCCTCGAGCAGGTAACGCCATTCTTCTAATGCGGCCTTGATAGCCAGGAGTTCCCGGTCACCCACGTCATAGTTACGTTCCGCCGTGGAAAGCTTGCGCGAGAAGAAGGCCACTGGAAAAAGTAAGGCTTTAGCCCCCTGACGCTGGGATAGCACAGCCCCCACTGCATTTTCGGACGCGTCCACTTCCAGGACGAAAGGTACTGCGGGATCAGGGTGCTTCAAGATGGAGGCAGAGACAAATAACTCCTTCAGTTTATCAAAGGCAGCTTGGGCTCTAGGGGACCAGTAGAAGCGGTCTCCTTGTTTGGTCAGTTCGGTAAGGGGGGCGACAATTGCAGAGAAACTTCTGATGAACTTCCGGTAAAAATTGGAGAATCCGATGAAGCGCTGGACCCCTTTTTTATCTGTGGGGGCAGGCCAGTCCAGGATAGCCGACACCTTCTGAGGGTCCATTTTGATGCCCTCAATTGAGATGATCAGACCGAGAAACTGGATGCTTTGCCGCTCGAACTCACACTTCTCTGGCTTGGCGTAAAGCCCATGTCGTCTAAGCCGAACAAGGACATTCCGGACATGCCTGCGATGGTCGTCTACAGAGGATGAGAATATTAAGATATCGTCCAGGTATACTATGACGAACAAGTCCAGGTAATCACGGAAGATGTCATTGACAAAATGTTGAAAGGTAGCCGGCGCGTTACACAGTCCGAACGGCATAACTAGGTACTCGTAGTGCCCGAACCGTGTGCGGAAGGCCGTCTTCCACTCATCCCCTTCTCGAATGCGGATCAGGTTGTACGCTCCTCGGAGGTCAAGCTTGGTGAATATGACCGCCGTTCCCAGCCTTTGGAACAGTTCCGGCACGAGAGGTAAGGGGTAACGGTTTTTAATGGTGATCCTGTTCAACTGCCGATAATCAATACAGGGGCGTAGGGAATGGTCCTTTTTTTCAACGAAAAAGATACCCGCACCTGCAGGTGAGGTGGACGGGCGGATGAACCCTTTCTTTAGGTTGTCGTCAATGTAGACTTTCAAGGTACCCAATTCCTGCTCAGTCAGCGGGAAGATCCTCCCAAAAGGTACTTCGGTCCCAGGCAAAAGTTCTATAGGGCAATCATATGGTCTGTGAGGAGGAAGGGTTTCTGCTCCCTTCTTACTGAACACGTCCAGAAAATCATGATAGGGCTCAGGGATGGTTTTCTGAAGGTCAGGGTCTGTGCCCAGACAGAGCAGGTGAGGGTGGTCGGAAGAGACTTGTTGCAGGCAGTGTTGCAGGCAATAATCAGAGAGGAATTTAACTCTCCCTGTAGCCCAGTCAATGTCGGGGTTATGGGCTTGCAGCCAGGGCATCCCCAGAATGACGGGGAATAGCGGAGAGGAGATGGCATCCAGACTTAGGAACTCCTGATGGTGGGTTGCCACCGAGGCCATCAAAGGGACGGTTTCCTGAGTGACGGGGCCGGATTTGATAATAGAGCCATCAGCGAGATGTACTGCAAGTCCCCGGGGTTTCGGCTGCAGGGGAATGTGATGACTGGCAGCAAATGTCAAATCAATAAAGCAGCTGCATGCCCCCGAATCAATTATGGCGGGTACTAGGATTGCGGAAGTCCTTCCGGGGAGCTGTAAAGAAATGGAAAGAGCCAAGTGAGAAGTTGGATTAGGCAACAAAGAGGCACAAGTAGAAGAGACAGGCAGGCACTTGCGCATCTTAGCCGGACAGGATCTCACGTAGTGTCCCGGTTCGCCACAATACATGCACAGATTGTTACTACGCCTATGCTGGCGTTCTTCGGGAGAGAGCGATGGGCGCAGTAAGCCCAGTTGCATGGGTTCTGGGTCATCTAACGCCGGAAACGGGGGCGCCGGAGGTGCAAGACGGGCCGGGTTTGAGACCTTGGGGAGCAACCAGGTGGGTTGGGGCTGACTGGAGGTCCTCTCGGAGCGACGCTCTCTCAGGCGTCGGTCTATCTGAATTGCCAGATCTATTAACTTGTCCAGGGTTTGAGGAACTCCGACACGTGCTAGCTCGTCCTTGAGCTGATCCGACAGGCCCATCCGGAATTGGTAGCGCAAAGCAGCGTCATTCCACTCTGTGTCAGAGCTCCAACGTTTGAATTCTGCCGCGTAATCCTCGGCCGCTCTGCGACCTTGTAGGAGGGAGTGGAGAACAGATTCTGCAGTAGCCGCTTGTTGCGGATCCTCATAGAGTTGAGACATCGCGGCAAAGAACGTGGCAAGGGTCTCCAAGGAGGCATCTTTCTGCTCTAGAAGGCGGTGAGCCCAGGCCTGCGGCTCGTCGGTCAGTAGGGAGATGACGAAGCCCACTTTGGTTGCTTCCAGGGAAAAGGTGCGGGGTTGTAGGGCGAAGAAAAGCTCGCAAGCGTTGCGGAACGCTCGGTATTTGCTGCGATTGCCCGCAAACTTCTCGGGTGTAGGGACCCTGGGTTCCGGAGGAAGCATGACGACGGAGGGTGTAGCCGGATATCCCGTGGATGTGGTGCCTTGCGGGCTGGCAGGCGAGGATAGGACTTGAACTCTTTCCTCCAACCTGGTATAGCCGGCTTGGAGGTCTTTCACGGCTTGCGTCAGCCCGTTCAGGTGTCGGCATAATTCCTCCATGGGATCCCTCCCCTGCTCGGACTCGGACATGGCTGTCTGATACTGTCAAGGAATACGCACCTGATCAGCGAGTCCGTTGGAGCAGAGAGAGGTCACCCGTACGGATCCGACTCACGGGCCCCTGGTAGTGCAGACAGGAGGCACGGGAGTGCGGAAGGGTAAGAGAGCCTGAGAGTGGTTCAAGAGAGCGGCTCCGGATCCTGGGTTCAGAAGGGTAGCGAGCCAGGCGGGCTGCAGGCAGGTAGGTAGGCAGGCTGGTATACCGAGCAGCGTAGCGGGGCAGAAGCAGAAGGGGCGGTCAGACAGGCAGGGTTCGGCAACGTTCGGGCAATGTGGCACAGCGGGGTAGGCAGGTTCAGGGTCAAAGACAGGCCGAGGTCGGGTGCAGGCAGATAGCAAGGAAAGTCCAGTAACAAGCCGGGTGGTCAGAAGGTCGGATTCCAGGCGAACAACAGGAGCAGGATACACAGGGGACTGCAGATCAGACAGCACTGGTCTGAAGTGTTCCAGTAGTTTAAATAAGCAAACCGGCGTGCGCGGGCGCACGCACGGCGCGCGCGTGCACGCGCCCGCAATGCGCGCACATGCACCCGCACGCACCGGCGTGCACAGGCACGCGCACCCGCGATCCAGGAAGTGTACCAGCGCAGATGGAAACATGCAAAACCACAGCGCGCATCGGCGCACGCGAACGCACACCGAAGCGACCACCGACGCGCCCGGCAAGGTACGTACACTGACACTTTGTCCCTAGAAACAAGGACTCGCACAGTGAAAGAAACTGACACTCTCCCTACCTAGAGTTTTCTGTCCCTAGAAAAAATGTTTTTTTAAAGCACACTATAGCACAAGGAGAATTCCCCTCACTTTCCTTCTTTGTCCCTAGAAACAAGGACTCGCACAGTGAAAGAAACTGACACTCTCCCTACCTAGAGTTTTCTGTCCCTAGAATTTTTTTTTTTTAAAGCACACTATAGCACAAGGAGAATTCCCCTCACTTTCCTTCTTTGTCCCTAGAAACAAGGACTCGCACAGTGAAAGAAACTGACACTCTCCCTACCTAGAGTTTTCTGTCCCTAGAAAAAATGTTTTTTTAAAGCACACTATAGCACAAGGAGAATTCCCCTCACTTTCCTTCTTTGTCCCTAGAAACAAGGACTCGCACAGTGAAAGAAACTGACACTCTCCCTACCTAGAGTTTTCTGTCCCTAGATTTTTTTTTTTTTTAAAGCACACTATAGCACAAGGAGAATTCCCCTCACTTTCCTTCTTTGTCCCTAGAAACAAGGACTCGCACAGTGAAAGAAACTGACACTCTCCCTACCTAGAGTTTTCTGTCCCTAGAAAAAATGTTTTTTTAAAGCACACTATAGCACAAGGAGAATTCCCCTCACTTTCCTTCTTTGTCCCTAGAAACAAGGACTCGCACAGTGAAAGAAACTGACACTCTCCCTACCTAGAGTTTTCTGTCCCTAGAAAAAATGTTTTTTTAAAGCACACTATAGCACAAGGAGAATTCCCCTCACTTTCCTTCTTTGTCCCTAGAAACAAGGACTCGCACAGTGAAAGAAACTGACACTCTCCCTACCTAGAGTTTTCTGTCCCTAGAAAAAATGTTTTTTTAAAGCACACTATAGCACAAGGAGAATTCCCCTCACTTTCCTTCTTTGTCCCTAGAAACAAGGACTCGCACAGTGAAAGAAACTGACACTCTCCCTACCTAGAGTTTTCTGTCCCTAGAATTTTTTTTTTTTTAAAGCACACTATAGCACAAGGAGAATTCCCCTCACTTTCCTTCTTTGTCCCTAGAAACAAGGACTCGCACAGTGAAAGAAACTGACACTCTCCCTACCTAGAGTTTTCTGTCCCTAGAAAAAATGTTTTTTTAAAGCACACTATAGCACAAGGAGAATTCCCCTCACTTTCCTTCTTTGTCCCTAGAAACAAGGACTCGCACAGTGAAAGAAACTGACACTCTCCCTACCTAGAGTTTTCTGTCCCTAGAAAAAATGTTTTTTTAAAGCACACTATAGCACAAGGAGAATTCCCCTCACTTTCCTTCTTTGTCCCTAGAAACAAGGACTCGCACAGTGAAAGAAACTGACACTCTCCCTACCTAGAGTTTTCTGTCCCTAGAAAAAATGTTTTTTTAAAGCACACTATAGCACAAGGAGAATTCCCCTCACTTTCCTTCTTTGTCCCTAAAACAAGGACTCGCACAGTGAAAGAAACTGACACTCTCCCTACCTAGAGTTTTCTGTCCCTAGAAAAAATTTTTTTTTAAAGCACACTATAGCACAAGGAGAATTCCCCTCACTTTCCTTCTTTGTCCCTAGAAACAAGGACTCGCACAGTGAAAGAAACTGACACTCTCCCTACCTAGAGTTTTCTGTCCCTAGAAAAAATGTTTTTTTAAAGCACACTATAGCACAAGGAGAATTCCCCTCACTTTCCTTCTTTGTCCCTAGAAACAAGGACTCGCACAGTGAAAGAAACTGACACTCTCCCTACCTAGAGTTTTCTGTCCCTAGAAAAATTTTTTTTTAAAGCACACTATAGCACAAGGAGAATTCCCCTCACTTTCCTTCTTTGTCCCTAGAAACAAGGACTCGCACAGTGAAAGAAACTGACACTCTCCCTACCTAGAGTTTTCTGTCCCTAGAAAAAATGTTTTTTTAAAGCACACTATAGCACAAGGAGAATTCCCCTCACTTTCCTTCTTTGTCCCTAGAAACAAGGACTCGCACAGTGAAAGAAACTGACACTCTCCCTACCTAGAGTTTTCTGTCCCTAGAAAAAATGTTTTTTAAAGCACACTATAGCACAAGGAGAATTCCCCTCACTTTCCTTCTTTGTCCCTAGAAACAAGGACTCGCACAGTGAAAGAAACTGACACTCTCCCTACCTAGAGTTTTCTGTCCCTAGAAAAAATGTTTTTTTAAAGCACACTATAGCACAAGGAGAATTCCCCTCACTTTCCTTCTTTGTCCCTAGAAACAAGGACTCGCACAGTGAAAGAAACTGACACTCTCCCTACCTAGAGTTTTCTGTCCCTAGAAAATTTTTTTTTTTTAAAGCACACTATAGCACAAGGAGAATTCCCCTCACTTTCCTTCTTTGTCCCCAGAAACAAGGACTCGCACAGTGAAAGAAACTGACACTCTCCCTACCTAGAGTTTTCTGTCCCTAGAAAAAATGTTTTTTTAAAGCACACTATAGCACAAGGAGAATTCCCCTCACTTTCCTTCTTTGTCCCTAGAAACAAGGACTCGCACAGTGAAAGAAACTGACACTCTCCCTACCTAGAGTTTTCTGTCCCTAGAAAAAATGTTTTTTTAAAGCACACTATAGCACAAGGAGAATTCCCCTCACTTTCCTTCTTTGTCCCTAGAAACAAGGACTCGCACAGTGAAAGAAACTGACACTCTCCCTACCTAGAGTTTTCTGTCCCTAGAAAAATTTTTTTTTTAAAGCACACTATAGCACAAGGAGAATTCCCCTCACTTTCCTTCTTTGTCCCTAGAAACAAGGACTCGCACAGTGAAAGAAACTGACACTCTCCCTACCTAGAGTTTTCTGTCCCTAGAAAAAATGTTTTTTTAAAGCACACTATAGCACAAGGAGAATTCCCCTCACTTTCCTTCTTTGTCCCTAGAAACAAGGACTCGCACAGTGAAATAAACTGACACTCCCCCTACCTAGAGTTTTCTGTCCCTAGAAAAAATGTTTTTTTTAAAGCACACTATAGCACAAGGAGAATTCCCCTCACTTTCCTTCTTTGTCCCTAGAAACAAGGACTCGCACAGTGAAAGAAACTGACACTCCCCCTACCTAGAGTTTTCTGTCCCTAGAAAAAATGTTTTTTTAAAGCACACTATAGCACAAGGAGAATTCCCCTCACTTTCCTTCTTTGTCCCTAGAAACAAGGACTCGCACAGTGAAAGAAACTGACACTCTCCCTACCTAGAGTTTTCTGTCCCTAGAAAAAATGTTTTTTTAAAGCACACTATAGCACAAGGAGAATTCCCCTCACTTTCCTTCTTTGTCCCTAGAAACAAGGACTCGCACAGTGAAAGAAACTGACACTCTCCCTACCTAGAGTTTTCTGTCCCTAGAAAAAATGTTTTTTTAAAGCACACTATAGCACAAGGAGAATTCCCCTCACTTTCCTTCTTTGTCCCTAGAAACAAGGACTCGCACAGTGAAAGAAACTGACACTCTCCCTACCTAGAGTTTTCTGTCCCTAGAAAAAATGTTTTTTTAAAGCACACTATAGCACAAGGAGAATTCCCCTCACTTTCCTTCTTTGTCCCTAGAAACAAGGACTCGCACAGTGAAAGAAACTGACACTCTCCCTACCTAGAGTTTTCTGTCCCTAGAAAAAATGTTTTTTTAAAGCACACTATAGCATAAGGAGAATTCCCCTCACTTTCCTTCTTTGTCCCTAGAAACAAGGACTCGCACAGTGAAAGAAACTGACACTCTCCCTACCTAGAGTTTTCTGTCCCTAGAAAAAATGTTTTTTTAAAGCACACTATAGCACAAGGAGAATTCCCCTCACTTTCCTTCTTTGTCCCTAGAAACAAGGACTCGCACAGTGAAAGAAACTGACACTCTCCCTACCTAGAGTTTTCTGTCCCTAGAAAAAATGTTTTTTTAAAGCACACTATAGCACAAGGAGAATTCCCCTCACTTTCCTTCTTTGTCCCTAGAAACAAGGACTCGCACAGTGAAAGAAACTGACACTCTCCCTACCTAGAGTTTTCTGTCCCTAGAAAAAATGTTTTTTTAAAGCACACTATAGCACAAGGAGAATTCCCCTCACTTTCCTTCTTTGTCCCTAGAAACAAGGACTCGCACAGTGAAAGAAACTGACACTCTCCCTACCTAGAGTTTTCTGTCCCTAGAAAAAATGTTTTTTTAAAGCACACTATAGCACAAGGAGAATTCCCCTCACTTTCCTTCTTTGTCCCTAGAAACAAGGACTCGCACAGTGAAAGAAACTGACACTCTCCCTACCTAGAGTTTTCTGTCCCTAGAAAAAAACATTTTTTAAAGCACACTATAGCACAAGGAGAATTCCCCTCACTTTCCTTCTTTGTCCCTAGAAACAAGGACTCGCACAGTGAAAGAAACTGACACTCTCCCTACCTAGAGTTTTCTGTCCCTAGAAAAAATGTTTTTTTAAAGCACACTATAGCACAAGGAGAATTCCCCTCACTTTCCTTCTTTGTCCCTAGAAACAAGGACTCGCACAGTGAAATAAACTGACACTCTCCCTACCTAGAGTTTTCTGTCCCTAGAAAAAATGTTTTTTTAAAGCACACTATAGCACAAGGAGAATTCCCCTCACTTTCCTTCTTTGTCCCTAGAAACAAGGACTCGCACAGTGAAAGAAACTGACCCTCTCCCTACCTAGAGTTTTCTGTCCCTAGAAAAAATGTTTTTTTAAAGCACACTATAGCACAAGGAGAATTCCCCTCACTTTCCTTCTTTGTCCCTAGAAACAAGGACTCGCACAGTGAAAGAAACTGACACTCTCCCTACCTAGAGTTTTCTGTCCCTAGAAATTTTTTTTTTTTAAAGCACACTATAGCACAAGGAGAATTCCCCTCACTTTCCTTCTTTGTCCCTAGAAACAAGGACTCGCACAGTGAAAGAAACTGACACTCTCCCTACCTAGAGTTTTCTGTCCCTAGAAAAAATGTTTTTTTAAAGCACACTATAGCACAAGGAGAATTCCCCTCACTTTCCTTCTTTGTCCCTAGAAACAAGGACTCGCACAGTGAAAGAAACTGACACTCTCCCTACCTAGAGTTTTCTGTCCCTAGAAAAAATGTTTTTTTAAAGCACACTATAGCACAAGGAGAATTCCCCTCACTTTCCTTCTTTGTCCCTAGAAACAAGGACTCGCACAGTGAAAGAAACTAACACTCTCCCTACCTAGAGTTTTCTGTCCCTAGAAAAAATGTTTTTTTAAAGCACACTATAGCACAAGGAGAATTCCCCTCACTTTCCTTCTTTGTCCCTAGAAACAAGGACTCGCACAGTGAAAGAAACTGACACTCTCCCTACCTAGAGTTTTCTGTCCCTAGAAAAAATGTTTTTTTAAAGCACACTATAGCACAAGGAGAATTCCCCTCACTTTCCTTCTTTGTCCCTAGAAACAAGGACTCGCACAGTGAAAGAAACTGACACTCTCCCTACCTAGAGTTTTCTGTCCCTAGAAATTTTTTTTTTTTAAAGCACACTATAGCACAAGGAGAATTCCCCTCACTTTCCTTCTTTGTCCCTAGAAACAAGGACTCGCACAGTGAAAGAAACTGACACTCTCCCTACCTAGAGTTTTCTGTCCCTAGAAAAAATGTTTTTTTAAAGCACACTATAGCACAAGGAGAATTCCCCTCACTTTCCTTCTTTGTCCCTAGAAACAAGGACTCGCACAGTGAAAGAAACTGACACTCTCCCTACCTAGAGTTTTCTGTCCCTAGAAATTTTTTTTTTTAAAGCACACTATAGCACAAGGAGAATTCCCCTCACTTTCCTTCTTTGTCCCTAGAAACAAGGACTCGCACAGTGAAAGAAACTGACACTCTCCCTACCTAGAGTTTTCTGTCCCTAGAAAAAATGTTTTTTTAAAGCACACTATAGCACAAGGAGAATTCCCCTCACTTTCCTTCTTTGTCCCTAGAAACAAGGACTCGCACAGTGAAAGAAACTGACACTCTCCCTACCTAGAGTTTTCTGTCCCTAGAAAAAATGTTTTTTTAAAGCACACTATAGCACAAGGAGAATTCCCCTCACTTTCCTTCTTTGTCCCTAGAAACAAGGACTCGCACAGTGAAAGAAACTGACACTCTCCCTACCTAGAGTTTTCTGTCCCTAGAAAAAATGTTTTTTTAAAGCACACTATAGCACAAGGAGAATTCCCCTCACTTTCCTTCTTTGTCCCTAGAAACAAGGACTCGCACAGTGAAAGAAACTGACACTCTCCCTACCTAGAGTTTTCTGTCCCTAGAAAAAATGTTTTTTTAAAGCACACTATAGCACAAGGAGAATTCCCCTCACTTTCCTTCTTTGTCCCTAGAAACAAGGACTCGCACAGTGAAAGAAACTGACACTCTCCCTACCTAGAGTTTTCTGTCCCTAGAAATTTTTTTTTTTTAAAGCACACTATAGCACAAGGAGAATTCCCCTCACTTTCCTTCTTTGTCCCTAGAAACAAGGACTCGCACAGTGAAAGAAACTGACACTCTCCCTACCTAGAGTTTTCTGTCCCTAGAAAAAATGTTTTTTTAAAGCACACTATAGCACAAGGAGAATTCCCCTCACTTTCCTTCTTTGTCCCTAGAAACAAGGACTCGCACAGTGAAAGAAACTGACACTCTCCCTACCTAGAGTTTTCTGTCCCTAGAAAAAATGTTTTTTTAAAGCACACTATAGCACAAGGAGAATTCCCCTCACTTTCCTTCTTTGTCCCTAGAAACAAGGACTCGCACAGTGAAAGAAACTGACACTCTCCCTACCTAGAGTTTTCTGTCCCTAGAAATTTTTTTTTTTTAAAGCACACTATAGCACAAGGAGAATTCCCCTCACTTTCCTTCTTTGTCCCTAGAAACAAGGACTCGCACAGTGAAAGAAACTGACACTCTCCCTACCTAGAGTTTTCTGTCCCTAGAAAAAATGTTTTTTTAAAGCACACTATAGCACAAGGAGAATTCCCCTCACTTTCCTTCTTTGTCCCTAGAAACAAGGACTCGCACAGTGAAATAAACTGACACTCCCCCTACCTAGAGTTTTCTGTCCCTAGAAAAAATGTTTTTTTAAAGCACACTATAGCACAAGGAGAATTCCCCTCACTTTCCTTCTTTGTCCCTAGAAACAAGGACTCGCACAGTGAAAGAAACTGACACTCCCCCTACCTAGAGTTTTCTGTCCCTAGAAAAAATGTTTTTTTAAAGCACACTATAGCACAAGGAGAATTCCCCTCACTTTCCTTCTTTGTCCCTAGAAACAAGGACTCGCACAGTGAAAGAAACTGACACTCTCCCTACCTAGAGTTTTCTGTCCCTAGAAAAAATGTTTTTTTAAAGCACACTATAGCACAAGGAGAATTCCCCTCACTTTCCTTCTTTGTCCCTAGAAACAAGGACTCGCACAGTGAAAGAAACTGACACTCTCCCTACCTAGAGTTTTCTGTCCCTAGAAAAAATGTTTTTTTAAAGCACACTATAGCACAAGGAGAATTCCCCTCACTTTCCTTCTTTGTCCCTAGAAACAAGGACTCGCACAGTGAAAGAAACTGACACTCTCCCTACCTAGAGTTTTCTGTCCCTAGAAAAAATGTTTTTTTAAAGCACACTATAGCACAAGGAGAATTCCCCTCACTTTCCTTCTTTGTCCCTAGAAACAAGGACTCGCACAGTGAAAGAAACTGACACTCTCCCTACCTAGAGTTTTCTGTCCCTAGAAAAAATGTTTTTTTAAAGCACACTATAGCACAAGGAGAATTCCCCTCACTTTCCTTCTTTGTCCCTAGAAACAAGGACTCGCACAGTGAAAGAAACTGACACTCTCCCTACCTAGAGTTTTCTGTCCCTAGAAAAAATGTTTTTTTAAAGCACACTATAGCACAAGGAGAATTCCCCTCACTTTCCTTCTTTGTCCCTAGAAACAAGGACTCGCACAGTGAAAGAAACTGACACTCTCCCTACCTAGAGTTTTCTGTCCCTAGAAAAAATGTTTTTTTAAAGCACACTATAGCACAAGGAGAATTCCCCTCACTTTCCTTCTTTGTCCCTAGAAACAAGGACTCGCACAGTGAAAGAAACTGACACTCTCCCTACCTAGAGTTTTCTGTCCCTAGAATTTTTTTTTTTTTTAAAGCACACTATAGCACAAGGAGAATTCCCCTCACTTTCCTTCTTTGTCCCTAGAAACAAGGACTCGCACAGTGAAAGAAACTGACACTCTCCCTACCTAGAGTTTTCTGTCCCTAGAAAAAATGTTTTTTTAAAGCACACTATAGCACAAGGAGAATTCCCCTCACTTTCCTTCTTTGTCCCTAGAAACAAGGACTCGCACAGTGAAAGAAACTGACACTCTCCCTACCTAGAGTTTTCTGTCCCTAGAAAAAATGTTTTTTTAAAGCACACTATAGCACAAGGAGAATTCCCCTCACTTTCCTTCTTTGTCCCTAGAAACAAGGTCTCGCACAGTGAAAGAAACTGACACTCTCCCTACCTAGAGTTTTCTGTCCCTAGAAATTTTTTTTTTTTAAAGCACACTATAGCACAAGGAGAATTCCCCTCACTTTCCTTCTTTGTCCCTAGAAACAAGGACTCGCACAGTGAAAGAAACTGACACTCTCCCTACCTAGAGTTTTCTGTCCCTAGAAAAAATGTTTTTTTAAAGCACACTATAGCACAAGGAGAATTCCCCTCACTTTCCTTCTTTGTCCCTAGAAACAAGGACTCGCACAGTGAAATAAACTGACACTCCCCCTACCTAGAGTTTTCTGTCCCTAGAAAAAATGTTTTTTTAAAGCACACTATAGCACAAGGAGAATTCCCCTCACTTTCCTTCTTTGTCCCTAGAAACAAGGACTCGCACAGTGAAAGAAACTGACACTCCCCCTACCTAGAGTTTTCTGTCCCTAGAAAAAATGTTTTTTTAAAGCACACTATAGCACAAGGAGAATTCCCCTCACTTTCCTTCTTTGTCCCTAGAAACAAGGACTCGCACAGTGAAAGAAACTGACACTCTCCCTACCTAGAGTTTTCTGTCCCTAGAAAAAATGTTTTTTTAAAGCACACTATAGCACAAGGAGAATTCCCCTCACTTTCCTTCTTTGTCCCTAGAAACAAGGACTCGCACAGTGAAAGAAACTGACACTCTCCCTACCTAGAGTTTTCTGTCCCTAGAAAAAATGTTTTTTTAAAGCACACTATAGCACAAGGAGAATTCCCCTCACTTTCCTTCTTTGTCCCTAGAAACAAGGACTCGCACAGTGAAAGAAACTGACACTCTCCCTACCTAGAGTTTTCTGTCCCTAGAAAAAATGTTTTTTTAAAGCACACTATAGCACAAGGAGAATTCCCCTCACTTTCCTTCTTTGTCCCTAGAAACAAGGACTCGCACAGTGAAAGAAACTGACACTCTCCCTACCTAGAGTTTTCTGTCCCTAGAAAAAATGTTTTTTTAAAGCACACTATAGCACAAGGAGAATTCCCCTCACTTTCCTTCTTTGTCCCTAGAAACAAGGACTCGCACAGTGAAAGAAACTGACACTCTCCCTACCTAGAGAGTTTTCTGTCCCTAGAAAAAATGTTTTTTTAAAGCACACTATAGCACAAGGAGAATTCCCCTCACTTTCCTTCTTTGTCCCTAGAAACAAGGACTCGCACAGTGAAAGAAACTGACACTCTCCCTACCTAGAGTTTTCTGTCCCTAGAAAAAATGTTTTTTTAAAGCACACTATAGCACAAGGAGAATTCCCCTCACTTTCCTTCTTTGTCCCTAGAAACAAGGACTCGCACAGTGAAATAAACTGACACTCTCCCTACCTAGAGTTTTCTGTCCCTAGAAAAAATGTTTTTTTAAAGCACACTATAGCACAAGGAGAATTCCCCTCACTTTCCTTCTTTGTCCCTAGAAACAAGGACTCGCGCAGTGAAAGAAACTGACACTCTCCCTACCTAGAGTTTACTGTCCCTAGAAAAAATGTTTTTTTAAAGCACACTATAGCACAAGGAGAATTCCCCTCACTTTCCTTCTTTGTCCCTAGAAACAAGGACTCGCACAGTGAAATAAACTGACACTCTCCCTACCTAGAGTTTTCTGTCCCTAGAAAAAATGTTTTTTTTAAGCACACTATAGCACAAGGAGAATTCCCCTCACTTTCCTTCTTTGTCCCTAGAAACAAGGACTCGCGCAGTGAAAGAAACTGACACTCTCCCTACCTAGAGTTTACTGTCCCTAGAAAAAATGTTTTTTTAAAGCACACTATAGCACAAGGAGAATTCCCCTCACTTTCCTTCTTTGTCCCTAGAAACAAGGACTCGCACAGTGAAATAAACTGACACTCTCCCTACCTAGAGTTTTCTGTCCCTAGAAAAAATGTTTTTTTAAAGCACACTATAGCACAAGGAGAATTCCCCTCACTTTCCTTCTTTGTCCCTAGAAACAAGGACTCGCACAGTGAAAGAAACTGACACTCTCCCTACCTAGAGTTTTCTGTCCCTAGAAAAAATGTTTTTTTAAAGCACACTATAGCACAAGGAGAATTCCCCTCACTTTCCTTCTTTGTCCCTAGAAACAAGGACTCGCACAGTGAAAGAAACTGACACTCTCCCTACCTAGAGTTTTCTGTCCCTAGAATTTTTTTTTTTTTAAAGCACACTATAGCACAAGGAGAATTCCCCTCACTTTCCTTCTTTGTCCCTAGAAACAAGGACTCGCACAGTGAAAGAAACTGACACTAACCCTACCTAGAGTTTTCTGTCCCTAGAAAAAATGTTTTTTTAAAGCACACTATAGCACAAGGATAATTCCCCTCACTTTCCTTCTTTGTCCCTAGAAACAAGGACTCGCACAGTGAAAGAAACTGACACTCTCCCTACCTAGAGTTTTCTGTCCCTAGAAAAAATGTTTTTTTAAAGCACACTATAGCACAAGGAGAATTCCCCTCACTTTCCTTCTTTGTCCCTAGAAACAAGGACTCGCGCAGTGAAAGAAACTGACACTCCCCCTACCTAGAGTTTACTGTCCCTAGAAAAAATGTTTTTTTAAAGCACACTATAGCACAAGGGGAATTCCCCTCACTTTCCTTCTTTGTCCCTAGAAACAAGGACTCGCACAGTGAAATAAACTGACACTCTCCCTACCTAGAGTTTTCTGTCCCTAGAAAAAATGTTTTTTTAAAGCACACTATAGCACAAGGAGAATTCCCCTCACTTTCCTTCTTTGTCCCTAGAAACAAGGACTCGCACAGTGAAAGAAACTGACACTCTCCCTACCTAGAGTTTTCTGTCCCTAGAAAAAATGTTTTTTTAAAGCACACTATAGCACAAGGAGAATTCCCCTCACTTTCCTTCTTTGTCCCTAGAAACAAGGACTCGCACAGTGAAAGAAACTGACACTCTCCCTACCTAGAGTTTTCTGTCCCTAGAATTTTTTTTTTTTTAAAGCACACTATAGCACAAGGAGAATTCCCCTCACTTTCCTTCTTTGTCCCTAGAAACAAGGACTCGCACAGTGAAAGAAACTGACACTCTCCCTACCTAGAGTTTTCTGTCCCTAGAAATTTTTTTTTTTAAAGCACACTATAGCACAAGGAGAATTCCCCTCACTTTCCTTCTTTGTCCCTAGAAACAAGGACTCGCACAGTGAAAGAAACTGACACTCTCCCTACCTAGAGTTTTCTGTCCCTAGAAAAAATGTTTTTTTAAAGCACACTATAGCACAAGGAGAATTCCCCTCACTTTCCTTCTTTGTCCCTAGAAACAAGGACTCGCACAGTGAAAGAAACTGACACTCTCCCTACCTAGAGTTTTCTGTCCCTAGAAAAAATGTTTTTTTAAAGCACACTATAGCACAAGGAGAATTCCCCTCACTTTCCTTCTTTGTCCCTAGAAACAAGGACTCGCACAGTGAAAGAAACTGACACTCTCCCTACCTAGAGTTTTCTGTCCCTAGAATTTTTTTTTTTTTAAAGCACACTATAGCACAAGGAGAATTCCCCTCACTTTCCTTCTTTGTCCCTAGAAACAAGGACTCGCACAGTGAAAGAAACTGACACTCTCCCTACCTAGAGTTTTCTGTCCCTAGAAAAAATGTTTTTTTAAAGCACACTATAGCACAAGGAGAATTCCCCTCACTTTCCTTCTTTGTCCCTAGAAACAAGGACTCGCACAGTGAAATAAACTGACACTCTCCCTACCTAGAGTTTTCTGTCCCTAGAAAAAATGTTTTTTTAAAGCACACTATAGCACAAGGAGAATTCCCCTCACTTTCCTTCTTTGTCCCTAGAAACAAGGACTCGCACAAAATTCTAGGGACAGAAAACTCTAGGTAGGGAGAGTGTCAGTTTCTTTCACTGTGCGAGTCCTTGTTTCTAGGGACAAAGAAGGAAAGTGAGGGGAATTCTCCTTGTGCTATAGTGTGCTTTAAAAAAACATTTTTTCTAGGGACAGAAAACTCTAGGTAGGGAGAGTGTCAGTTTCTTTCACTGTGCGAGTCCTTGTTTCTAGGGACAAAGAAGGAAAGTGAGGGGAATTCTCCTTGTGCTATAGTGTGCTTTAAAAAAACATTTTTTCTAGGGACAGAAAACTCTAGGTAGGGAGAGTGTCAGTTTATTTCACTGTGCGAGTCCTTGTTTCTAGGGACAAAGAAGGAAAGTGAGGGGAATTCCCCTTGTGCTATAGTGTGCTTTAAAAAAACATTTTTTCTAGGGACAGTAAACTCTAGGTAGGGAGAGTGTCAGTTTCTTTCACTGCGCGAGTCCTTGTTTCTAGGGACAAAGAAGGAAAGTGAGGGGAATTCTCCTTGTGCTATAGTGTGCTTTAAAAAAACATTTTTTCTAGGGACAGAAAACTCTAGGTAGGGAGAGTGTCAGTTTCTTTCACTGTGCGAGTCCTTGTTTCTAGGGACAAAGAAGGAAAGTGAGGGGAATTCTCCTTGTGCTATAGTGTGCTTTAAAAAAACATTTTTTCTAGGGACAGAAAACTCTAGGTAGGGAGAGTGTCAGTTTCTTTCACTGTGCGAGTCCTTGTTTCTAGGGACAAAGAAGGAAAGTGAGGGGAATTCTCCTTGTGCTATAGTGTGCTTTAAAAAAAAAAAAATTCTAGGGACAGAAAACTCTAGGTAGGGAGAGTGTCAGTTTCTTTCACTGTGCGAGTCCTTGTTTCTAGGGACAAAGAAGGAAAGTGAGGGGAATTCTCCTTGTGCTATAGTGTGCTTTAAAAAAACATTTTTTCTAGGGACAGAAAACTCTAGGTAGGGAGAGTGTCAGTTTCTTTCACTGTGCGAGTCCTTGTTTCTAGGGACAAAGAAGGAAAGTGAGGGGAATTCTCCTTGTGCTATAGTGTGCTTTAAAAAAACATTTTTTCTAGGGACAGAAAACTCTAGGTAGGGAGAGTGTCAGTTTATTTCACTGTGCGAGTCCTTGTTTCTAGGGACAAAGAAGGAAAGTGAGGGGAATTCTCCTTGTGCTATAGTGTGCTTTAAAAAAACATTTTTTCTAGGGACAGAAAACTCTAGGTAGGGAGATTGTCAGTTTCTTTCACTGTGCGAGTCCTTGTTTCTAGGGACAAAGAAGGAAAGTGAGGGGAATTCTCCTTGTGCTATAGTGTGCTTTAAAAAAAAAAAATTTCTAGGGACAGAAAACTCTAGGTAGGGAGAGTGTCAGTTTCTTTCACTGTGCGAGTCCTTGTTTCTAGGGACAAAGAAGGAAAGTGAGGGGAATTCTCCTTGTGCTATAGTGTGCTTTAAAAAAACATTTTTTCTAGGGACAGAAAACTCTAGGTAGGGAGAGTGTCAGTTTCTTTCACTGTGCGAGTCCTTGTTTCTAGGGACAAAGAAGGAAAGTGAGGGGAATTCTCCTTGTGCTATAGTGTGCTTTAAAAAAACATTTTTTCTAGGGACAGAAAACTCTAGGTAGGGAGAGTGTCAGTTTCTTTCACTGTGCGAGTCCTTGTTTCTAGGGACAAAGAAGGAAAGTGAGGGGAATTCTCCTTGTGCTATAGTGTGCTTTAAAAAAAAAAAATTCTAGGGACAGAAAACTCTAGGTAGGGAGAGTGTCAGTTTCTTTCACTGTGCGAGTCCTTGTTTCTAGGGACAAAGAAGGAAAGTGAGGGGAATTCTCCTTGTGCTATAGTGTGCTTTAAAAAAACATTTTTTCTAGGGACAGAAAACTCTAGGTAGGGAGAGTGTCAGTTTCTTTCACTGTGCGAGTCCTTGTTTCTAGGGACAAAGAAGGAAAGTGAGGGGAATTCTCCTTGTGCTATAGTGTGCTTTAAAAAAAAAAAATTTCTAGGGACAGAAAACTCTAGGTAGGGAGAGTGTCAGTTTCTTTCACTGTGCGAGTCCTTGTTTCTAGGGACAAAGAAGGAAAGTGAGGGGAATTCTCCTTGTGCTATAGTGTGCTTTAAAAAAACATTTTTTCTAGGGACAGAAAACTCTAGGTAGGGAGAGTGTCAGTTTCTTTCACTGTGCGAGTCCTTGTTTCTAGGGACAAAGAAGGAAAGTGAGGGGAATTCTCCTTGTGCTATAGTGTGCTTTAAAAAAACATTTTTTCTAGGGACAGAAAACTCTAGGTAGGGAGAGTGTCAGTTTCTTTCACTGTGCGAGTCCTTGTTTCTAGGGACAAAGAAGGAAAGTGAGGGGAATTCTCCTTGTGCTATAGTGTGCTTTAAAAAAACATTTTTTCTAGGGACAGAAAACTCTAGGTAGGGAGAGTGTCAGTTTCTTTCACTGTGCGAGTCCTTGTTTCTAGGGACAAAGAAGGAAAGTGAGGGGAATTCTCCTTGTGCTATAGTGTGCTTTAAAAAAAAAAAATTTCTAGGGACAGAAAACTCTAGGTAGGGAGAGTGTCAGTTTCTTTCACTGTGCGAGTCCTTGTTTCTAGGGACAAAGAAGGAAAGTGAGGGGAATTCTCCTTGTGCTATAGTGTGCTTTAAAAAAACATTTTTTCTAGGGACAGAAAACTCTAGGTAGGGAGAGTGTCAGTTTCTTTCACTGTGCGAGTCCTTGTTTCTAGGGACAAAGAAGGAAAGTGAGGGGAATTCTCCTTGTGCTATAGTGTGCTTTAAAAAAACATTTTTTCTAGGGACAGAAAACTCTAGGTAGGGAGAGTGTCAGTTTCTTTCACTGTGCGAGTCCTTGTTTCTAGTGTGAGGGGGTTAGCTCGGCAGCGGGTATGTGTGACCCCCGGGATGGGCTCCCCACCCAAAAACAGGCCCAGCAGACGGAGGTTGTGGTTTTCAAAATCAAAAAGGTGCGGTTTATTTTCTATTTACAGTGACAAAAACACAGCAAGGCAAAAAAAACATAAACAAAATAAATCCTGGTCAACTTGACCTCTGACTAAACTTACAGGTTTCCTAACTAACGACTGGGATCAGCCTAGTGCTGTCCTAGTCCCTGGTTTTAAATGTCCAAGCAAAATATAGCCACACAGGCTTTCTCTCACCGCACAGGGGTTCACTCTCCCTAGACAGTCCACACAGGTCTGCTTCCAGGCATGAGCTAACATCTAATGAAGCTGGGAGTTTTTATAGAGGCCTTAAACGAGCTGACAAGCTTCAGCTGGACTCATCAACTCCCTGTCTGCACGACGCCCAGCCCTCTCCCTAGAGGTATGAGTCATCAATGAGCCCACTAGTCTCAGCTGGGCTTCATTAACTCTCTACCTAGTTGTATAAATCGGCGTAAAGCCTGAATCTGGGCGAAATATATCTACCCCCCTGGATGCAACCAGGTGACTTTACCTTCCTGCTGTCACATACCCCCCCCTCTTGTTTTAACCTCGGGGTTGGAACACCAGCAATCAGGCATTCATGTACTCGAGACAAAGCATCCACATTCCCCATTTGAACGCCAGGGCGATGCTTTACTGTGAAGTTGAATTCCTGGAGGGCCAGGAACCACCTATTCACTCTTCTATTTGTTTCCTTGTTTTGAGCCATCCACTTTAACGGAGCGTGATCCGTAACCATGTCAAAGTGCCTACCTAGCAGGTAGTACCGAAGGGAATCTAGAGCCCACTTCACCGCTAAACACTCCTTTTCAACGGTGGCGTAATTTACCTCATGGGACTTCAACTTCCTGCTGAGGTAAATGACTGGGTGCTCTTCCCCGTTCCAGACCTGGGACAATACTGCTCCTAACCCCACATCTGACGCATCACTTTGTACGACAAAGTCTCTAGAGAAGTCGGGTGAGTACAACACTGGCTGGCTACATAAGGCTTGTTTCAAGAACTGGAATGCTGCCTCAGCCTCGGGGGTCCATTTAATCATGACCGACCCTTTCCCCTTCGTCAGGTTGGTTAGGGGCACAGCCTTAGAAGCAAAGTGGGGAATGAATCGCCGATAATACCCAGCGATTCCCAGAAAGGCTCGTACCTGCTTCTTGCTGTTGGGACGTGGCCAACTCTGGATGGCCTCGACTTTGTTGAGTTGGGGTTTTATTACTCCCCTCCCAATGGTGTACCCAAGATATTTGGCCTCCTCCTGCCCAATGGTACACTTCTTGGGGTTAGCCGTAAACCCTGCTTCCCGAACAGAGTCCAGGACTGCTTGCACTTTTGGCAGATGTGAGGCCCAATCTGTGCTATGGACAATTATGTCATCCAGGTAAGCCGCAGCATACTTCCGATGGGGCCTCAGCATCTGGTCCATTTTCCGCTGGAATGTGGCCGGCGCATTCTGTAACCCGAACGGCATTCTTTTATATTGGAACGCCCCGTCTGGGGTTACAAATGCGGTTTTCTCTTTGGCCGACTTGGCCAGGGGGATTTGCCAATACCCTTTTGTGAGGTCAAGAGTCGTCATGTATCGGGCTGTTCCCAGCCGGTCGATCAACTCATCTATACGTGGCATGGGGTAGGTGTCAAATTTTGTAACTTTGTTCAACTGACGAAAATCGTTACAAAATCGCCAGCTCCCATCCGGTTTAGGCACCAACACAATGGGACTAGACCAATCACTTTGGGACTCCTCTATCACCCCTAAGTTCAGCATTTTCTGTACTTCCTCCCGTATTGCCTCCCGTCGGGCCTCTGGGATCCGATAGGGTTTTAACTTCACCCTTTCACCGGGCGGGGTAATAATGTCATGCTCTACCCCAGATGTTTGTCCCGGCAGCTCAGAGAATGCCTCCTTGTTGCGAAGCACAAACTCCTTAACCTCCTGTTGTTGGGGTTGTGACAAGGTGGCTGCGATTCCAACCTCAGGAATCACGCAACCAGTTTGAGCTGGTGACCAAGTGTCTGCGACTAGGGACTCTCTATCCCTCCAGGCTTTCAACAGATTAACGTGATAGATCTGTTCGGGCTTTCGCCTTCCTGGTTGTCTGACCTTGTAATTCACTTCGCTCACTTTTTCCATTATCTCGTAGGGGCCTTGCCATTTGGCAAGGAATTTACTTTCAACCGTAGGGACAAGTACCAATATCCTATCCCCCGGGGAAAAGGTACGGGTCTTGGCTCCACGGTTGTACACTCTCTGCTGTGCCAACTGCGCTTGGGCCAAATGTTCCTTCACGATGGGCATTACCTGTGCAATTCGATCTTGCATCAGGGCGACATGCTCAATCACACTCCTGTGGGGAGAACTCTCACTTTCCCAAGTTTCCTTGGCAATATCCAACAGCCCTCTTGGGTGTCTCCCATACAGTAACTCAAAGGGGGAGAATCCCGTAGAGGATTGGGGCACCTCCCTAATAGCAAACATCAAATAAGGAAGTAAACAGTCCCAATCCCTTCCATCTCTATCCACCACTTTCTTCAACATTTGTTTTAGGGTTTTGTTGAATCTTTCAACCAGCCCATCGGTTTGGGGGTGATACACAGATGTACGCAATTGCGTCACTTTGAACAATTTACACAGCTCTTTCATAACCCGGGACATAAAGGGTGTACCTTGGTCCGTAAGCAGTTCTTTACAAATACCCACCCGGCTAAAAACAAGAGATAGCTCTTTGGCTATGGTTTTGGCCGAGGTATTTCTGAGAGGGATCGCTTCTGGATAACGGGTGGCATAGTCCATTATAACCAATATGTACTGGTGCCCCCTAGCGGACTTGATTATAGGACCTACCAAATCCATTGCGATTCTCTCAAACGGGACCTCAATGATGGGTAGAGGGACCAGCGGGCTACGGAAATGTGGCATCGGGGCCGACCTCTGACACACAGGGCAGGAGGAACAATAATTTTCTATGTCCTTCATCACCCCAGGCCAATAGAATCTCTGTAATACCCTCTCTCGGGTTTTCTCTGTCCCCAGATGACCTCCAAGAATGTGCCCATGGGCCAACTCCAACACCAACTTCCTGTAAGGTTTGGGCACCACAAGCTGCTCAACGGTTTCTTCTGCCCTTTTTGCCACCCGATACAGTAGGTCCTTCTCTACGCTGAAGTATGGGTAAGTGCCGGTATTATCTGGGTTCACTAACTCGCCATCTATTTTCACTACGTTTTCCCGTGCCTTTATTAGGGCGGGGTCTTTCAACTGTTCTGTGGCAAAGTTTTCCCTGTGAACCTCAAGATCAGAAAACTCCACAGACGGTAGGTTTTCGTCTGAGGAGGTGGGCTCCTCTCCAGTTTCTTGAGTCTCCCCTGCCAATACTGACAAGGGAAATTCCGGAGAGTCCTCACCACTCTCAGGGGAGTTCTGGCTATTACATTCCTGGTACATAGGGGCACCAGTGGGGGGCTCAGGATCATCCCACAGTTCCCAGAACTTCGGAAAATCCCTTCCCACAATGGCGTCATGCGGTAACTGAGATACTAAGCCCACTGGATGAGAGAGGGTACCTTTGGGGGTCTCGAAACACACTGTAGTCACTGGATACTCTCGGGTGTCCCCATGCACACAAATAACGGCTACCTTGCTATTCCCAGAGACCTCTGTTTTAACTAACTCAGCCTTTATCAGGGTCACAAGGCTACCTGAATCCAGCAATACCACAACATTTCTACCATTAATACACATTTTGCATAAATGTTTCTCAGTTCCCCGAATGGCAGTGCATGCGACTGTCGCACACAGCGACTGACGTCTGCCCGTCAGAAAGTCACACTGCATGGGTTCCTCCAAAACCGGGCAATTTGCTGCAATATGTCCCGCTTGCCGGCAGCGGTAGCAAACGATCCTTCTTGCCGCCTCTTGAGCCGCTGATTTCCCAGGCTGTTCTCGCCAAACTTGGGGTAGAGCTCCCACCCTCTCACTCTCTCCACCCTTACCCCTTGGAATCATCTTATCCGCCCCTGGGGATGGTCTGGTCTTAGGGTGGAAAGTCCGAGTGTCTCTGGAAGAGGCCGTCAGGTTCTCTGTAGCCAAGTATTTCTCCACACGATCCACAAGACCATCGGCCGTCTCTGGGTCTCCATGGCTTACCCACTTTTGGATGGCAGTAGGAAGAGCTCTCAAAAACCGATCCATTACAACACGTTCCACAATCTTTGGTGCGGACAAAGTCTCTGGCTGTAGCCACTTTCTGCTCAGGTGAATGAGATCATACATTTGAGACCTGGGGGGTTTTCCAAGCTGGAAAGTCCAGTTATGCACACGCTGAGCCCGGACAGCCAGGGTGACACCCAGCCTTGCCAATATTTCAGCTTTTAGCATCACATAGTCTTTTGCTTGGTTAGGCTCTAGGTCATAGTAAGCTTTCTGCGATTCACCAGTTAACAGAGGAGCCACTAGTCCAGCCCACTGCTCCTCAGGCCACTTTTCTCTTTCAGCGGTCCTTTCAAATGTGGTCAAAAATACCTCTGGATCATCCTCTCCAGTCATTTTTGTCAATAAACGACTCACCCCAAAGGACGCGGTATTAGTGGGACGGCTTTCCTCACTGGTCTGCGGACGTTGCTGCATTACTGCTTCCATCTGTTGTTGTAGTCTCTGCTCTTGCTTCTGCAACAGGTCTATGAAGCGGGCCTCAGATTGCTGTTGGGCTTGTTGCTGAGCCTCCAGACTCTGTTGTAAAGTTGCAAGGCTCTGTTGATGAGCTTGCTGCTGGGCTGCAAGGCTCCTTTGCAAACCTGCATTTGTCTGCTGTTGATTGGCATTTGCTAGAGCCAGCTGTTTCAGTATCTCCTCCATGCTGGCTTAAAAAAAAACTGCCACTGGTTCTCCACCAACTGTGAGGGGGTTAGCTCGGCAGCGGGTATGTGTGACCCCCGGGATGGGCTCCCCACCCAAAAACAGGCCCAGCAGACGGAGGTTGTGGTTTTCAAAATCAAAAAGGTGCGGTTTATTTTCTTTTTACAGTGACAAAAACACAGCAAGGCAAAAAAAACATAAACAAAATAAATCCTGGTCAACTTGACCTCTGACTAAACTTACAGGTTTCCTAACTAACGACTGGGATCAGCCTAGTGCTGTCCTAGTCCCTGGTTTTAAATGTCCAAGCAAAATATAGCCACACAGGCTTTCTCTCACCGCACAGGGGTTCACTCTCCCTAGACAGTCCACACAGGTCTGCTTCCAGGCATGAGCTAACATCTAATGAAGCTGGGAGTTTTTATAGAGGCCTTAAACGAGCTGACAAGCTTCAGCTGGACTCATCAACTCCCTGTCTGCACGACGCCCAGCCCTCTCCCTAGAGGTATGAGTCATCAATGAGCCCACTAGTCTCAGCTGGGCTTCATTAACTCTCTACCTAGTTGTATAAATCGGCGTAAAGCCTGAATCTGGGCGAAATATATCTACCCCCCTGGATGCAACCAGGTGACTTTACCTTCCTGCTGTCACACTAGGGACAAAGAAGGAAAGTGAGGGGAATTCTCCTTGTGCTATAGTGTTCTTTAAAAAAACATTTTTTCTAGGGACAGAAAACTCTAGGTAGGGGGAGTGTCAGTTTCTTTCACTGTGCGAGTCCTTGTTTCTAGGGACAAAGAAGGAAAGTGAGGGGAATTCTCCTTGTGCTATAGTGTGCTTTAAAAAAACATTTTTTCTAGGGACAGAAAACTCTAGGTAGGGGGAGTGTCAGTTTATTTCACTGTGCGAGTCCTTGTTTCTAGGGACAAAGAAGGAAAGTGAGGGGAATTCTCCTTGTGCTATAGTGTGCTTTAAAAAAACATTTTTTCTAGGGACAGAAAACTCTAGGTAGGGAGAGTGTCAGTTTCTTTCACTGTGCGAGTCCTTGTTTCTAGGGACAAAGAAGGAAAGTGAGGGGAATTCTCCTTGTGCTATAGTGTGCTTTAAAAAAAAAAATTTCTAGGGACAGAAAACTCTAGGTAGGGAGAGTGTCAGTTTCTTTCACTGTGCGAGTCCTTGTTTCTAGGGACAAAGAAGGAAAGTGAGGGGAATTCTCCTTGTGCTATAGTGTGCTTTAAAAAAACATTTTTTCTAGGGACAGAAAACTCTAGGTAGGGAGAGTGTCAGTTTCTTTCACTGTGCGAGTCCTTGTTTCTAGGGACAAAGAAGGAAAGTGAGGGGAATTCTCCTTGTGCTATAGTGTGCTTTAAAAAAACATTTTTTCTAGGGACAGAAAACTCTAGGTAGGGAGAGTGTCAGTTTCTTTCACTGTGCGAGTCCTTGTTTCTAGGGACAAAGAAGGAAAGTGAGGGGAATTCTCCTTGTGCTATAGTGTGCTTTAAAAAAAATAAATTTCTAGGGACAGAAAACTCTAGGTAGGGAGAGTGTCAGTTTCTTTCACTGTGCGAGTCCTTGTTTCTAGGGACAAAGAAGGAAAGTGAGGGGAATTCTCCTTGTGCTATAGTGTGCTTTAAAAAAACATTTTTTCTAGGGACAGAAAACTCTAGGTAGGGAGAGTGTCAGTTTCTTTCACTGTGCGAGTCCTTGTTTCTAGGGACAAAGAAGGAAAGTGAGGGGAATTCTCCTTGTGCTATAGTGTGCTTTAAAAAAACATTTTTTCTAGGGACAGAAAACTCTAGGTAGGGAGAGTGTCAGTTTATTTCACTGTGCGAGTCCTTGTTTCTAGGGACAAAGAAGGAAAGTGAGGGGAATTCCCCTTGTGCTATAGTGTGCTTTAAAAAAACATTTTTTCTAGGGACAGTAAACTCTAGGTAGGGAGAGTGTCAGTTTCTTTCACTGCGCGAGTCCTTGTTTCTAGGGACAAAGAAGGAAAGTGAGGGGAATTCTCCTTGTGCTATAGTGTGCTTTAAAAAAACATTTTTTCTAGGGACAGAAAACTCTAGGTAGGGAGAGTGTCAGTTTCTTTCACTGTGCGAGTCCTTGTTTCTAGGGACAAAGAAGGAAAGTGAGGGGAATTCTCCTTGTGCTATAGTGTGCTTTAAAAAAACATTTTTTCTAGGGACAGAAAACTCTAGGTAGGGAGAGTGTCAGTTTCTTTCACTGTGCGAGTCCTTGTTTCTAGGGACAAAGAAGGAAAGTGAGGGGAATTCTCCTTGTGCTATAGTGTGCTTTAAAAAAAATTTTTTCTAGGGACAGAAAACTCTAGGTAGGGAGAGTGTCAGTTTCTTTCACTGTGCGAGTCCTTGTTTCTAGGGACAAAGAAGGAAAGTGAGGGGAATTCTCCTTGTGCTATAGTGTGCTTTAAAAAAACATTTTTTCTAGGGACAGAAAACTCTAGGTAGGGAGAGTGTCAGTTTCTTTCACTGTGCGAGTCCTTGTTTCTAGGGACAAAGAAGGAAAGTGAGGGGAATTCTCCTTGTGCTATAGTGTGCTTTAAAAAAACATTTTTTAGAGTTTTCTGTCCCTAGAAAAAATGTTTTTTTAAAGCACACTATAGCACAAGGAGAATTCCCCTCACTTTCCTTCTTTGTCCCTAGAAACAAGGACTCGCACAGTGAAAGAAACTGACACTCTCCCTACCTAGAGTTTTCTGTCCCTAGAATTTTTTTTTTTTAAAGCACACTATAGCACAAGGAGAATTCCCCTCACTTTCCTTCTTTGTCCCAAGAAACAAGGACTCGCACAGTGAAAGAAACTGACACTCTCCCTACCTAGAGTTTTCTGTCCCTAGAAAAAATGTTTTTTTAAAGCACACTATAGCACAAGGAGAATTCCCCTCACTTTCCTTCTTTGTCCCTAGAAACAAGGACTCGCACAGTGAAAGAAACTGACACTCTCCCTACCTAGAGTTTTCTGTCCCTAGAAAAAATGTTTTTTTAAAGCACACTATAGCACAAGGAGAATTCCCCTCACTTTCCTTCTTTGTCCCTAGAAACAAGGACTCGCGCAGTGAAAGAAACTGACACTCTCCCTACCTAGAGTTTACTGTCCCTAGAAAAAATGTTTTTTTAAAGCACACTATAGCACAAGGGGAATTCCCCTCACTTTCCTTCTTTGTCCCTAGAAACAAGGACTCGCACAGTGAAATAAACTGACACTCTCCCTACCTAGAGTTTTCTGTCCCTAGAAAAAATGTTTTTTTAAAGCACACTATAGCACAAGGAGAATTCCCCTCACTTTCCTTCTTTGTCCCTAGAAACAAGGACTCGCACAGTGAAAGAAACTGACACTCTCCCTACCTAGAGTTTTCTGTCCCTAGAATTTTTTTTTTTTAAAGCACACTATAGCACAAGGAGAATTCCCCTCACTTTCCTTCTTTGTCCCTAGAAACAAGGACTCGCACAGTGAAAGAAACTGACACTCTCCCTACCTAGAGTTTTCTGTCCCTAGAAAAAATGTTTTTTTAAAGCACACTATAGCACAAGGAGAATTCCCCTCACTTTCCTTCTTTGTCCCTAGAAACAAGGACTCGCACAGTGAAAGAAACTGACACTCTCCCTACCTAGAGTTTTCTGTCCCTAGAAAAAATGTTTTTTTAAAGCACACTATAGCACAAGGAGAATTCCCCTCACTTTCCTTCTTTGTCCCTAGAAACAAGGACTCGCACAGTGAAAGAAACTGACACTCTCCCTACCTAGAGTTTTCTGTCCCTAGAAATTTTTTTTTTTAAAGCACACTATAGCACAAGGAGAATTCCCCTCACTTTCCTTCTTTGTCCCTAGAAACAAGGACTCGCACAGTGAAAGAAACTGACACTCTCCCTACCTAGAGTTTTCTGTCCCTAGAAAAAATGTTTTTTTAAAGCACACTATAGCACAAGGAGAATTCACCTCACTTTCCTTCTTTGTCCCTAGAAACAAGGACTCGCACAGTGAAATAAACTGACACTCTCCCTACCTAGAGTTTTCTGTCCCTAGAAAAAATGTTTTTTTAAAGCACACTATAGCACAAGGAGAATTCCCCTCACTTTCCTTCTTTGTCCCTAGAAACAAGCACTCGCACAGTGAAAGAAACTGTCACTCTCCCTACCTAGAGTTTTCTGTCCCTAGAAAAAATGGTTTTTTAAAGCACACTATAGCACAAGGAGAATTCCCCTCACTTTCCTTCTTTGTCCCTAGAAACAAGGACTCGCACAGTGAAAGAAACTGACACTCTCCCTACCTAGAGTTTTCTGTCCCTAGAAAAAATGTTTTTTTAAAGCACACTATAGCACAAGGAGAATTCCCCTCACTTTCCTTCTTTGTCCCTAGAAACAAGGACTCGCACAGTGAAAGAAACTGACACTCTCCCTACCTAGAGTTTTCTGTCCCTAGAAAAAATGTTTTTTTAAAGCACACTATAGCACAAGGAGAATTCCCCTCACTTTCCTTCTTTGTCCCTAGAAACAAGGACTCGCACAGTGAAAGAAACTGACACTCTCCCTACCTAGAGTTTTCTGTCCCTAGAAAAAATGTTTTTTTAAAGCACACTATAGCACAAGGAGAATTCCCCTCACTTTCCTTCTTTGTCCCTAGAAACAAGGACTCGCACAGTGAAATAAACTGACACTCCCCCTACCTAGAGTTTTCTGTCCCTAGAAAAAATGTTTTTTTAAAGCACACTATAGCACAAGGAGAATTCCCCTCACTTTCCTTCTTTGTCCCTAGAAACAAGGACTCGCACAGTGAAAGAAACTGACACTCCCCCTACCTAGAGTTTTCTGTCCCTAGAAAAAATGTTTTTTTAAAGCACACTATAGCACAAGGAGAATTCCCCTCACTTTCCTTCTTTGTCCCTAGAAACAAGGACTCGCACAGTGAAAGAAACTGACACTCTCCCTACCTAGAGTTTTCTGTCCCTAGAAAAAATGTTTTTTTAAAGCACACTATAGCACAAGGAGAATTCCCCTCACTTTCCTTCTTTGTCCCTAGAAACAAGGACTCGCACAGTGAAAGAAACTGACACTCTCCCTACCTAGAGTTTTCTGTCCCTAGAAAAAATGTTTTTTTAAAGCACACTATAGCACAAGGAGAATTCCCCTCACTTTCCTTCTTTGTCCCTAGAAACAAGGACTCGCACAGTGAAAGAAACTGACACTCTCCCTACCTAGAGTTTTCTGTCCCTAGAAAAAATGTTTTTTTAAAGCACACTATAGCACAAGGAGAATTCCCCTCACTTTCCTTCTTTGTCCCTAGAAACAAGGACTCGCACAGTGAAAGAAACTGACACTCTCCCTACCTAGAGTTTTCTGTCCCTAGAAAAAATGTTTTTTTAAAGCACACTATAGCACAAGGAGAATTCCCCTCACTTTCCTTCTTTGTCCCTAGAAACAAGGACTCGCACAGTGAAAGAAACTGACACTCTCCCTACCTAGAGAGTTTTCTGTCCCTAGAAAAAATGTTTTTTTAAAGCACACTATAGCACAAGGAGAATTCCCCTCACTTTCCTTCTTTGTCCCTAGAAACAAGCACTCGCACAGTGAAAGAAACTGACACTCTCCCTACCTAGAGTTTTCTGTCCCTAGAAAAAATGGTTTTTTAAAGCACACTATAGCACAAGGAGAATTCCCCTCACTTTCCTTCTTTGTCCCTAGAAACAAGGACTCGCACAGTGAAAGAAACTGACACTCTCCCTACCTAGAGTTTTCTGTCCCTAGAAAAAATGTTTTTTTAAAGCACACTATAGCACAAGGAGAATTCCCCTCACTTTCCTTCTTTGTCCCTAGAAACAAGGACTCGCACAGTGAAAGAAACTGACACTCTCCCTACCTAGAGTTTTCTGTCCCTAGAAAAAATGTTTTTTTAAAGCACACTATAGCACAAGGAGAATTCCCCTCACTTTCCTTCTTTGTCCCTAGAAACAAGGACTCGCACAGTGAAAGAAACTGACACTCTCCCTACCTAGAGTTTTCTGTCCCTAGAAAAATTTTTTTTTTAAAGCACACTATAGCACAAGGAGAATTCCCCTCACTTTCCTTCTTTGTCCCTAGAAACAAGGACTCGCACAGTGAAAGAAACAGACACTCTCCCTACCTAGAGTTTTCTGTCCCTAGAAAAAATGTTTTTTTAAAGCACACTATAGCACAAGGAGAATTCCCCTCACTTTCCTTCTTTGTCCCTAGAAACAAGGACTCGCACAGTGAAATAAACTGACACTCTCCCTACCTAGAGTTTTCTGTCCCTAGAAAAAATGTTTTTTTAAAGCACACTATAGCACAAGGAGAATTCCCCTCACTTTCCTTCTTTGTCCCTAGAAACAAGGACTCGCACAGTGAAAGAAACTGACACTCTCCCTACCTAGAGTTTTCTGTCCCTAGAAAAAATGTTTTTTTAAAGCACACTATAGCACAAGGAGAATTCCCCTCACTTTCCTTCTTTGTCCCTAGAAACAAGGACTCGCACAGTGAAAGAAACTGACACTCTCCCTACCTAGAGTTTTCTGTCCCTAGAAAATTTTTTTTTTTAAAGCACACTATAGCACAAGGAGAATTCCCCTCACTTTCTGTCATGGATATGCAGTAGTGTTTGTCTGCCATCTTACCTTCCTCCTCATGTGTTCATCTAGAGACCAGACCTCCTTCACCTGGCTTCCTTTATAATCTCCTCCCAGCCTGACTCCACCCCAGGCCCTATCACTGAACACTATATTAACCTGTGCACTGCAAGCCTGCTTGGCTGATCAACGTGTTTGTTAGGCATTGTGTGTTTGGGTTCCTGCCTGCCGTGTGCTACGTCTGTCTCTCTGTTACGTTATTGGCTTGTCCCTGACCATCCCTGTCTGCTCGTGACCCTTGACCTTCGGCTCGTTCTTCGTTATCCTTGTCTGCTTGTGGCCCCTGACCTTCGGCTTGTTATTCGGTTCTCTCTATCGTGTGCTGCTGCTTCCCCTTATCCTACGGGCGTGAGCTAGGAAACTCCAGGGGCCGCGACCTGGTCCCAGCCTGCAGCGTAACATCCTCACCACTAGAGGCCCTGGAGAAGACCAGCTGGGTCTTAGACTCCGCGCCCTGGGGAATCTTGGCTCTCGCTTCCGTTGGGATCCCGGTTGTGCTCCTCTGGTCCCGCTTTCCACAACCACCCAGTTTCCTATCCACAGAAGCCAGCCATAGGGTTCACTACCTCGCGGTGCACTCCTGTCCCCCTACGGTGTGCATCTGTCACCTGGCCACAGGTGACCCTGACAGTTTGATCAGCCATGAACCCGGCTGACATCCCGTTACCCGTGGATGATCCGTTGCAGGGCATAGTTTGCAGACTTGAAACCCAGGAATCGAATCAGACTCAGGTGATGCGATTCCTCCAGGATCTGGCTTCTCGCTTTGAGCAGCTTCAGGCCTCCTTGGGAACCCTGAATCCGCAACCTCAAATACAACCAGCGGCTGCACCTATTGCACCAGTCGCAGCCACACACTCACTACAACTGCCAGCTCCGTCCCGTTTCTCTGGGGACTCCAAGGCTTGCAGGGGGTTCCTTAGTCAATGCACAATTCATTTTGAGCTCCAGCCCCAAAACTTCCTGTCTGATCGGGCTAAGGTAGCCTATATCATTTCCCTCCTCTCTGGTGAAGCTTTAGCCTGGGCAGCCCCTCTGTGGGAACTGAATGATCCAGTGGTTTCTAGCCTGTCTGGCTTCTTGAAACTTTTTCGGAATATCTTCGAAGAACCGGCTCGTGTCTCTTCAGCGGCCAGCACCCTTTTACGTCTCCGCCAAGAGTCTGCTTCTGTGGGACAGTATGCCCTTCATTTCCGCATACTGTCGGCTGAGTTGAGCTGGAACAATGAGGCCTTAGTCGCAACCTTTTTGCATGGCCTGTCTGATAGAGTGAAGGATGAATTAGCAGGAAGAACCATCCCCACTGATCTGGCCGGCGTTATCTCCTTGTGTAACCAGATCGATATTCGCTTTCAGGAGAGGACCTTAGAAAAGCAACGCCAGCACTCCTTGGTTCTTAGTCAGCCTGAGCTCCCCTCTCTTCGACCCGTAGAGCATCTCCTACCAGCTGAGGAACCCATGCAGCTGGGTCGGACCAGGCTATCCCCCGAGGAACGTGCTAGGCGCAGAACTCTTGGTCTGTGTCTTTACTGTGGGGGCAAAGGTCATTTTCGTGACACTTGCTCTCTTTGTCCAGAAAAACGTCCGGGTCCACTTCATCTGGAAAGTGGAGTATTGGACCCAGAAATATCACCTTCCCCTTCTCGTCTTCTGCTTTCTGTGTTCCTTCATGTTGGTGCTTCTTCTCATTCGGTCTCAGCATATCTGGATTCCGGAGCCGCTGGTAATTTCATGGACTGGGAAATCGCATCGTCCATGAGACTTACTCTTTTGCCCCTCACCACGCCATTGGTGGTCTTGGCGATTGATGGTACTGTTCTCCCAGGGGGACCTATCCGCTTCCAGACCCTCCCTGTTAAGATGTCGGTGGGTACACTCCACCAGGAGTGGATATCCTTCCTTATCTTACCCAAGGCCTCAACGCCTATAATTTTGGGTCTCCCATGGTTACAGCTCCATTCTCCTCATGTGGACTGGACTACTGGACAGATCCTGGCTTGGGGTCCCTCCTGTTCCTCGTCCTGCCTACCCAAGGTTGCCCCCTGTGAATCTGAGCCGGTCATTCATTCCAGGTTGCATAACCATTTACATTTCTCTGTCCCTAACCACCCTTGGACGCACAGCCAGGCTAGCTTGTCTACAAGTCCTGCAGTCGCTACGTCTTGCGATGCGATTCAGGTAGTCGCTACACCTGACTCAGCTATTCACTCTGCCTCTGTACTAGTTATGCCAGTCCAGCCCATGCCCAGTGAGCCTCTCACTTTTTCTTGTTCGGGACATTCTGCTTGTCCTTCAGCTATTCAGCTTGACTCCGGCGACATGTCACCTTCTAACCAACCTGACTTCAGGGTTCCACTGACATCTGCCCAGTCTGATGGTCCCGTGCAAGATGACCAGTTCCCCTTTAAGGGTCTAGGGGACCCTCCTCAGATTCCTGTTGATCGTCTCATGCCCTTGCTTATTCCTAGAGAGCCTTTGGTCCTCAATAGATCTTCTTGTCATCTCCCTACCTCGTTTTCAGTCTCTGAGGATAATCTTAAGTACGAGGTTAGACAAGTTCTGGATTCTCGGCTCTGCAGAGGCATTCTTCAGTACCTTGTGCATTGGAGAGGTTTTGGTCCTGAGGAGGCGTCTTGGATCGCTGCATCTGATGTCGCTGCACCTCATCTGTTGAGAAGGTTTCATCAGAGATTTCCCTTTAAGCCTGGGTCCAGGCGGGGGAGGGCCCATAAGAGGGAGGGTACTGTCATGGATATGCAGTAGTGTTTGTCTGCCATCTTACCTTCCTCCTCATGTGTTCATCTAGAGACCAGACCTCCTTCACCTGGCTTCCTTTATAATCTCCTCCCAGCCTGACTCCACCCCAGGCCCTATCACTGAACACTATATTAACCTGTGCACTGCAAGCCTGCTTGGCTGATCAACGTGTTTGTTAGGCATTGTGTGTTTGGGTTCCTGCCTGCCGTGTGCTACGTCTGTCTCTCTGTTACGTTATTGGCTTGTCCCTGACCATCCCTGTCTGCTCGTGACCCTTGACCTTCGGCTCGTTCTTCGTTATCCTTGTCTGCTTGTGGCCCCTGACCTTCGGCTTGTTATTCGGTTCTCTCTATCGTGTGCTGCTGCTTCCCCTTATCCTACGGGGCGTGAGCTAGGAAACTCCAGGGGCCGCGACCTGGTCCCAGCCTGCAGCGTAACATCCTCACCACTAGAGGCCCTGGAGAAGACCAGCTGGGTCTTAGACTCCGCGCCCTGGGGAATCTTGGCTCTCGCTTCCGTTGGGATCCCGGTTGTGCTCCTCTGGTCCCGCTTTCCACAACCACCCAGTTTCCTATCCACAGAAGCCAGCCATAGGGTTCACTACCTCGCGGTGCACTCCTGTCCCCCTACGGTGTGCATCTGTCACCTGGCCACAGGTGACCCTGACACTTTCCTTCTTTGTCCCTAGAAACAAGGACTCGCACAGTGAAAGAAACTGACACTCTCCCTACCTAGAGTTTTCTGTCCCTAGAAAAAATGTTTTTTTAAAGCACACTATAGCACAAGGAGAATTCCCCTCACTTTCCTTCTTTGTCCCTAGAAACAAGGACTCGCACAGTGAAAGAAACTGACACTCTCCCTACCTAGAGTTTTCTGTCCCTAGAAAAAATGTTTTTTTAAAGCACACTATAGCACAAGGAGAATTCCCCTCACTTTCCTTCTTTGTCCCTAGAAACAAGGACTCGCGCAGTGAAAGAAACTGACACTCTCCCTACCTAGAGTTTACTGTCCCTAGAAAAAATGTTTTTTTAAAGCACACTATAGCACAAGGGGAATTCCCCTCACTTTCCTTCTTTGTCCCTAGAAACAAGGACTCGCACAGTGAAATAAACTGACACTCTCCCTACCTAGAGTTTTCTGTCCCTAGAAAAAATGTTTTTTTAAAGCACACTATAGCACAAGGAGAATTCCCCTCACTTTCCTTCTTTGTCCCTAGAAACAAGGACTCGCACAGTGAAAGAAACTGACACTCTCCCTACCTAGAGTTTTCTGTCCCTAGAAAAAATTTTTTTTTAAAGCACACTATAGCACAAGGAGAATTCCCCTCACTTTCCTTCTTTGTCCCTAGAAACAAGGACTCGCACAGTGAAAGAAACTGACACTCTCCCTACCTAGAGTTTTCTGTCCCTAGAAATTTTTTTTTTTTAAAGCACACTATAGCACAAGGAGAATTCCCCTCACTTTCCTTCTTTGTCCCTAGAAACAAGGACTCGCACAGTGAAAGAAACTGACACTCTCCCTACCTAGAGTTTTCTGTCCCTAGAAAAAATGTTTTTTTAAAGCACACTATAGCACAAGGAGAATTCCCCTCACTTTCCTTCTTTGTCCCTAGAAACAAGGACTCGCACAGTGAAAGAAACTGACACTCTCCCTACCTAGAGTTTTCTGTCCCTAGAAAAAATGTTTTTTTAAAGCACACTATAGCACAAGGAGAATTCCCCTCACTTTCCTTCTTTGTCCCTAGAAACAAGGACTCGCACAGTGAAAGAAACTGACACTCTCCCTACCTAGAGTTTTCTGTCCCTAGAAAAATTTTTTTTTTAAAGCACACTATAGCACAAGGAGAATTCCCCTCACTTTCCTTCTTTGTCCCTAGAAACAAGGACTCGCACAGTGAAAGAAACTGACACTCTCCCTACCTAGAGTTTTCTGTCCCTAGAAAAAATGTTTTTTTAAAGCACACTATAGCACAAGGAGAATTCCCCTCACTTTCCTTCTTTGTCCCTAGAAACAAGGACTCGCACAGTGAAAGAAACTGACACTCCCCCTACCTAGAGTTTTCTGTCCCTAGAAAAAATGTTTTTTTAAAGCACACTATAGCACAAGGAGAATTCCCCTCACTTTCCTTCTTTGTCCCTAGAAACAAGGACTCGCACAGTGAAAGAAACTGACACTCTCCCTACCTAGAGTTTTCTGTCCCTAGAAAAAATGTTTTTTTAAAGCACACTATAGCACAAGGAGAATTCCCCTCACTTTCCTTCTTTGTCCCTAGAAACAAGGACTCGCACAGTGAAAGAAACTGACACTCTCCCTACCTAGAGTTTTCTGTCCCTAGAAAAAATGTTTTTTTAAAGCACACTATAGCACAAGGAGAATTCCCCTCACTTTCCTTCTTTGTCCCTAGAAACAAGGACTCGCACAGTGAAAGAAACTGACACTCTCCCTACCTAGAGTTTTCTGTCCCTAGAAAAAATGTTTTTTTAAAGCACACTATAGCACAAGGAGAATTCCCCTCACTTTCCTTCTTTGTCCCTAGAAACAAGGACTCGCACAGTGAAAGAAACTGACACTCTCCCTACCTAGAGTTTTCTGTCCCTAGAAAAAATGTTTTTTTAAAGCACACTATAGCACAAGGAGAATTCCCCTCACTTTCCTTCTTTGTCCCTAGAAACAAGGACTCGCACAGTGAAAGAAACTGACACTCTCCCTACCTAGAGAGTTTTCTGTCCCTAGAAAAAATGTTTTTTTAAAGCACACTATAGCACAAGGAGAATTCCCCTCACTTTCCTTCTTTGTCCCTAGAAACAAGCACTCGCACAGTGAAAGAAACTGACACTCTCCCTACCTAGAGTTTTCTGTCCCTAGAAAAAATGGTTTTTTAAAGCACACTATAGCACAAGGAGAATTCCCCTCACTTTCCTTCTTTGTCCCTAGAAACAAGGACTCGCACAGTGAAAGAAACTGACACTCTCCCTACCTAGAGTTTTCTGTCCCTAGAAAAAATGTTTTTTTAAAGCACACTATAGCACAAGGAGAATTCCCCTCACTTTCCTTCTTTGTCCCTAGAAACAAGGACTCGCACAGTGAAAGAAACTGACACTCTCCCTACCTAGAGTTTTCTGTCCCTAGAAAAAATGTTTTTTTAAAGCACACTATAGCACAAGGAGAATTCCCCTCACTTTCCTTCTTTGTCCCTAGAAACAAGGACTCGCACAGTGAAAGAAACTGACACTCTCCCTACCTAGAGTTTTCTGTCCCTAGAAAAAATTTTTTTTTAAAGCACACTATAGCACAAGGAGAATTCCCCTCACTTTCCTTCTTTGTCCCTAGAAACAAGGACTCGCACAGTGAAAGAAACTGACACTCTCCCTACCTAGAGTTTTCTGTCCCTAGAAAAAATGTTTTTTTAAAGCACACTATAGCACAAGGAGAATTCCCCTCACTTTCCTTCTTTGTCCCTAGAAACAAGGACTCGCACAGTGAAATAAACTGACACTCTCCCTACCTAGAGTTTTCTGTCCCTAGAAAAAATGTTTTTTTAAAGCACACTATAGCACAAGGAGAATTCCCCTCACTTTCCTTCTTTGTCCCTAGAAACAAGGACTCGCACAGTGAAAGAAACTGACACTCTCCCTACCTAGAGTTTTCTGTCCCTAGAAAAAATGTTTTTTTAAAGCACACTATAGCACAAGGAGAATTCCCCTCACTTTCCTTCTTTGTCCCTAGAAACAAGGACTCGCACAGTGAAAGAAACTGACACTCTCCCTACCTAGAGTTTTCTGTCCCTAGAAATTTTTTTTTTTTAAAGCACACTATAGCACAAGGAGAATTCCCCTCACTTTCCTTCTTTGTCCCTAGAAACAAGGACTCGCACAGTGAAAGAAACTGACACTCTCCCTACCTAGAGTTTTCTGTCCCTAGAAAAAATGTTTTTTTAAAGCACACTATAGCACAAGGAGAATTCCCCTCACTTTCCTTCTTTGTCCCTAGAAACAAGGACTCGCACAGTGAAAGAAACTGACACTCTCCCTACCTAGAGTTTTCTGTCCCTAGAAAAAATGTTTTTTTAAAGCACACTATAGCACAAGGAGAATTCCCCTCACTTTCCTTCTTTGTCCCTAGAAACAAGGACTCGCGCAGTGAAAGAAACTGACACTCTCCCTACCTAGAGTTTACTGTCCCTAGAAAAAATGTTTTTTTAAAGCACACTATAGCATAAGGGGAATTCCCCTCACTTTCCTTCTTTGTCCCTAGAAACAAGGACTCGCACAGTGAAATAAACTGACACTCTCCCTACCTAGAGTTTTCTGTCCCTAGAAAAAATGTTTTTTTAAAGCACACTATAGCACAAGGAGAATTCCCCTCACTTTCCTTCTTTGTCCCTAGAAACAAGGACTCGCACAGTGAAAGAAACTGACACTCTCCCTACCTAGAGTTTTCTGTCCCTAGAAAAATTTTTTTTTTAAAGCACACTATAGCACAAGGAGAATTCCCCTCACTTTCCTTCTTTGTCCCTAGAAACAAGGACTCGCACAGTGAAAGAAACTGACACTCTCCCTACCTAGAGTTTTCTGTCCCTAGAATTTTTTTTTTTTTAAAGCACACTATAGCACAAGGAGAATTCCCCTCACTTTCCTTCTTTGTCCCTAGAAACAAGGACTCGCACAGTGAAAGAAACTGACACTCTCCCTACCTAGAGTTTTCTGTCCCTAGAAAAAATGTTTTTTTAAAGCACACTATAGCACAAGGAGAATTCCCCTCACTTTCCTTCTTTGTCCCTAGAAACAAGGACTCGCACAGTGAAAGAAACTGACACTCTCCCTACCTAGAGTTTTCTGTCCCTAGAAAAAATGTTTTTTTAAAGCACACTATAGCACAAGGAGAATTCCCCTCACTTTCCTTCTTTGTCCCTAGAAACAAGGACTCGCACAGTGAAAGAAACTGACACTCTCCCTACCTAGAGTTTTCTGTCCCTAGAAAATTTTTTTTTTTAAAGCACACTATAGCACAAGGAGAATTCCCCTCACTTTCCTTCTTTGTCCCTAGAAACAAGGACTCGCACAGTGAAAGAAACTGACACTCTCCCTACCTAGAGTTTTCTGTCCCTAGAAAAAATGTTTTTTTAAAGCACACTATAGCACAAGGAGAATTCCCCTCACTTTCCTTCTTTGTCCCTAGAAACAAGGACTCGCACAGTGAAAGAAACTGACACTCCCCCTACCTAGAGTTTTCTGTCCCTAGAAAAAATGTTTTTTTAAAGCACACTATAGCACAAGGAGAATTCCCCTCACTTTCCTTCTTTGTCCCTAGAAACAAGGACTCGCACAGTGAAAGAAACTGACACTCTCCCTACCTAGAGTTTTCTGTCCCTAGAAAAAATGTTTTTTTAAAGCACACTATAGCACAAGGAGAATTCCCCTCACTTTCCTTCTTTGTCCCTAGAAACAAGGACTCGCACAGTGAAAGAAACTGACACTCTCCCTACCTAGAGTTTTCTGTCCCTAGAAAAAATGTTTTTTTAAAGCACACTATAGCACAAGGAGAATTCCCCTCACTTTCCTTCTTTGTCCCTAGAAACAAGGACTCGCACAGTGAAAGAAACTGACACTCTCCCTACCTAGAGTTTTCTGTCCCTAGAAAAAATGTTTTTTTAAAGCACACTATAGCACAAGGAGAATTCCCCTCACTTTCCTTCTTTGTCCCTAGAAACAAGGACTCGCACAGTGAAAGAAACTGACACTCTCCCTACCTAGAGTTTTCTGTCCCTAGAAAAAATGTTTTTTTAAAGCACACTATAGCACAAGGAGAATTCCCCTCACTTTCATTCTTTGTCCCTAGAAACAAGGACTCGCACAGTGAAAGAAACTGACACTCTCCCTACCTAGAGAGTTTTCTGTCCCTAGAAAAAATGTTTTTTTAAAGCACACTATAGCACAAGGAGAATTCCCCTCACTTTCCTTCTTTGTCCCTAGAAACAAGCACTCGCACAGTGAAAGAAACTGACACTCTCCCTACCTAGAGTTTTCTGTCCCTAAAAAAAATGGTTTTTTAAAGCACACTATAGCACAAGGAGAATTCCCCTCACTTTCCTTCTTTGTCCCTAGAAACAAGGACTCGCACAGTGAAAGAAACTGACACTCTCCCTACCTAGAGTTTTCTGTCCCTAGAAAAAATGTTTTTTTAAAGCACACTATAGCACAAGGAGAATTCCCCTCACTTTCCTTCTTTGTCCCTAGAAACAAGGACTCGCACAGTGAAAGAAACTGACACTCTCCCTACCTAGAGTTTTCTGTCCCTAGAAAAAATGTTTTTTTAAAGCACACTATAGCACAAGGAGAATTCCCCTCACTTTCCTTCTTTGTCCCTAGAAACAAGGACTCGCACAGTGAAAGAAACTGACACTCTCCCTACCTAGAGTTTTCTGTCCCTAGAAAAAAATTTTTTTTAAAGCACACTATAGCACAAGGAGAATTCCCCTCACTTTCCTTCTTTGTCCCTAGAAACAAGGACTCGCACAGTGAAAGAAACTGACACTCTCCCTACCTAGAGTTTTCTGTCCCTAGAAAAAATGTTTTTTTAAAGCACACTATAGCACAAGGAGAATTCCCCTCACTTTCCTTCTTTGTCCCTAGAAACAAGGACTCGCACAGTGAAATAAACTGACACTCTCCCTACCTAGAGTTTTCTGTCCCTAGAAAAAATGTTTTTTTAAAGCACACTATAGCACAAGGAGAATTCCCCTCACTTTCCTTCTTTGTCCCTAGAAACAAGGACTCGCACAGTGAAAGAAACTGACACTCTCCCTACCTAGAGTTTTCTGTCCCTAGAAAAAATGTTTTTTTAAAGCACACTATAGCACAAGGAGAATTCCCCTCACTTTCCTTCTTTGTCCCTAGAAACAAGGACTCGCACAGTGAAAGAAACTGACACTCTCCCTACCTAGAGTTTTCTGTCCCTAGAAAAAATTTTTTTTTAAAGCACACTATAGCACAAGGAGAATTCCCCTCACTTTCCTTCTTTGTCCCTAGAAACAAGGACTCGCACAGTGAAAGAAACTGACACTCTCCCTACCTAGAGTTTTCTGTCCCTAGAAAAAATGTTTTTTTAAAGCACACTATAGCACAAGGAGAATTCCCCTCACTTTCCTTCTTTGTCCCTAGAAACAAGGACTCGCACAGTGAAAGAAACTGACACTCTCCCTACCTAGAGTTTTCTGTCCCTAGAAAAAATGTTTTTTTAAAGCACACTATAGCACAAGGAGAATTCCCCTCACTTTCCTTCTTTGTCCCTAGAAACAAGGACTCGCGCAGTGAAAGAAACTGACACTCTCCCTACCTAGAGTTTACTGTCCCTAGAAAAAATGTTTTTTTAAAGCACACTATAGCACAAGGGGAATTCCCCTCACTTTCCTTCTTTGTCCCTAGAAACAAGGACTCGCACAGTGAAATAAACTGACACTCTCCCTACCTAGAGTTTTCTGTCCCTAGAAAAAATGTTTTTTTAAAGCACACTATAGCACAAGGAGAATTCCCCTCACTTTCCTTCTTTGTCCCTAGAAACAAGGACTCGCACAGTGAAAGAAACTGACACTCTCCCTACCTAGAGTTTTCTGTCCCTAGAAAATTTTTTTTTTTAAAGCACACTATAGCACAAGGAGAATTCCCCTCACTTTCCTTCTTTGTCCCTAGAAACAAGGACTCGCACAGTGAAAGAAACTGACACTCTCCCTACCTAGAGTTTTCTGTCCCTAGAAATTTTTTTTTTTTAAAGCACACTATAGCACAAGGAGAATTCCCCTCACTTTCCTTCTTTGTCCCTAGAAACAAGGACTCGCACAGTGAAAGAAACTGACACTCTCCCTACCTAGAGTTTTCTGTCCCTAGAAAAAATGTTTTTTTAAAGCACACTATAGCACAAGGAGAATTCCCCTCACTTTCCTTCTTTGTCCCTAGAAACAAGGACTCGCACAGTGAAAGAAACTGACACTCTCCCTACCTAGAGTTTTCTGTCCCTAGAAAAAATGTTTTTTTAAAGCACACTATAGCACAAGGAGAATTCCCCTCACTTTCCTTCTTTGTCCCTAGAAACAAGGACTCGCACAGTGAAAGAAACTGACACTCTCCCTACCTAGAGTTTTCTGTCCCTAGAAATTTTTTTTTTTTAAAGCACACTATAGCACAAGGAGAATTCCCCTCACTTTCCTTCTTTGTCCCTAGAAACAAGGACTCGCACAGTGAAAGAAACTGACACTCTCCCTACCTAGAGTTTTCTGTCCCTAGAAAAAATGTTTTTTTAAAGCACACTATAGCACAAGGAGAATTCCCCTCACTTTCCTTCTTTGTCCCTAGAAACAAGGACTCGCACAGTGAAATAAACTGACACTCCCCCTACCTAGAGTTTTCTGTCCCTAGAAAAAATGTTTTTTTAAAGCACACTATAGCACAAGGAGAATTCCCCTCACTTTCCTTCTTTGTCCCTAGAAACAAGGACTCGCACAGTGAAAGAAACTGACACTCCCCCTACCTAGAGTTTTCTGTCCCTAGAAAAAATGTTTTTTTAAAGCACACTATAGCACAAGGAGAATTCCCCTCACTTTCCTTCTTTGTCCCTAGAAACAAGGACTCGCACAGTGAAAGAAACTGACACTCTCCCTACCTAGAGTTTTCTGTCCCTAGAAAAAATGTTTTTTTAAAGCACACTATAGCACAAGGAGAATTCCCCTCACTTTCCTTCTTTGTCCCTAGAAACAAGGACTCGCACAGTGAAAGAAACTGACACTCTCCCTACCTAGAGTTTTCTGTCCCTAGAAAAAATGTTTTTTTAAAGCACACTATAGCACAAGGAGAATTCCCCTCACTTTCCTTCTTTGTCCCTAGAAACAAGGACTCGCACAGTGAAAGAAACTGACACTCTCCCTACCTAGAGTTTTCTGTCCCTAGAAAATTTTTTTTTTTAAAGCACACTATAGCACAAGGAGAATTCCCCTCACTTTCCTTCTTTGTCCCTAGAAACAAGGACTCGCACAGTGAAAGAAACTGACACTCTCCCTACCTAGAGTTTTCTGTCCCTAGAAAAAATGTTTTTTTAAAGCACACTATAGCACAAGGAGAATTCCCCTCACTTTCCTTCTTTGTCCCTAGAAACAAGGACTCGCACAGTGAAAGAAACTGACACTCTCCCTACCTAGAGTTTTCTGTCCCTAGAAAAAATGTTTTTTTAAAGCACACTATAGCACAAGGAGAATTCCCCTCACTTTCCTTCTTTGTCCCTAGAAACAAGGACTCGCACAGTGAAAGAAACTGACACTCTCCCTACCTAGAGTTTTCTGTCCCTAGAAAAAATGTTTTTTTAAAGCACACTATAGCACAAGGAGAATTCCCCTCACTTTCCTTCTTTGTCCCTAGAAACAAGGACTCGCACAGTGAAAGAAACTGACACTCTCCCTACCTAGAGTTTTCTGTCCCTAGAAATTTTTTTTTTTTAAAGCACACTATAGCACAAGGAGAATTCCCCTCACTTTCCTTCTTTGTCCCTAGAAACAAGGACTCGCACAGTGAAAGAAACTGACACTCTCCCTACCTAGAGTTTTCTGTCCCTAGAAAAAATGTTTTTTTAAAGCACACTATAGCACAAGGAGAATTCCCCTCACTTTCCTTCTTTGTCCCTAGAAACAAGGACTCGCACAGTGAAAGAAACTGACACTCTCCCTACCTAGAGTTTTCTGTCCCTAGAATTTTTTTTTTTTAAAGCACACTATAGCACAAGGAGAATTCCCCTCACTTTCCTTCTTTGTCCCTAGAAACAAGGACTCGCACAGTGAAAGAAACTGACACTCTCCCTACCTAGAGTTTTCTGTCCCTAGAAAAAATGTTTTTTTAAAGCACACTATAGCACAAGGAGAATTCCCCTCACTTTCCTTCTTTGTCCCTAGAAACAAGGACTCGCACAGTGAAAGAAACTGACACTCTCCCTACCTAGAGTTTTCTGTCCCTAGAAAAAATGTTTTTTTAAAGCACACTATAGCACAAGGAGAATTCCCCTCACTTTCCTTCTTTGTCCCTAGAAACAAGGACTCGCACAGTGAAAGAAACTGACACTCTCCCTACCTAGAGTTTTCTGTCCCTAGAAATTTTTTTTTTTTAAAGCACACTATAGCACAAGGAGAATTCCCCTCACTTTCCTTCTTTGTCCCTAGAAACAAGGACTCGCACAGTGAAAGAAACTGACACTCTCCCTACCTAGAGTTTTCTGTCCCTAGAAAAAATGTTTTTTTAAAGCACACTATAGCACAAGGAGAATTCCCCTCACTTTCCTTCTTTGTCCCTAGAAACAAGGACTCGCACAGTGAAATAAACTGACACTCTCCCTACCTAGAGTTTTCTGTCCCTAGAAAAAATGTTTTTTTAAAGCACACTATAGCACAAGGAGAATTCCCCTCACTTTCCTTCTTTGTCCCTAGAAACAAGGACTCGCACAGTGAAAGAAACTGACACTCTCCCTACCTAGAGTTTTCTGTCCCTAGAAAAAATGTTTTTTTAAAGCACACTATAGCACAAGGAGAATTCCCCTCACTTTCCTTCTTTGTCCCTAGAAACAAGGACTCGCACAGTGAAAGAAACTGACACTCTCCCTACCTAGAGTTTTCTGTCCCTAGAATTTTTTTTTTTTTAAAGCACACTATAGCACAAGGAGAATTCCCCTCACTTTCCTTCTTTGTCCCTAGAAACAAGGACTCGCACAGTGAAAGAAACTGACACTCTCCCTACCTAGAGTTTTCTGTCCCTAGAAAAAATGTTTTTTTAAAGCACACTATAGCACAAGGAGAATTCCCCTCACTTTCCTTCTTTGTCCCTAGAAACAAGGACTCGCACAGTGAAAGAAACTGACACTCTCCCTACCTAGAGTTTTCTGTCCCTAGAAAAAATGTTTTTTTAAAGCACACTATAGCACAAGGAGAATTCCCCTCACTTTCCTTCTTTGTCCCTAGAAACAAGGACTCGCGCAGTGAAAGAAACTGACACTCTCCCTACCTAGAGTTTACTGTCCCTAGAAAAAATGTTTTTTTAAAGCACACTATAGCACAAGGGGAATTCCCCTCACTTTCCTTCTTTGTCCCTAGAAACAAGGACTCGCACAGTGAAATAAACTGACACTCTCCCTACCTAGAGTTTTCTGTCCCTAGAAAAAATGTTTTTTTAAAGCACACTATAGCACAAGGAGAATTCCCCTCACTTTCCTTCTTTGTCCCTAGAAACAAGGACTCGCACAGTGAAAGAAACTGACACTCTCCCTACCTAGAGTTTTCTGTCCCTAGAAAAAATGTTTTTTTAAAGCACATGTGAGGGGGTTAGCTCGGCAGCGGGTGTGTGTGACCCCCGGGATGGGCTCCCCACACAAAAACAGGCCCAGCAGACGGAGGTTGTGGTTTTCAAAATCAAAAAGGTGCCGTTTATTTTCTATTTACAGTGACAAAAACACAGCAAAGCAAAAGAAACAAACAAAATAAATCCTGGTCAACTTGACCTCTGACTAAACATACAGGTTTCCTAACTAACAACTGGGATCAGCCTAGTGCTGTCCTAGTCCCTGGTTTTAAATGTCCAAGCAAAATATAGCCACACAGGCTTTCTCTCACCGCACAGGGGTTCACTCTCCCTAGACAGTCCACACAGGTCTGCTTCCAGGCATGAGCTAACATCTAATGAATCTGGGAGTTTTTATAGAGGCCTTAAACGAACTGACAGGCTTCAGCTGGCCTCATCAACTCCCTGCCTGCACGACGCCCAGCCCTCTCCCTAGAGGTATGAGTCATCAATGAGCCCACTAGTCTCAGCTGGGCTTATACAACTCTCCACCTAGCTGTATAAATCGGCGTAAAGCCTGAATCTGGGCGAAATATATCTACCCCCCTGGATGCAACCAGGTGACTTTACCTTCCTGCTGTCACATACCCCCCCCTCTTGTTTTAACCTCGGGGTTGGAACACCAGCAATCAGGCATTCATGTACTCGAGACAAAGCATCCACATTCCCCATTTGAACGCCAGGGCGATGCTTTACTGTGAAGTTGAATTCCTGGAGGGCCAGGAACCACCTATTCACTCTTCTATTTGTTTCCTTGTTTTGAGCCATCCACTTTAACGGAGCGTGATCCGTAACCATGTCAAAGTGCCTACCTAGCAGGTAGTACCGAAGGGAATCTAGAGCCCACTTCACCGCTAAACACTCCTTTTCAACGGTGGCGTAATTTACCTCATGGGACTTCAACTTCCTGCTGAGGTAAATGACTGGGTGCTCTTCCCCGTTCCAGACCTGGGACAATACTGCTCCTAACCCCACATCTGACGCATCACTTTGTACGACAAAGTCTTTAGAGAAGTCGGGTGAGTACAACACTGGCTGGCTACATAAGGCTTGTTTCAAGAATTGGAATGCTGCCTCAGCCTCGGGGGTCCATTTAATCATGACCGACCCTTTCCCCTTCGTCAGGTTGGTTAGGGGCACAGCCTTAGAAGCAAAGTGGGGAATGAATCGCTGATAATACCCAGCGATTCCCAGAAAGGCTCGTACCTGCTTCTTGCTGTTGGGACGTGGCCAACTCTGGATGGCCTCGACTTTGTTGAGTTGGGGTTTTATTACTCCCCTCCCAATGGTGTACCCAAGATATTTGGCCTCCTCCTGCCCAATGGTACACTTCTTGGGGTTAGCCGTAAACCCTGCTTCCCGAACAGAGTCCAGGACTGCTTGCACTTTTGGCAGATGTGAGGCCCAATCTGTGCTATGGACAATTACGTCATCCAGGTAAGCCGCAGCATACTTCCGATGGGGCCTCAGCATCTGGTCCATTTTCCGCTGGAATGTGGCCGGCGCATTCTGTAACCCGAACGGCATTCTTTTATATTGGAACGCCCCGTCTGGGGTTACAAATGCGGTTTTCTCTTTGGCTGACTTGGCCAGGGGGATTTGCCAATACCCTTTTGTGAGGTCAAGAGTCGTCATGTATCGGGCTGTTCCCAGCCGGTCGATCAACTCATCTATACGTGGCATGGGGTAGGTGTCAAATTTTGTAACTTTGTTCAACTGACGAAAATCGTTACAAAATCGCCAGCTCCCATCCGGTTTAGGCACCAACACAATGGGACTAGACCAATCACTTTGGGACTCCTCTATCACCCCTAAGTTCAGCATTTTCTGTACTTCCTCCCGTATTGCCTCCCGTCGGGCCTCTGGGATCCGATAGGGTTTTAACTTCACCCTTTCACCGGGCGGGGTAATAATGTCATGCTCTACCCCAGATGTTTGTCCCGGCAGCTCAGAGAATACCTCCTTGTTGCGAAGCACAAACTCCTTAACCTCCTGTTGTTGGGGTTGTGACAAGGTGGCTGCGATTCCAACCTCAGGAATCACGCAACCAGTTTGAGCTGGTGACCAAGTGTCTGCGACTAGGGACTCTCTATCCCTCCAGGCTTTCAACAGATTAACGTGATAGATCTGTTCGGGCTTTCGCCTTCCTGGTTGTCTGACCTTGTAATTCACTTCGCTCACTTTTTCCATTATCTCGTAGGGGCCTTGCCATTTGGCAAGGAATTTACTTTCAACCGTAGGGACAAGTACCAATATCCTATCCCCCGGGGAAAAGGTACGGGTCTTGGCTCCACGGTTGTACACTCTCTGCTGTGCCAACTGCGCTTGGGCCAAATGTTCCTTCACGATGGGCATTACCTGTGCAATTCGATCTTGCATCAGGGCGACATGCTCAATCACACTCCTGTGGGGAGAACTCTCACTTTCCCAAGTTTCCTTGGCAATATCCAACAGCCCTCTTGGGTGTCTCCCATACAGTAACTCAAAGGGGGAGAATCCCGTAGAGGATTGGGGCACCTCCCTAATAGCAAACATCAAATAAGGAAGTAGACAGTCCCAATCCTTTCCATCCCTATCCACCACTTTCTTCAACATTTGTTTTAGGGTTTTGTTGAATCTTTCAACCAGCCCATCGGTTTGGGGGTGATACACAGATGTACGTAATTGCGTCACTTTGAACAATTTACACAGCTCCTTCATAACCCGGGACATAAAGGGTGTACCTTGGTCCGTAAGCAGTTCTTTACAAATACCCACCCGGCTAAAAACAAGAGATAGCTCTTTGGCTATGGTTTTGGCCGAGGTATTTCTGAGAGGGATCGCTTCTGGATAACGGGTGGCATAGTCCATTATAACCAATATGTACTGGTGCCCCCTAGCGGACTTGATTATAGGACCTACCAAATCCATTGCGATTCTCTCAAACGGGACCTCAATGATGGGTAGAGGGACCAGCGGGCTACGGAAGTGTGGCATCGGGGCCGACCTCTGACACACAGGGCAGGAGGAACAATAATTTTCTATGTCCTTCATCACCCCAGGCCAATAGAATCTCTGTAATACCCTCTCTCGGGTTTTCTCTGTCCCCAGATGACCTCCAAGAATGTGCCCATGGGCCAACTCCAACACCAACTTCCTGTAAGGTTTGGGCACCACAAGCTGCTCAACGGTTTCTTCTGCCCTTTTTGCCACCCGATACAGTAGGTCCTTCTCTACGCTGAAGTATGGGTAAGTGCAGGTATTATCTGGGTTCACTAACTCGCCATCTATTTTCACTACGTTTTCCCGTGCCTTTATTAGGGCGGGGTCTTTCAACTGTTCTGTGGCAAAGTTTTCCCTGTGAACCTCAAGATCAGAAAACTCCACAGACGGTAGGTTTTCGTCTGAGGAGGTGGGCTCCTCTCCAGTTTCTTGAGTCTCCCCTGCCAATACTGACAAGGGAAATTCGGGAGAGTCCTCACCACTCTCAGAGGAGTTCTGGCTATCATATTCCTGGTACATAGGGGCACCAGTGGGGGGCTCAGGATCATCCCACAGTTCCCAGAACTTCGGAAAATCCCTTCCCACAATGGCGTCATGCGGTAACTGAGACACTAAGCCCACTGGATGAGAAAGGGTACCTTTGGGGGTCTCGAAACACACTGTAGTCACTGGATACTCTCGGGTGTCCCCATGCACACAAATAACAGCTACCTTGCTATTCCCAGAGACCTCTGTTTTAACTAATTCAGCCTTTATCAGGGTCACAAGGCTACCTGAATCCAGCAATACCACAACATTTCTACCATTAATACACATTTTGCATAAATGTTTCTCAGTTCCCCGAATGGCAGTGCATGCGACTGTCGCACACAGCGACTGACGTCTGCCCGTCAGAAAGTCACACTGCATGGGTTCCTCCAAAACCGGGCAATTTGCTGCAATATGTCCCGCTTGCCGGCAGCGGTAGCAAATGATCCTTCTTGCCGCCTCTTGAGCCGCTGATTTCCCAGGCTGTTCTCGCCAAACTTGGGGTAGAGCTCCCACCCTCTCACTCTCTCCACCCTTACCCCTTGGAATCATCTTATCCGCCCCTGGGGATGGTCTGGTCTTAGGGTGGAAAGTCCGAGTGTCTCTGGAAGAGGCCGTCAGGTTCTCTGTAGCCAAGTATTTCTCCACACGATCCACAAGACCATCGGCCGTCTCTGGGTCTCCATGGCTTACCCACTTTTGGATGGCAGTAGGAAGAGCTCTCAAAAACCGATCCATTACAACACGTTCCACAATCTTTGGTGCGGACAAAGTCTCTGGCTGTAGCCACTTTCTGCTCAGGTGAATGAGATCATACATTTGAGACCTGGGGGGTTTTCCAAGCTGGAAAGTCCAGTTATGCACACGCTGAGCCCGGACAGCCAGGGTGACACCCAGCCTTGCCAATATTTCAGCTTTTAGCATCACATAGTCTTTTGCTTGGTCAGGCTCTAGGTCATAGTAAGCTTTCTGCGATTCACCCGTTAACAGAGGAGCCACCAGTCCAGCCCACTGCTCCTCAGGCCACTTTTCTCTTTCAGCAGTCCTTTCAAACGTGGTCAAAAATACCTCTGGATCATCCTCTCCAGTCATTTTTGTCAATAAACGACTCACCCCAAAGGACGCGGTATTAGTGGGACGGCTTTCCTCACTGGTCTGCGGACGTTGCTGCATTACTGCTTCCATTTGTTGTAGTCTCTGCTCTTGCTTCTGTAATAGGTCTATGAAGCGGGCCTCAGATCGTTGCTGGGCTTGTTGCTGAGCTTCCAGACTCTGTTGGTGAGCTTGCTGCTGGGCTGCAAGGCTCTGTTGATGAGCTTGCTGCTGGGCTGCGAAGTTCTGTTGTTGAGCTGCAAGGCTCTTTTGCAAACCTGCATTTGTCTGCTGTTGATTGGCATTTGCTAGAGCCAGCTGTTTCAGTATCTCCTCCATGCTGGCTTAAAAAAAAACTGCCACTGGTTCTCCACCAACTGTGAGGGGGTTAGCTCGGCAGCGGGTGTGTGTGACCCCCGGGATGGGCTCCCCACACAAAAACAGGCCCAGCAGACGGAGGTTGTGGTTTTCAAAATCAAAAAGGTGCCGTTTATTTTCTATTTACAGTGACAAAAACACAGCAAAGCAAAAGAAACAAACAAAATAAATCCTGGTCAACTTGACCTCTGACTAAACATACAGGTTTCCTAACTAACAACTGGGATCAGCCTAGTGCTGTCCTAGTCCCTGGTTTTAAATGTCCAAGCAAAATATAGCCACACAGGCTTTCTCTCACCGCACAGGGGTTCACTCTCCCTAGACAGTCCACACAGGTCTGCTTCCAGGCATGAGCTAACATCTAATGAATCTGGGAGTTTTTATAGAGGCCTTAAACGAACTGACAGGCTTCAGCTGGCCTCATCAACTCCCTGCCTGCACGACGCCCAGCCCTCTCCCTAGAGGTATGAGTCATCAATGAGCCCACTAGTCTCAGCTGGGCTTATACAACTCTCCACCTAGCTGTATAAATCGGCGTAAAGCCTGAATCTGGGCGAAATATATCTACCCCCCTGGATGCAACCAGGTGACTTTACCTTCCTGCTGTCACACACACTATAGCACAAGGAGAATTCCCCTCACTTTCCTTCTTTGTCCCTAGAAACAAGGACTCGCACAGTGAAAGAAACTGACACTCTCCCTACCTAGAGTTTTCTGTCCCTAGAAATTTTTTTTTTTTAAAGCACACTATAGCACAAGGAGAATTCCCCTCACTTTCCTTCTTTGTCCCTAGAAACAAGGACTCGCACAGTGAAAGAAACTGACACTCTCCCTACCTAGAGTTTTCTGTCCCTAGAAAAAATGTTTTTTTAAAGCACACTATAGCACAAGGAGAATTCCCCTCACTTTCCTTCTTTGTCCCTAGAAACAAGGACTCGCACAGTGAAAGAAACTGACACTCTCCCTACCTAGAGTTTTCTGTCCCTAGAAAAAATGTTTTTTTAAAGCACACTATAGCACAAGGAGAATTCCCCTCACTTTCCTTCTTTGTCCCTAGAAACAAGGACTCGCACAGTGAAAGAAACTGACACTCTCCCTACCTAGAGTTTTCTGTCCCTAGAAATTTTTTTTTTTAAAGCACACTATAGCACAAGGAGAATTCCCCTCACTTTCCTTCTTTGTCCCTAGAAACAAGGACTCGCACAGTGAAAGAAACTGACACTCTCCCTACCTAGAGTTTTCTGTCCCTAGAAAAAATGTTTTTTTAAAGCACACTATAGCACAAGGAGAATTCACCTCACTTTCCTTCTTTGTCCCTAGAAACAAGGACTCGCACAGTGAAATAAACTGACACTCTCCCTACCTAGAGTTTTCTGTCCCTAGAAAAAATGTTTTTTTAAAGCACACTATAGCACAAGGAGAATTCCCCTCACTTTCCTTCTTTGTCCCTAGAAACAAGCACTCGCACAGTGAAAGAAACTGACACTCTCCCTACCTAGAGTTTTCTGTCCCTAGAAAAAATGTTTTTTTAAAGCACACTATAGCACAAGGAGAATTCCCCTCACTTTCCTTCTTTGTCCCTAGAAACAAGGACTCGCACAGTGAAAGAAACTGACACTCTCCCTACCTAGAGTTTTCTGTCCCTAGAAAAAATGTTTTTTAAAAGCACACTATAGCACAAGGAGAATTCCCCTCACTTTCCTTCTTTGTCCCTAGAAACAAGGACTCGCACAGTGAAAGAAACTGACACTCTCCCTACCTAGAGTTTTCTGTCCCTAGAAAAAATGTTTTTTTAAAGCACACTATAGCACAAGGAGAATTCCCCTCACTTTCCTTCTTTGTCCCTAGAAACAAGGACTCGCACAGTGAAAGAAACTGACACTCTCCCTACCTAGAGTTTTCTGTCCCTAGAAAAAATGTTTTTTTAAAGCACACTATAGCACAAGGAGAATTCCCCTCACTTTCCTTCTTTGTCCCTAGAAACAAGGACTCGCACAGTGAAAGAAACTGACACTCTCCCTACCTAGAGTTTTCTGTCCCTAGAAATTTTTTTTTTTTAAAGCACACTATAGCACAAGGAGAATTCCCCTCACTTTCCTTCTTTGTCCCTAGAAACAAGGACTCGCACAGTGAAAGAAACTGACACTCTCCCTACTTAGAGTTTTCTGTCCCTAGAAAAAATGTTTTTTTAAAGCACACTATAGCACAAGGAGAATTCCCCTCACTTTCCTTCTTTGTCCCTAGAAACAAGGACTCGCACAGTGAAATAAACTGACACTCTCCCTACCTAGAGTTTTCTGTCCCTAGAAAAAATGTTTTTTTAAAGCACACTATAGCACAAGGAGAATTCCCCTCACTTTCCTTCTTTGTCCCTAGAAACAAGGACTCGCACAGTGAAAGAAACTGACACTCTCCCTACCTAGAGTTTTCTGTCCCTAGAAAAAATGTTTTTTTAAAGCACACTATAGCACAAGGAGAATTCCCCTCACTTTCCTTCTTTGTCCCTAGAAACAAGGACTCGCACAGTGAAAGAAACTGACACTCTCCCTACCTAGAGTTTTCTGTCCCTAGAAAATTTTTTTTTTTAAAGCACACTATAGCACAAGGAGAATTCCCCTCACTTTCCTTCTTTGTCCCTAGAAACAAGGACTCGCACAGTGAAAGAAACTGACACTCTCCCTACCTAGAGTTTTCTGTCCCTAGAAAAAATGTTTTTTTAAAGCACACTATAGCACAAGGAGAATTCCCCTCACTTTCCTTCTTTGTCCCTAGAAACAAGGACTCGCACAGTGAAATAAACTGACACTCTCCCTACCTAGAGTTTTCTGTCCCTAGAAAAAATGTTTTTTTAAAGCACACTATAGCACAAGGAGAATTCCCCTCACTTTCCTTCTTTGTCCCTAGAAACAAGGACTCGCACAGTGAAAGAAACTGACACTCTCCCTACCTAGAGTTTTCTGTCCCTAGAAAAAATGTTTTTTTAAAGCACACTATAGCACAAGGAGAATTCCCCTCACTTTCCTTCTTTGTCCCTAGAAACAAGGACTCGCACAGTGAAAGAAACTGACACTCTCCCTACCTAGAGTTTTCTGTCCCTAGAATTTTTTTTTTTTTAAAGCACACTATAGCACAAGGAGAATTCCCCTCACTTTCCTTCTTTGTCCCTAGAAACAAGGACTCGCACAGTGAAAGAAACTGACACTCTCCCTACCTAGAGTTTTCTGTCCCTAGAAAAAATGTTTTTTTAAAGCACACTATAGCACAAGGAGAATTCCCCTCACTTTCCTTCTTTGTCCCTAGAAACAAGGACTCGCACAGTGAAAGAAACTGACACTCTCCCTACCTAGAGTTTTCTGTCCCTAGAATTTTTTTTTTTTAAAGCACACTATAGCACAAGGAGAATTCCCCTCACTTTCCTTCTTTGTCCCTAGAAACAAGGACTCGCACAGTGAAAGAAACTGACACTCTCCCTACCTAGAGTTTTCTGTCCCTAGAAAAAATGTTTTTTTAAAGCACACTATAGCACAAGGAGAATTCCCCTCACTTTCCTTCTTTGTCCCTAGAAACAAGGACTCGCACAGTGAAAGAAACTGACACTCTCCCTACCTAGAGTTTTCTGTCCCTAGAAAAAATGTTTTTTTAAAGCACACTATAGCACAAGGAGAATTCCCCTCACTTTCCTTCTTTGTCCCTAGAAACAAGGACTCGCACAGTGAAATAAACTGACACTCTCCCTACCTAGAGTTTTCTGTCCCTAGAAAAAATGTTTTTTTAAAGCACACTATAGCACAAGGAGAATTCCCCTCACTTTCCTTCTTTGTCCCTAGAAACAAGGACTCGCACAGTGAAAGAAACTGACACTCTCCCTACCTAGAGTTTTCTGTCCCTAGAAAAAATGTTTTTTTAAAGCACACTATAGCACAAGGAGAATTCCCCTCACTTTCCTTCTTTGTCCCTAGAAACAAGGACTCGCACAGTGAAAGAAACTGACACTCTCCCTACCTAGAGTTTTCTGTCCCTAGAAAAAATGTTTTTTTAAAGCACACTATAGCACAAGGAGAATTCCCCTCACTTTCCTTCTTTGTCCCTAGAAACAAGGACTCGCACAGTGAAAGAAACTGACACTCTCCCTACCTAGAGTTTTCTGTCCCTAGAAAAAATGTTTTTTTAAAGCACACTATAGCACAAGGAGAATTCCCCTCACTTTCCTTCTTTGTCCCTAGAAACAAGGACTCGCACAGTGAAAGAAACTGACACTCTCCCTACCTAGAGTTTTCTGTCCCTAGAAAAAATGTTTTTTTAAAGCACACTATAGCACAAGGAGAATTCCCCTCACTTTCCTTCTTTGTCCCTAGAAACAAGGACTCGCACAGTGAAAGAAACTGACACTCTCCCTACCTAGAGTTTTCTGTCCCTAGAAATTTTTTTTTTTAAAGCACACTATAGCACAAGGAGAATTCCCCTCACTTTCCTTCTTTGTCCCTAGAAACAAGGACTCGCACAGTGAAAGAAACTGACACTCTCCCTACCTAGAGTTTTCTGTCCCTAGAAAAAATGTTTTTTTAAAGCACACTATAGCACAAGGAGAATTCCCCTCACTTTCCTTCTTTGTCCCTAGAAACAAGGACTCGCACAGTGAAAGAAACTGACACTCTCCCTACCTAGAGTTTTCTGTCCCTAGAAAAAATGTTTTTTTAAAGCACACTATAGCACAAGGAGAATTCCCCTCACTTTCCTTCTTTGTCCCTAGAAACAAGGACTCGCACAGTAAAACACACTGACACTCTCCCTACCTATCCTTCTCTTTCCCTAAACTAAAGGAATCCAGGTTAAGCAAGAAAGAAATAAATGTCACTGTCCCTGCCTATGCTTGTCTTTCCCTGCTCCGGAACACACTACACTAGGCCGCCGTGCTGGCGGCCTTTTATAGTGTGGGGCGTGTACTAAACACCCTCAGCAATAATTGGCCACAGGCATCCTGCCTGTGGCCAATCATTGCTCTCCTCGCTGCCGGCGCTGTGATTGGCCAAGCATGCGGGGTCACAGTGCATGCTTGGCCAATCACAGCGCCTGGATGACACTGCGATGGCGTAGTGCATTGTGGGCCGTTCGCGTCACTCGAATTTGGCGCGAACGGCCCAAATCGTTCGATCTTCGTCGAACGATCGAACAGCCGATGTTCGAGTCGAACGTATGTTCGACTCGAACACGAAGCTCATCCCTACTGAAGAGAGATCCAAAATATTCTGGTTGTCAGTAGAATACAAGGTAAGGGGAAATCTTCCAATGGAATACCTACTCAAGTGTCAATTCCTCTCACTGTGGGGAGATTTTTTTTTTTCCTGTTGTGTCTCAGGATCCCAGATAGCAAGGATAACAAATTTTTGGCAGTGTTGAATTGTAAGTCTGGTAACTTGCTGCACATTTTCACTGGAAAATTGTACATTTGCAGAACACTTGAAGCACAAGTTCTAGTTGACACTTTTCCAATTTGTAGCAAATTTAGGCAGCAAGTGTCTAGCACAAAGTTGCAGTTGTGAGTCTACAGCAAGAGCTCTGTAGTCTACAGCATGAAAAATTCTGCCACAGTGACCCCTGCGCTATTTAATTGGTCCCACGGCAGAGGAAGGAGAAGGGAGGCCAAACTTCCGAGGGACAGCGCCATAGCGCCGTCCTCTGGAAGCCGGGACGGGGACTTGTCACAAACAGGTCCCTGTTCCCTCCTTCCCCCCTCAAAGGTGCCAAAGGTGCCAAATGTGGCACTGGAGGGGGGGGGGGGAGGGAGCAAATAAGTGGAGGTTCCACGTTTGGGTGGAACTCTGCTTTAACCAGAACTTGCAGGAGACTGTCTACAAAGAAAGTTGATCTGGAGTCCTGCAATTGTACAAGAAATTTGTGAAGCTTGCCAAGTCCAGCAATAGCTTAGCAAGTCACCTTCAAAATTGCAGCTCAATTGCTTGCTATCTGGGATAGAAAATGCAAGAAAATGCCCCAACTTCGTAACAGGACACAAAGACAAACAAGGGTTTTTAACCATTCCTTACTGTATCCAAAACTAAAAAAACAAAAAAAACAGATTGACTTCTGGCTCCTAGTTCTGCTCTCTTCCTCTCCCTGTAGGAGTAAAGGGAACCAATATAAAGACAGATCCATGCACTTACTCTAACTGCATTTAATAAATAGATAATGCATTAATTGGTATTTCCTTTTATATCTGTCTGGAGTTTTGATTTAAACTCAGAATCTTGTTTCCTGTACTCTTTACCTTCTGCATCCTAGAGTCCTTCCCTGGGCACACTCCCACATATGTAGCTGCGGGGACCTGTTGTCAGTTTGTCACTTGGGGTTCAGACCTGTGTAGCAGAGCTGCAATCAGCAATGAGTTCAGCACTGATGGGCAGAAACTGTATTAGCTGTGGCTCTTAGGAGCAGTTAATTATAACATATCATTTTTTTCAGACAGAAGTTGCTTAAAGAGGAACTGCAGTCTGCTCACATAATTTGTAATAAAAACATCTTTGCCATTCTGAAGCTTCCCTACAACCACTTTGCATATTATTTTATATATACTGTGATTCTGTACTTGCCAAATATGCTGCAGAAGTCCCCTTCCACTAAGTTTGGCTGCAACCATTTTAACTGTGGGCAGGTGAAGCTGCTGCCTGTTCCCTTCCTGGATTTACACAGACACACAGAGGCACACCTCCAGCTCTGCAGCTCTCATTGGCCCTCTTATGACTTACCCCCCTCCCTTCCTGGCAAACTCTCACGAGAGTGAGAGAGAGAGCTGTGCATGATGTCATAAGCCTAGGCTTTTTACCAGACAAGAAACTGGAAGTGGGTTGTATAAGATATTTACTGGCAGAAATTTTGTTTTTACTATCTAAAGTTAAAACAAGGGCAGAAGATGGAAAGTTGGAAAAATTCCTGAAGATCCGCTTTACGCAAAACAGAAAGTAAGAAAGAAAATATTTGATTTAAGTAGAAATTACAAAAAAAAGACTAAAGCCTCCTACACACGGCCGGGTTTCCCGACGGGAAAACTGCGAGGAGAGCTTTTGGCCGGGAATCCCGGCCGTGTGTATGCTCCCTCGCAGTTTTTCCGACGAGAAAACTGCCAAAATCGGCCGGCTAAAAAAAGAGAACATGCTCTGGACTTTTTCCCGTCAGAAAACCCGGCCGTGTGTAGCAGAAAACGACCATTTTTGGCAGTTTTCCTGTGGGGAAAAACTCAGATGGAGCAGTATACACGGTCGGGATTCCCGAGGAAATGCTCTCATCAGAGTTTTCCCGATGGTAAAACCGAGTGTCTGTACGAGGGAAAAGTAGAGCGCAGGCTCTCGGTTTTCCCCTCGGGATTTCCGACGGATCTTTTCCTGGGTACTAGGCATGAGGCCCGCTTCACACAGGCTTTCCGATTACGTCCGCCTGAATTTTTTTTCGGGCGGACCTGATTGGAGCCTCCATTCACTCCTATGGAGCGGCCGATGCCCACTGCTATCTGATCCGATCCTGTCCGTGAAATCCAGACAGATGGGGACCCTAGATCAAATGTTTAAAAGGCATCAGAAATGCTATAAAATTTTCCAGTCAACCGAAATTTCAGCATAACTTGAACAAAATAAAATTGCGCCAAATCTTTCGTTCTTTGGTGTAGCACCCAGGCACTTTATTTTAAAACACATTCTTACTTAAAAAATAAATAAATTATACTGTTTTTATTTGCGCTAACATGCAATTTTTCAGGACAAGCTTTCGGGTTATGTCCCCTTCTTCAAGGTCCAAGTAATACATTCACCTCAAGCAACTAAGATAGTGACCTTTTTCTTTATCTGAACATCATATAGATAATCATTGTATAGGTCATCCTTATTTAGTAAACAATAAAAAACAACAAAGTGGCATCAACTTAAAGCGGAATTCCACCCGCTTTGGGGGGGGATGGGTACCTAGTTTTGACAGGTACCCAGCTCCCGCTTCCGCTCGGGCCACCTAGGTGACTCGAGCGGAAGTTCTCCTCTTCCCCTCCCTCGTTGCAATCTTCTGGGGCACGTCACAGATCCCAGAAGATTGCCTGGCCATTGAGGAGGCGCAGCGCAACTTGCACATGTGCAGTGTGCACCCGGCTGTGAAGCCGCATGCTTTCACAGCTGGGTGCCCACACTTGTGATGCCGGCGCCGGGGAGAGGCGAGGGAGAGAACTGAGGTTTCGGGTGGCCACAACGCTGGACCGAGGGACAGGTGAGTGTGTGTTTATTAAAAGTCAGCAGCTATACTTTTTGTAGCTGCTGACTTTTAATAAACTCAAAAACGACAGAAACTCTGCTTTAAGCCAGGCATAGACGTTTCAAATTTCAGCCAGTTCAGCAGGAACAGGCTGCGATTCGAACCATGTATGGGCAGGCTGAATGTATCCAAGTTGATTATCGATCAACTTAGGCAAAACCAGTGCCGGATTTTGCATGCGATTATCGCTGGTGACTATTATAGCTGCTAGCAATAATCACTGTTTTCTCCTAGGGGAGACAGCTTCCCCGGCCCCCCTGCCGGGAGAATACAATGGCTTGGCGGGAGGGATTCCCATGTCAACACTGTCTGTGTCAATCAACCTGTGAATGCAGGAAAGAATTTTGCTCTGTCTATAACCGGCCTTACACAACTATAGGCAAAAGCACAGAAAAATCAAGAATTTAAAATTCTTACTTTCAGTGTTTTACTCTCTATAAATTATTTTATTCACTTGCAATGTGCATTTGAACTTGCAAGCAAATTTGACTTCTTCAAGGAAGAGTCAATTGCCTAGCATAGCCTCATCCTTCCTGGCATGTCATAGCCCTCCTCACTTCTGGGAGGGAGTGTGTAATTACTGTGTGTGCTGGCCCAGCGCCTCTGTCCTTGCCCTCAACTCCCTACATAATCATTGATTTAACTGTTGGGGGTGGAGCAAAGGGGACTATTCAATAATGTCGCATGAGAAACAACTCAAGCCTTGTACGAGATTCTCATCAGGAAAAAAACGTTGTTTTTCCTGACGAGAATCTTAACAAGAAACTTGAACCGGCCGAGTGTACACATGTACGATTCAAAAGAACCGCCGTTTTTTTGAATGGAACGAACGCAGTGACGTCATCAACTACGACGAGCGTGCGCTCGTCACATTCGATGTCGTCCTACACCCTATGCCTAGGAAGCTACCGCGCATGCGTCAAAGTCATTTCGAGCATGCGCGGGTTTCCACGACGACAGGTAAGTGTACACACGCTCGGGTTTCTCGTCGAGAAACATGCCGACGAGATTCTCGACGAGAAAAAAGACCGCAGGTCGTCTTTTTTCTCGTCGGGGAATCTGGGCAGTTTTCTTGACGAGAAAACTGAAACCCGCGTACACACAGCCGGCAGTTTTCTTGACGTTTTTTGCAGAGAAAACCGGTCGTGTGTACGCGGCCTCTGAGTCTGCTGGGGCTGCTAGCATCACATCTAAAGGAAAAAAACAGAAGACGCTTCTAAGTGCAGTATTAAAGAGTAATTATTCATAAAAAACGGTTAAAAACACTTACAATGTAGTCAATCAAATAAGCATATCAGTCAGCATAATAGGCGTCTTTTGCCTCTAGGGGGAGGGAGAGATGTCCCACAGCTGTGACAGGAGAGGGAGAAGCGAGGAAGCAAGATGGCCGATGGACTTCCGCAACCAAGCTGGAGCGTATAGACCGGAGCTGACGTCACATGGAGGTAACGCATTTCGGAGTATGCACAATTTGCTCTTAGACGTCAGCTACGGTCTATATGTTCCAGCAAGGTTCCGGAAGTCCATCTTGCTTCCTCGCTTCTCCCTCTCCTGTCACAGCTGCGGGCCAGCTCTCCCTCCTCCTAGAGGCGAAGGACTCTATTATCATGACTGATATTTCTTATTTGATCGTCTACATTGTAAGTGTTTTTAACCGCATTTTATGAATAAATACACTTCAATACTGCACTTAGAAGCACCTTCTGTTTTTTTCTTTTGCTTCCTCCAGAGTTGCTTCCTCTACCTGAAGTGCTGCTGCAAGTGTTCCCCCAGTCTCTCCTCTTTTCCTTAACCTTGATGTTGAAGCTGATGCTGATGTTATAATAATCTAGTACAGTTTTCTGAGAGAAGCACCCTATTCCTCTTCCTTTAACATCACATCAAAGATGGCGGCACCCAGCAGCACTCTCAGGGATTTTCGATTATTACACAAGACAGGCTTTTACAGGTAAATAACATGCATTCATTTGTGTAACAAACACATATAATCTCATGGGAAGATTGTTGGTGAAATTAATGGTTTGGTGACAGGGTCTCTTTAGAGCATCTGAAACAAAGGTGCCAAACCTTCCTTTATTATAAAGGCCGGATCACCATAACACATGTGCTCCATTCTATGGCACTCTAATATTGCAGAGATAGGAAACTAGTGACAAACCACTTTCCATTGATTTTCTTTGAGTTTGATGACAACCTTGCTTAACATCTTGTCATAGAGGAGGCTTTACATATGTCACCAAGCACTTGTCTTATGTTCCTAATTTCCAAGGGCTGGTGTGGATTTTGAAGATCTCTAAGTGAAAACATAGCTATTTGACTCTTTCATGTTTTACTGTTAAGGCTCCATGTACACAGAAGCTGATAAACTGCAGTTAATGGGCATTTTGGCGTTTTTTTAAAAAGCCCATTAACTGCACTCTATGTTAGCCTATGTGTTCATGTACATGTAGCGCTACCCCCAGTTAAGAGAGCCGCTGATATTGATTTGGGCCCTGCAGTGCACCGCTGTCAACCCCCGGCAATCGGCTCTAACCTCCCGTGGCACAGCTGGTGATAGAGAGATAGGACCGCGTGATCGCAACTGTTGGTGACGCAGTCCTATAACAAACATACACAGAATATACTTTAAAACTCCTATTAAAGTAAGCGGAACTGACACCAAATGTACTTTACCCAGATATTTTACTGAGGCTAATGGGCAAGTAATAAACAACAGTATAACAAGTTGCAGATCCCTGCAACAAACAGTAATAAAGATAAACAGAGTAATCAGAATAATAAAGTATTGCTATGCAACTCTAGCGCTGCCCTTTTACAGCTACTTCCCCTCATGGGTAGACTAACACCCAGCAATGTCTACCTATGCAGTCAGGCCTGACTGATCTAAATGGAAGTTCAGTGAAACAATATTTGCTAGCAATCTCTCGGTGGTGCACTTGAAGAACAACTTTGTAATCCCAACGAATAGTAAAGATAAAGTATCTGTCTTTAAACAGCTCTCACCACCTGGACAAGTCCAAGTCCCTTTCCTCCATCGATTCGTCTAGGAACAGGAATCCACCGACATCCAAGTCTTCAATCCTTCTGGTGTACTGCAGCAAGGAGGATTAGATGTCTCTAAGGCTCTGCTAGGCTGGCAGAGGGCTCTTTGGAAAGGAGCACACGGCCCAGGCTTCAGGCCTTGTGCACACAGCAGTTCAGCACAGAGATCCTCTTGCTAGGAGAGGGGTGTCCAAAGAGGCCGACCAAAACTCCGCCTCCCCTTTATAAAGTCTGCCCCAGCAGTCTCTGTTCTGGAGCAATGCACCCTGGGTGCTGCAAGATGTACTGGGAGATGTAGTCTCTCTCTCCTCTGCTTTCACTTCCATAATGTCTCTTTACTTCCTCCCGACTCACCTCTCACCTTGAACTTCTTGTCTCTCTGCATTAAAGGGGAACACCCCGCTACACACTCCCCCCACTTGAACTCTTTGGTCCCCAAAGATAAACTTCAACAAATACTGTTTACCATTTTGGACAATGTCGAGCATGATGTTGGCATAGGGAATTCCCACCAAAACTTTGGGATGGAACTCTCTTGCCCACAGGTCACACTACCATGAGTGGCCTGCCTAACTGTGCCAGAGAGTGAGCTGGGGTTGCCCTCCACCAAATGGACGGTGGAAGGATCAGGTTGTTCAACACTTCTCCTAGCCGTTACAACAGAGTCCTCTGAGCTCGTCCCCATTTGGGGGTAAGTTAGTTTCTTGGGAGGCCTGATGACTCTGCGAGCCCTCTGCTCTCTTGGTGCTTCTGACTCTGGCACCACAGGCTCTTCTTCAGGAGTAAGTTCAGGTAACATTGCTGGTTCTGGAACCTCTGATTCAGAAGTCGACTGACGTATGGAATCTCTAGAGTCCTCCTCAGCGCAAGTGTCAGGAACATCTTCCCAGTAATCAGCTGAGGGACTGAAGGGTATGAATTCAGTAGCCTCCGGATTCAGCGTTGCATCTGGGGTATCCCCTCCATTTGGGAGATCTATGGCGGACGTTCCCAGAGTCGAGGGAGGCCACAGCCAGTCCAGTTCTCCACCTTCTTCTGTACTCAATTGGGAGGCCTCCCCATCTTTGGCTCGAGAGGTCTGGGACCGAGTGTTCGGCCTAGGAATATCCAGGATAGAGGCCGGTTCAGGGGAGTCTCTCACGGGAGGTATTCTGACTGCCTCAGCAAGTGGGAGCAGGTGGTTCCGATGCCACATCTTCAGTGGACCCACCTTTCCTTCTGGCTTTAGTTTGTAGACAGGCAAACCGGGCAACTTCCTACAGACAACATAGGGCTCAGATCTCCACCTGTCGGCAAGCTTGTGTTTTCCAGGGACCCCCAGATTGCGTAGCAGTACTCGGTCCCCGGGCTGCAGATCTTGCACTCGAACCTTCAGATCAAAATTTCTCTTGTTGCGGGCCCCCCTTTGATCCGAAGCCGCCTGGGCTTGTTCATAGGCCACCTGCAAGCTACGTCTAAGTCTGTCCACGTATCCCTTGTGGGATGTAGCTGAGGTATTGTCTATAGAAGTGCCAAAGGCCAGGTCCACAGGTAGCCTTGCTTCTCTCCCAAACATAAGTCGATAAGGGGAGTAGCCAGTGGCGTCACTTGTGGTACAGTTATAGGCATGTACTAGGGCTGATATGTGCTGACTCCAGTGTTGCTTCTTCTCTGTTTCTAAGGTTCCCAACATGTTAAATCTCTCCGGCTGAGCATCTCCTTGTGGGTGGTAAGGCGTGGTTCTGGTCTTCTTTATTCCTAATGAATCCAAAAGTCTTCGGATCAACCGACTCTCAAAGTCCCTTCCTTGATCTGAGTGGAGTCTCTGTGGTAGTCCGTAATGGACAAAATACTTCTCCATAAGTATCTTGGCCACGGTGGATGCCTTCTGGTCTTTGGTTGGGAAAGCTTGAGCATAGCGGGTGAAATGGTCGGTTATTACCAGAACATTCCCCAATCCACTCAGGTCGGGTTCGAGGCAGAGAAAGTCAATGCATACCAGATCCATTGGGCCTTGACTCTGTAAGTGGCCCATTGGGGCAGCTTGATGGGGTAGGGTCTTTCTCTGAATGCATCGTGCACAGGAATGGCAATACTCCTCTACTTCTGCCCTCATGCAGGGCCAATAGAACCGATTTCTGACAAGCTGGAAGGTCCTTTCTGCCCCTAGGTGACCATGATGGTCATGCAGGGCAATTAGTACAGTCTCTCGGTGCTTCTCTGGAAGAAATAACTGCCACTTATCTTCTGAGTCATCAGAGGGGCCCCTTCGGTAGACCACTCCCTGATGTACCTGTAGCCTGTCCAATTCCTTCCTCAACAGGCGAGCCTCCTTTGAGGGGTGATGTAGGAATTTGTTGGGATCCTGATTCTCCAGGGCTTCGAGGACCAATCTCCCCATGGGGTCTTCCAATTGGTCACACCTCATCTCCTTCTTGGACAGTCTCGGTAGGTTGTCTTCCTCCAGTTGAGTTACCCCACAATAGTGTTTGGGGACTCCTACCATGGTAACCCCTATTTCTTCTGCTCTGGAGCCTCCTCTGGCTTGGAATTCAGCCCCTTGACAAAGGGCCCGCACCCCGTCCGGTGCCACTTGGGTCCAATCTTCCCAGTCATTTGTCGTGGCATGAGACCTCCGGGACAGGGCATCTGCATCCCTATTTCCGGCTCCTGGTCTGTACTTCAGACTGAAGTTGAATCCAGACAATGCGGCCAACCACCTGTGTCCGGTGGCATCTAGTTTCGCGGTGGTGAAGAGGTAGGTCAGGGGGTTGTTGTCTGTCTTCACAGTAAACTCTGCCCCATACAAGTAGTCTTTTAGCTTGTCTACTACCGCCCATTTGAGGGCCAGGAATTCCAGCTTATGAGTGGGGTAATTCTTTTCTGAGGGGGTCAGGCTCCTGCTCACATAGGCCACTGGTCGCAGTTGTCCTTCATGTTCTTGGTAGAGTACACCACCTAGACCCTCATGGCTGGCATCCACATGTAATTCATAAGGTCTGGTAGGGTCGGCGTAGGCCAGGACTGGGGCAGTGGTTAAGCTCCTCTTCAGAGCATGAAAGGCCTCTTCACACCTTGGGTTCCACTGATCTTGAACTGACTCACCAGGCCTCCTGGGCCCTGAGTCATCCTCTTCCCCTTCTGCCTTTAGCAATTCATTCAACGGGCGGGCAATCCGAGCAAACCCCTCCACAAACCTCCTATAATAGGAGCAGAACCCCAGGAAGGATCTGAGCTCTGTTACTGTGGTGGGTCGTGGCCAGGAAGTGACTGCTTCCAACTTCTCAGGATCTGTGGCCACCCCTTCTTCAGACACTATGTGCCCCAGATAGTTCACAGAAGACTGGTAGAACCGACACTTCTCGGGGGAAAGCTTAAGTCCCTCTTCGCTGAGTCTTCTCAATACTTTCTCCAACCTGGCTTCATGTTCTTCCAAGGTTCTTCCAAAGACAATGACATCGTCCAAGTACACAAGGACTTCTATAAGATTCATGTCTCCAACAGTCTTCTCCATAAGGCGTTGAAAGGTAGCAGGAGCTCCAGACAGACCCTGAGGCATCCTATTGAATTCGAAGAATCCCACCGGGGTTATGAAGGCTGTCTTCTCCCTGTCTTCTGGGTGCATAGGGATTTGATAGTACCCACTCTTGAGGTCCATCACACTGAACCATTTGGCTCCAGACAAACTTTGTAGGGCATCTTCTATCCTTGGCGTGGTGTATTGGTCAGGGATGGTTCTCCTGTTGAGAGTCCTGTAATCGATACAAAGCCTCAACGACCCATTCTTCTTTCTGACCACCACGATTGGGGAGGCATAGGGACTTCTAGACTCCCGGATCACACCAGTCTTCTTTAGTTCTACAAGTTGTTCCCTCAGATCCTCCAGATCTGCCAGGGGGACCCGCCTGACCCTCTCTTGGAAGGGCTTATCTTCTTGGAGGCGGATCCGATGGGTGGCACTTCTTGCACACCCCACATCGAATTCATCTTCGGAAAAGATCTTCTCCCACCTGGTCAGCTGGGCCTTGGCTCTTTCTTTACAAGCCCTGGGTAGGTTCGGGTTTTCCACGGACAGTTTCTCCCAAACATCTCCTCCGTCACCCGTCCCCTTGACTTCGGACCAAGTGACCGGGGCAGCAGGGCTCACCTGACCAAGCAACACTCTGGCAGGGATCTCCATGGGTCCTCCCGTAGTGTTCCTAACACTCACCGGAACTCTGCCATGGGCCTTCTTCAGAGCCTTGAACGGAATCACTTCTGGTATCACTTCCAGGCCTGAGGACTCTTCCCTTGGGTCTGATTCCAGCATGACAAAGGGGCCAGGTTGTTCCCACGAAAGCTTCACAGTGGCCCTAAGACAGGTTACTTCTCCGGGCTGTAGCACTACTCCTTCTCTGCCAAGTCTCCACACCTTCCCTATCCCCTCTCCCGGGGTCTTCTGCTCTAAGACCAGTCGTTGGTAGGCCGTCTTTAGCATGGGATGGATTTTGGTGGCTGAATGGTTTCTCTCTTTCACTAGAGGGGTCAGGAGTCTCCTGACTAGATCCGTGTTTGTCCCAATGATCAGGGAAATCTTGCTGGCTCCAGGCGGCCGGGGACACACAACTGCCAGGGTGTCAAACACTTCAGCCTTCCCAGCCACGGATGGGTCGAAAGTCATCTTTATGGGCAGGTACCCATCATAAGGGAAACTCTGGGTTCCAAGTCCCCATATCTCCAGCTCTTCTATCTTCTGGATAGGCAGATGACTCAAGTGCCTATCATAGAAGTCCCGGTATAGTAAAGTCACCTGTGCTCCGGTGTCCAAAAGAGCTTTAGTATAGACTCCTTCCACTTGAATGGGCACAGTAGGAGACGGGCCCACCAGTTCCTTTGGGTATGGCCGGACTGGGGTCACCTCTTTTTTTTGGCTTTCGACCCTTGCCCTGCTCCTTTTGGACTTTCATTTTTCCTGAGCCTGGCATGCATTGACTTTCTCCCTCTCAATGGGGGCACAAACCCGCTGAGGGATGTTATTGTTCCTTTTAGGTGGATGTTCCTTCTTTGGGGTGCTGTACTTCCACTGAGGGGTCTTGCCCCCTCCCTCTGGGGTACATCTTGGTGGGGGTGTACTATACCTCCTCCTAGGAGTTTTGTCTCCTCCATTCTTGGCCTTTTTTTTTAGTTTGGAGCGCACTGAAGATGATGGGCACCCGGTTGACTCCTTCACCGGGGCCCTTTGGAGTTTCCCGCCGGCTTGCAATTATCTGTTCTCTTCTTCTTTGGGCTGGAGAATACGTTAGCAAAGTGGCCACTCCCTCCGCAGTTATAGCAAATCACCTCTTCTCGGTCCTGTAGGGAGGCCGGTGCTGAGGTGTTCGGGAACAACTCCTTTCTTGGGCTCGGTTTCTCTCGTCTTCTCTGATCTTTCTCCATCTCAGAGGTCAGCATCTCCAACACTTGGGCCATTTGCGATTTCAGAGTGTCAACCTCCGCATCTCTTTCTGGGCTCTTGACCGAATGGACAAACACTGGTACAGGTGTGACAATCGCCTTGGCCACCTGCTGATCTTCCTGCAGCGCCTCTTTGTCCCTAATAATTTTTATTAGATCAGAGTAGGTTAGTGACATTCCTCCTCCTGAGGTTTTCAGGTGCAGCCAGACCGGGTCTGAGCGTCGCGCTCCCCTCATGATCTGCTTCATGCGTGCTTCATCTGCATCTTTGGGCAGCATTCCCTTCTTCAGTACAATCTTGCATAACTGCCTGTTCAGCCTTCTAACATATTCTGACAGTTTCTCATTCGGCTGCTGGAGAGTGTGTTCAATTTGATAAATCATCTCTGACACCTTCTCCAGCTGACCAAACTCTTCCTGCAGCATGGCCAGGCAATCTTGAGCTGTACAGTTTTCATTTCCAAACCGGAAGCTCCTCACCGCTTCTGCCGCGGCACCTTTCAGACTTTCTAAGACTCGCTGTCTCTTCTGTGCCTCAGACACCTCCCATGCTTCTACTGCCTGCAATGCCTGTTCCACCCAAGTGTCAAAATCTTCCTCCCCCGCAGGGACGGGGAGCTTCCCTGAGAAGGTGCTAAGCTTCCGGTAACCGGCCTCCACATGCACCGTACTGCTTTTCTGGCACTTAATTACAAGGTCTCCTAGAGCATTCAACAATTCAGGCCCTATAGCGGCCAGCGGTGATCCCGGGCTTAATAGTTCCTTAAGCTTTTCTGCTTTAGGGGATAGTGGTGGAGATAATTGTGGGGGTGATGGCTTTGGTGTCTGAAACCATTCTTCCTTCACTGGCAGCGTATGTATCAAGTGATAGATCTGATTATCTATGGCTTGTATACTCTGACTTTTAAAATGCTCTGGGATTTCCTTTTTCCATTCTACCAGTGCGTATGTAAACGAGATCACTGGATCTGGCCTAAAATCCATCACCCATGCTTTGTGGCTCGGAGACAGTAACAATACGAGCTGTTTTATCTCCTCTTCCTTCCATCTTTCCCCCGGGAGTACAATGACTACCGCCGCGGTTGGATCGGCGCCAATCGCTGCGCACCACTGTGACATTGCCAGCGGGTCCATGCTGGTACTTCTGACCGGCTTGATTGCAGCGTGCAACGTACAAGGATCCCGGACTCGAGCCCCCACGTGTAGCGCTACCCCCAGTTAAGAGAGCCGCTGATATTGATTTGGGCCCTGCAGTGCACCGCTGTCAACCCCCGGCAATCGGCTCTAACCTCCCGTGGCACAGCTGGTGATAGAGAGATAGGACCGCGTGATCGCAACTGTTGGTGACGCAGTCCTATAACAAACATACACAGAATATACTTTAAAACTCCTATTAAAGTAAGCGGAACTGACACCAAATGTACTTTACCCAGATATTTTACTGAGGCTAATGGGCAAGTAATAAACAACAGTATAACAAGTTGCAGATCCCTGCAACAAACAGTAATAAAGATAAACAGAGTAATCAGAATAATAAAGTATTGCTATGCAACTCTAGCGCTGCCCTTTTACAGCTACTTCCCCTCATGGGTAGACTAACACCCAGCAATGTCTACCTATGCAGTCAGGCCTGACTGATCTAAATGGAAGTTCAGTGAAACAATATTTGCTAGCAATCTCTCGGTGGTGCACTTGAAGAACAACTTTGTAATCCCAACGAATAGTAAAGATAAAGTATCTGTCTTTAAACAGCTCTCACCACCTGGACAAGTCCAAGTCCCTTTCCTCCATCGATTCGTCTAGGAACAGGAATCCACCGACATCCAAGTCTTCAATCCTTCTGGTGTACTGCAGCAAGGAGAATTAGATGTCTCTAAGGCTCTGCTAGGCTGGCAGAGGGCTCTTTGGAAAGGAGCACACGGCCCAGGCTTCAGGCCTTGTGCACACAGCAGTTCAGCACAGAGATCCTCTTGCTAGGAGAGGGGTGTCCAAAGAGGCCGACCAAAACTCCGCCTCCCCTTTATAAAGTCTGCCCCAGCAGTCTCTGTTCTGGAGCAATGCACCCTGGGTGCTGCAAGATGTACTGGGAGATGTAGTCTCTCTCTCCTCTGCTTTCACTTCCATAATGTCTCTTTACTTCCTCCCGACTCACCTCTCACCTGGAACTTCTTGTCTCTCTGCATTAAAGGGGAACACCCCGCTACATACACATGTAGCGGGGTGTTCCCCTTTAATGCAGAGAGACAAGAAGTTCCAGGTGAGAGGTGAGTCGGGAGGAAGTAAAGAGACATTATGGAAGTGAAAGCAGAGGAGAGAGAGACTACATCTCCCAGTACATCTTGCAGCACCCAGGGTGCATTGCTCCAGAACAGAGACTGCTGGGGCAGACTTTATAAAGGGGAGGCGGAGTTTTGGTCGGCCTCTTTGGACACCCCTCTCCTAGCAAGAGGATCTCTGTGCTGAACTGCTGTGTGCACAAGGCCTGAAGCCTGGGCCGTGTGCTCCTTTCCAAAGAGCCCTCTGCCAGCCTAGCAGAGCCTTAGAGACATCTAATCCTCCTTGCTGCAGTACACCAGAAGGATTGAAGACTTGGATGTCGGTGGATTCCTGTTCCTAGACGAATCGATGGAGGAAAGGGACTTGGACTTGTCCAGGTGGTGAGAGCTGTTTAAAGACAGATCCTTTATCTTTACTGTTCGTTGGGATTACAAAGTTGTTCTTCAAGTGCACCACCGAAAAGATTGCTAGCGAATATTGTTTCACTGAACTTCCATTTAGATCAGTCAGGCCTGACTGCATAGGTAGACATTGCTGGGTGTTAGTCTACCCATGAGGGGAAGTAGCTGTAAAAGGGCAGCGCTAGAGTTGCATAGCAATACTTTATTATTCTGATTACTCTGTTTATCTTTATTACTGTTTATTGCAGGGATCTGCAACTTGTTATACTGTTGTTTATTACTTGCCCATTAGCCTCAGTAAAATATCTGGGTAAAGTACATTTGGTGTCAGTTCCGCTTACTTTAATAGGAGTTTTAAAGTATATTCTGTGTATGTTTGTTATAGGACTGCGTCACCAACAGTTGCGGTCACGCGGTCCTATCCCTCTATCACCAGCTGTGCCACGGGAGGTTAGAGCCGATTGCCAGGGGTTGACAGCAGTGCACTACAGGGCCCAAATCAATATCAGCGGCTCTCTTAACTGGGGGTAGCGCTACACGTGGGGGCTCGAGTCCGGGATCCTTGTACGTTGCACGCTGCAATCAAGCCGGTCAGAAGTACCAGCATGGACCCGCTGGCAATGTCACAGTGGTGCGCAGCGATTGGCGCCGATCCAACCGCGGCGGTAGTCATTGTACTCCCGGGGGAAAGATGGAAGGAAGAGGAGATAAAACAGCTCGTATTGTTACTGTCTCCGAGCCACAAAGCATGGGTGATGGATTTTAGGCCAGATCCAGTGATCTCGTTTACATACGCACTGGTAGAATGGAAAAACGAAATCCCAGAGCATTTTAAAAGTCAGAGTATACAAGCCATAGATAATCAGATCTATCACTTGATACATACGCTGCCAGTGAAGGAAGAATGGTTTCAGACACCAAAGCCATCACTCCCACAATTATCTCCACCACTATCCCCTAAAGCAGAAAAGCTTAAGGAACTATTAAGCCCGGGATCACCGCTGGCCGCTATAGGGCCTGAATTGTTGAATGCTCTAGGAGACCTTGTAATTAAGTGCCAGAAAAGCAGTACGGTGCATGTGGAGGCCGGTTACCGGAAGCTTAGCACCTTCTCAGGGAAGCTCCCCGTCCCTGCGGGGGAGGAAGATTTTGACACTTGGGTGGAACAGGCATTGCAGGCAGTAGAAGCATGGGAGGTGCCTGAGGCACAGAAGAGACAGCGAGTCTTAGAAAGTCTGAAAGGTGCCGCGGCAGAAGCGGTGAAGAGCTTCCGGTTTGGAAATGAAAACTGTACAGCTCAAGATTGCCTGGCCATGCTGCAGGAAGAGTTTGGTCAGCTGGAGAAGGTGTCAGAGATGATTTATCAAATTGAACACACTCTCCAGCAGCCGAATGAGAAACTGTCAGAATATGTTAGAAGGCTGAACAGGCAGTTATGCAAGATTGTACTGAAGAAGGGAATGCTGCCCAAAGATGCAGATGAAGCACGCATGAAGCAGATCATGAGGGGAGCGCGGCGCTCAGACCCGGTCTGGCTGCACCTGAAAACCTCAGGAGGAGGAATGTCACTAACCTACTCTGATCTAATAAAAATTATTAGGGACGAAGAGGCGCTGCAGGAAGATCAGCAGGTGGCCAAGGCGAATGTCACACCTGTACCAGTGTTGGTCCATTCGGTCAAGAGCCCAGAAAGAGATGCGGAGGTTGACACTCTGAAATCGCAAATGGCCCAAGTGTTGGAGATGCTGACCTCTTTGATGGAGAAAGATCAGAGAAGACGAGAGAAACCAAGCCCAAGAAAGGAGTTGTTCCCGAACACCTCAGCACCGGCCTCCCTACAGGACCGAGAAGAGGTGATTTGCTATAACTGCGGAGGGAGTGGCCACTTTGCTAACGTATGCTCCAGCCCAAAGAAGAAGAGAACAGATAATTGCAAGCCGGCGGGAAACTCCAAAGGGCCCCGGTGAAGGAGTCAACCGGGTGCCCATCATCTTCAGTGCGCTCCAAACTAAAAAAAAAGGCCAATTATGGAGGAGACAAAACTCCTAGGAGGAGGTATAGTACACCCCCACCAAGATGTACCCCAGAGGGAGGGGGCAAGACCCCTCAGTGGAAGTACAGCACCCCAAAGAAGGAACATCCACCTAAAAGGAAAATAACATCCCTCAGCGGGTTTGTGCCCCCATTGAGAGGGAGAAAGTCAATGCATGCCAGGCTCAGGAAAAATTAAAGTCCAAAAGGAGCAGGGCAAGGGTCGAAAGCCAAAAAAAAAGAGGTGACCCCAGTCCGGCCATACCCAAAGGAACTGGTGGGCCCGTCTCCTACTGTGCCCATTCAAGTGGAAGGAGTCTATACTAAAGCTCTTTTGGACACCGGAGCACAGGTGACTTTACTATACCGGGACTTCTATGATAGGCACTTGAGTCATCTGCCTATCCAGAAGATAGAAGAGCTGGAGATATGGGGACTTGGAACCCAGATTTTCCCTTATGATGGGTACCTGCCCATAAAGATGACTTTCGACCCATCCGTGGCTGGGAAGGCTGAAGTGTTTGACACCCTGGCAGTTGTGTGTCCCCGGCCGCCTGGAGCCAGCAAGATTTCCCTGATCATTGGGACAAACACGGATTTAGTCAGGAGACTCCTGACCCCTCTAGTGAAAGAGAGAAACCATTCAGCCACCAAAATCCATCCCATGCTAAAGACGGCCTATCAACGACTGGTCTTAGAGCAGAAGACCCCGGGAGAGGGGATAGGGAAGGTGTGGAGACTTGGCAGAGAAGGAGTAGTGCTACAGCCCGGAGAAGTAACCTGTCTTAGGGCCACTGTGAAGCTTTCGTGGGAACAACCTGGCCCCTTTGTCATGCTGGAATCAGACCCAAGGGAAGAGTCCTCAGGCCTGGAAGTGATACCAGAAGTGATTCCGTTCAAGGCCCTGAAGAAGGCCCATGGCAGAGTTCCGGTGAGTGTTAGGAACACTACGGGAGGACCCATGGAGATCCCTGCCAGAGTGTTGCTTGGTCAGGTGAGCCCTGCTGCCCCGGTCACTTGGTCCGAAGTCAAGGGGACGGGTGACGGAGGAGATGTTTGGGAGAAACTGTCCGTGGAAAACCCGAACCTACCCAGGGCTTGTAAAGAAAGAGCCAAGGCCCAGCTGACCAGGTGGGAGAAGATCTTTTCCGAAGATGAATTCGATGTGGGGTGTGCAAGAAGTGCCACCCATCGGATCCGCCTCCAAGAAGATAAGCCCTTCCGAGAAAGGTTCAGGCGGGTCCCCCTAGCAGATCTGGAGGATCTGAGGGAACAACTTGTAGAACTAAAGAAGACTGGTGTGATCCGGGAGTCTAGAAGTCCCTATGCCTCCCCAATCGTGGTGGTCAGAAAGAAGAATGGGTCGTTGAGGCTTTGTATCGATTACAGGACTCTCAACAGGAGAACCATCCCTGACCAATACACCACGCCAAGGATAGAAGATGCCCTACAAAGTTTGTCTGGAGCCAAATGGTTCAGTGTGATGGACCTCAAGAGTGGGTACTATCAAATCCCTATGCACCCAGAAGACAGGGAGAAGACAGCCTTCATAACCCCGGTGGGATTCTTCGAATTCAATAGGATGCCTCAGGGTCTGTCTGGAGCTCCTGCTACCTTTCAACGCCTTATGGAGAAGACTGTTGGAGACATGAATCTTATAGAAGTCCTTGTGTACTTGGACGATGTCATTGTCTTTGGAAGAACCTTGGAAGAACATGAAGCCAGGTTGGAGAAAGTATTGAGAAGACTCAGCGAAGAGGGACTTAAGCTTTCCCCCGAGAAGTGTCGGTTCTACCAGTCTTCTGTGAACTATCTGGGGCACATAGTGTCTGAAGAAGGGGTGGCCACAGATCCTGAGAAGTTGGAAGCAGTCACTTCCTGGCCACGACCCACCACAGTAACAGAGCTCAGATCCTTCCTGGGGTTCTGCTCCTATTATAGGAGGTTTGTGGAGGGGTTTGCTCGGATTGCCCGCCCGTTGAATGAATTGCTAAAGGCAGAAGGGGAAGAGGATGACTCAGGGCCCAGGAGGCCTGGTGAGTCAGTTCAAGATCAGTGGAACCCAAGGTGTGAAGAGGCCTTTCATGCTCTGAAGAGGAGCTTAACCACTGCCCCAGTCCTGGCCTACGCCGACCCTACCAGACCTTATGAATTACATGTGGATGCCAGCCATGAGGGTCTAGGTGGTGTACTCTACCAAGAACATGAAGGACAACTGTGACCAGTGGCCTATGTGAGCAGGAGCCTGACCCCCTCAGAAAAGAATTACCCCACTCATAAGCTGGAATTCCTGTCCCTCAAATGGGCGGTAGTAGACAAGCTAAAAGACTACTTGTATGGGGCAGAGTTTACTGTGAAGACAGACAACAACCCCCTGACCTACCTCTTCACCACCGCAAAACTAGATGCCACCGGACACAGGTGGTTGGCCGCATTGTCTGGATTCAACTTCAGTCTGAAGTACAGACCAGGAGCCGGAAATAGGGATGCAGATGCCCTGTCCCGGAGGTCTCATGCCACGACAAATGACTGGGAAGATTGGACCCAAGTGGCACCGGACGGGGTGCGGGCCCTTTGTCAAGGGGCTGAATTCCAAGCCAGAGGAGGCTCCAGAGCAGAAGAAATAGGGGTTACCATGGTAGGAGTCCCCAAACACTATTGTGGGGTAACTCAACTGGAGGAAGACAACCTACCGAGACTGTCCAAGAAGGAGTTGAGGTGAGACCAATTGGAAGACCCCATGGGGAGATTGGTCCTCGAAGCCCTGGAGAATCAGGATCCCAACAAATTCCTACATCACCCCTCAAAGGAGGCTCGCCTGTTGAGGAAGGAATTGGACAGGCTACAGGTACATCAGGGAGTGGTCTACCGAAGGGGCCCCTCTGATGACTCAGAAGATAAGTGGCAGTTATTTCTTCCAGAGAAGCACCGAGAGACTGTACTAATTGCCCTGCATGACCATCATGGTCACCTAGGGGCAGAAAGGACCTTCCAGCTTGTCAGAAATCGGTTCTATTGGCCCTGCATGAGGGCAGAAGTAGAGGAGTATTGCCATTCCTGTGCACGATGCATTCAGAGAAAGACCCTACCCCATCAAGCTGCCCCAATGGGCCACTTACAGAGTCAAGGCCCAATGGATCTGGTATGCATTGACTTTCTCTGCCTCGAACCCGACCTGAGTGGATTGGGGAATGTTCTGGTAATAACCGACCATTTCACCCGCTATGCTCAAGCTTTCCCAACCAAAGACCAGAAGGCATCCACCGTGGCCAAGATACTTATGGAGAAGTATTTTGTCCATTACGGACTACCACAGAGACTCCACTCAGATCAAGGAAGGGACTTTGAGAGTCGGTTGATCCGAAGACTTTTGGATTCATTAGGAATAAAGAAGACCAGAACCACGCCTTACCACCCACAAGGAGATGCTCAGCCGGAGAGATTTAACCGGACCCTGCTCAACATGTTGGGAACCTTAGAAACAGAGAAGAAGCAACACTGGAGTCAGCACATATCAGCCCTAGTACATGCCTATAACTGTACCACAAGTGACGCCACTGGCTACTCCCCTTATCGACTTATGTTTGGGAGAGAAGCAAGGCTACCTGTGGACCTGGCCTTTGGCACTTCTATAGACAATACCTCAGCTACATCCCACAAGGGATACGTGGACAGACTTAGACGTAGCTTGCAGGTGGCCTATGAACAAGCCCAGGCGGCTTCGGATCAAAGGGGGGCCCGCAACAAGAGAAATTTTGATCTGAAGGTTCGAGTGCAAGATCTGCAGCCCGGGGACCGAGTACTGCTACGCAATCTGGGGGTCCCTGGAAAACACAAGCTTGCCGACAGGTGGAGATCTGAGCCCTATGTTGTCTGTAGGAAGTTGCCCGGTTTGCCTGTCTACAAACTAAAGCCAGAAGGAAAGGTGGGTCCACTGAAGACGTGGCATCGGAACCACCTGCTCCCACTTGCTGAGGCAGTCAGAATACCTCCCGTGAGAGACTCCCCTGAACCGGCCTCTATCCTGGATATTCCTAGGCCGAACACTCGGTCCCAGACCTCTCAAGCCAAAGATGGGGAGGCCTCCCAATTGAGTACAGAAGAAGGTGGAGAACTGGACTGGCTGTGGCCTCCCTCGCCTCTGGGAACGTCCGCCATAGATCTCCCAAATGGAGGGGATACCCCAGATGCAACGCTGAATCCGGAGGCTACTGAATTCATACCCTTCAGTCCCTCAGCTGATTACTGGGAAGATGTTCCTGACACTTGCGCAGAGGAGGACTCTAGAGATTCCATACGTCAGTCGACTTCTGAATCAGAGGTTCCAGAACCAGCAATGTTACCTGAACTTACTCCTGAAGAAGAGCCTGTGGTGCCAGAGTCAGAAGCACCAAGAGAGCAGAGGGCTCGCAGAGTCATCAGGCCTCCCAAGAAACTAACTTACCCCCAAATGGGGACGAGCTCAGAGGACTCTGTTGTAACGGCTAGGAGAAGTGTTGAACAACCTGATCCTTCCACCGTCCATTTGGTGGAGGGCAACCCCAGCTCACTCTCTGGCACAGTTAGGCAGGCCACTCATGGTAGTGTGACCTGTGGGCAAGAGAGTTCCATCCCAAAGTTTTGGTGGGAATTCCCTATGCCAACATCATGCTCGACATTGTCCAAAATGGTAAACAGTATTTGTTGAAGTTTATCTTTGGGGACCAAAGAGTTCAAGTGGGGGGAGTGTGTAGCGGGGTGTTCCCCTTTAATGCAGAGAGACAAGAAGTTCCAGGTGAGAGGTGAGTCGGGAGGAAGTAAAGAGACATTATGGAAGTGAAAGCAGAGGAGAGAGAGACTACATCTCCCAGTACATCTTGCAGCACCCAGGGTGCATTGCTCCAGAACAGAGACTGCTGGGGCAGACTTTATAAAGGGGAGGCAGAGTTTTGGTCGGCCTCTTTGGACACCCCTCTCCTAGCAAGAGGATCTCTGTGCTGAACTGCTGTGTGCACAAGGCCTGAAGCCTGGGCCGTGTGCTCCTTTCCAAAGAGCCCTCTGCCAGCCTAGCAGAGCCTTAGAGACATCTAATCCTCCTTGCTGCAGTACACCAGAAGGATTGAAGACTTGGATGTCGGTGGATTCCTGTTCCTAGACGAATCGATGGAGGAAAGGGACTTGGACTTGTCCAGGTGGTGAGAGCTGTTTAAAGACAGATCCTTTATCTTTACTATTCGTTGGGATTACAAAGTTGTTCTTCAAGTGCACCACCGAAAAGATTGCTAGCGAATATTGTTTCACTGAACTTCCATTTAGATCAGTCAGGCCTGACTGCATAGGTAGACATTGCTGGGTGTTAGTCTACCCATGAGGGGAAGTAGCTGTAAAAGGGCAGCGCTAGAGTTGCATAGCAATACTTTATTATTCTGATTACTCTGTTTATCTTTATTACTGTTTATTGCAGGGATCTGCAACTTGTTATACTGTTGTTTATTACTTGCCCATTAGCCTCAGTAAAATATCTGGGTAAAGTACATTTGGTGTCAGTTCCGCTTACTTTAATAGGAGTTTTAAAGTATATTCTGTGTATGTTTGTTATAGGACTGCGTCACCAACAGTTGCGGTCACGCGGTCCTATCCCTCTATCACCAGCTGTGCCACGGGAGGTTAGAGCCGATTGCCAGGGGTTGACAGCAGTGCACTACAGGGCCCAAATCAATATCAGCGGCTCTCTTAACTGGGGGTAGCGCTACACACATAACGTTTTTTAGCTTTAATGAGCAGTGGAGTTAATGGGCTTTTTTCTGAACGCAGGAAATTTGTGTTCAAAGTGCCGTTTTTCGGCAGAAAAAAACGCGCAAAACGCCGAAAAACGCTCATAAACGCTCAAAAACGCTGGCCGCGAGCGTTTTTTAGCGTTTTTTGGTCCATTGAAATTTTTATTTTATTTTTTAAAAGCTAGAAAAAGCTACACTGAAAAACGCTAATAAAAGCTAGTAAAAAAACGCTGATAAAAGCTAGCTTTTTCTGCTGCTTTAAAAACTGCAGTTTTTGAGCTTCTGTGTACATGGAGCCTTAGAGTATATTACTTTAAGTACAGATCCTCTGTGACTTGCTGCTTGTTACTCACAAGCTTACTTAAAGAGAGGTCATGGTAGCTAACTTGATAGCAGAGCAAGAAACTAGAAGCTTTAAAGGAACTTAAAGTGGTTGTAAACCAGAAAAAAAAAAAAAAAAAAACCCTGTAAGACAAAGGCATGAAGAGCTAGTATGCATCGCATACTAGCTCATTATGAAATACTTACTTTAGATTGAAGGTGTTGCAGCAGCCCCGCACACCGCTGTGACCGGCGACATCTCGCCCAGAGTTTTTCCGGCGCTGTGATTGGCCGGAGCCGCAATGACATCACTCCCGTGCATGCGTGCGAGAGCCGCTGGTCAAGGCATGCTGCTGAAGAAATGGCACGAGCGAGCCGTTTCTTCAGTGCGCATGCGCCGATGATGTTGGTGCAAGCGTATATATGGTAAATATCTCCTAAACGGTGCAGGTTTAGGAGATATTTACAGTACCTACAGGTAAGCCTAATTATAGGCTTACCTGTAGGTACAAGTGGTGTAACAGGGTTTACAGCCACTTTAAAGCTGGCCATACACTGATAGACTTTTTTCCCGTTCATCCTAAACTAACATATTTCTCCACCCATGCTATACAATGGTAGACAAATCCTCAGTGCCAGCTATTGTATTTTGACAGAAGGTGCCAGTAGGAGTCAGAATACTCAAACAACGACTGCATCTGAGTGGATGCAGCCACTGTGCAGTCAACAGTTTTCTGCCTGGCTCCTAGTCAAAAACTGTTGACAGGGAGGGTGCTAACAAGGCCACCCATAACCAAATTTTAGCTGGTTCATCAGGAACCAGACAAATTTCTCTCAGTGTACAGTTAGCTTAAAAAAAATCAGTTTGGACTGTTTGTTGTGGATGAATCCTTTGATTATAAAGGAAAACTGTGATTTAACCAAGGGGCAGACCGGAGTATGGTCTCTTTGGACATCACCCGCCCAGCAAGTGGAACTCTCAGCTGAGTCTGCTGTTCCGTGCAGGGCCTGAAACCTAGACCCTGTATTACCAAAGAGCCTTCCGTTTCCACCGAGGAGCCTGAGGGACGTCTCATCCTGCCATCCGTCTGCTGCTGCCAGGAGGACCGAAGACCTGGGTGTCGTGGAACCTGCATACTGAGACACAGCAACGGAAGATATGGACGTGGACTGGTCCGGTTGGGTGAGAGAGCACCTGCTCAGAGATTAGTGCAGGACCTCTAGGCCCAGTGTTTACTGTTCGGGACTCACCCGCTATAGTTTGCATACGCACACCGGAGGGACAGTGCATGTATTAACAGTAGTGGCTTTATTCTTGTTCGCCAAGTTCAACCTTTATTCCTGTGGATTACAATATTATCTCCAAAAGTGCACCACCATTTGCTAGTGAAGATTCTTCTCTGCGGGACTTACACATAGTTACAGTCAGGCCTGACTTATCAGTGTAGACATTGCTGGGCGCCATCTTGCCCACGAGGGAGGAGAGATGCAAAGGGGAGTCTGTTAATTATCTTTGCATAGCATTGTATATCTGTCTATTGCTGAACACTTTTCATTGCAGGGCTCTGCATATACTAAAGTATACTGTTTATCTGTTTAATAATTTCCTTCAGAAAAATGACCAGGATTAAGCAGATCAGTGTTGGTTTTATTACTGTACAGAAGAACGGTCAGTGTCAGCTATATCACTGTGTGTGTGTTTTTGTTGCTGGATTGTGTTGCCTAAAGTTACAAGCCTCACAATCCTATCATCCCTTACTAACTGTGCCAAGGGAGGGTAGAGCCAATTCCTGGGGGTTGACAGCGGTGTTTTTCAGGCCCGAAATATAATTCCAGCGGCTCTCTTAGCTGAGGGTATCGCTACATCAGCTTACGCAGAGGTACTGACTTATTTAAAAACTGACCATGGCCTGGTGATGTCCCTTCCCCACATTGGCATACCTCCCAACCCGCACGGATTCTGCGGGTTTTTCCCGCAGGGACAGCATTTTCCTGCAGTAAGATGCAGAGAGGTGAGGCGGGACTCAGAGCGGCTGCGATCACCCACAGCCCAGCCCCAGCGACTGTGAACAACCTACAGGTAAGACGGGCGGACAACAATTCTGTTGTCATGTTTTATGTGTTCCCCCTCGATACGCCGACCAACCACCCCCCGCTCAACAACTTGGAAAATCCTTTGTCCTTGAAAAAATCACTAACTGGCTGTTTTATTACACTTTTGGTGTAATATGTATGGACTCTGCAAGTATTGGTGTGGTGTTTTCATTTCTTTGCTTTCATTTCTTTCTTTGCTAGTTTATATCATTTTCCACTCTAAAATGAAAAAAAAAGTTCAGCTGTAAATATACTTTATTGGAAATCCACCAAGCCACTGCAAAATGTTTTCTGAATTCTACACTATACACATTTTGGACGTACATTTTATATGAACTTACACTGAACAGCAGTTTATGTTTTATACAAGTATTCTAGAATTAGGAGCTGCATTGTATCCTAAACATTAGAAATTGGGACCAGAATTTTATGTTAGCCAGGAGCAGAGAAATTACCTAAATTGTGAAAGTCTTCCAACTAAAATTCAATGTCCTTCCAAAATATATACCACAAAATATGAGTATTGGTTTGGTGGAGGCTCCTGGGTGTGCAGAGAACAATCAGTTCAGCTCTCAAACAGCGAGCAAGCATCTGGAACTTTAACATAAATTTACAGGCTGGCATTTTATTCTTACACCCAGCGCAAATGGCTAAGAAAACTGCAGTAAAGTTCTATTAATGACGCTGAAACTATTTTATATAAGCTCTAAGGAACCTGTAAATAAATAGAACAGCCATTCCCCAAAGCCATTAAGAACATTTTAAGTAATGTAAAATGTACATTTGGTCATCTAAAGTGAATCTCTTTCGCAGAGTTATTTTTGCTCGTACAAACCATTAGAGAAAGTTAATCTGGGAAGAAGTAACTATTTCTTTAAAGTAATTATAAAGGTAAAAACGTTTTTTTTTTACTTATTTATTTTAAATAACAAACATGTCTATACTTCCCTGCTCTCTGTGCAATGAAACCGCACAGAACGTCCGCGAACCTCCTCTTCTTGGGTCCCCTGCCGGCGCTCCTGGTCCCTTTTCTCTGTCCAATGCCCCACACAGAAAGTCGCTTCCCATGGGAGCACTCATGTGGCTTACTCCCGAGCCCTGCTGCTGCGTCCATTCACACAGACAGAGGGACTGCCCCCCGCTCTCGTGTAACTGGCTTTGATTGACAGCACTGGGAGCCAATGTTAGTTCTGTTAAGCGCTGAGAACTTTTCCTAATTTCCTAAAATTTGCTTTGTTACCATGTGTTACCTGTGGAGTAGCTCAGATCTTTGAAATTTACAAAACATTACCGTGATGTTAGCTGCCATATTAAAGGAGGCAACATAATGACAAATAGTAGATTTCTGTTGCAAATTGCTCATTGCAGAAGGATATTGTTCTTGTGCTAGAAGATTTGTGGACACCTGACCATCATATCTAGTTTATAGGGCATCCCATTCCCATTATCATGGGCATTAATATGAATTCCCCCCCCCCCCCCACCACCACCACCAAAACCACAATCTTTGCTGCTTTAAAGCATCCTCTCTTTTTGGAAGGCTTTCCATGAGATATTGGATTTCATCTGAGGGAATCCAGTCAGCCAAAAGAACGTTTGCGAGGTAAGATACTGATGTTTGATGAGAAAACCTGGTTTAGTCTCTGGATTAGGGATGAGCTTCGTGTTCGAGTCGAACATACGTTCGACTCGAACATCGGCTGTTCGATCGTTCGACGAAGATCGAACGATTTGGGCCGTTCGCGCCAAATTCGAGTGACGCGAACGGCCCACAATGCACTACGCCATCGCAGTGTCATCCAGGCGCTGTGATTGGCCAAGCATGCACTGTGACCCCGCATGCTTGGCCAATCACAGCGCCGGCAGCGAGGAGAGCAATGATTGGCCACAGGCAGGATGCCTGTGGCCAATTATTGCTGAGGGTGTTTAGTACACGCCCCACACTATAAAAGGCCGCCAGCACGGCGGCCTAGTGTAGTGTGTTCCGGAGCAGGGATAGAGCAGCATAGGCAGGGACAGTGACTGTTATTTCTTTCTTGCTTAACCTGGATTCCTTTAGTTTAGGGAAAGAGAAGGATAGGTAGGGAGAGTGTCAGTGTGTTTTGTGCTTGTGCTATAGTGTGCTTAAAAAAAACATTTATTCTAGGGACAGAAAACTGTAGGTAGGGACAGTGTCAGTTTCTTTCACTCTGCAAGTCCTTGTTTCCAGGGACCTGGAAGGACAGTGAGTGAATTGTCCTTGTGCTATATTGTGCTTAAAAAAACATTTATTCTAGGGACAGAAAACTGTAGGTAGGGAGAGTGTCAGTTTCTTTCACTCTGCAAGTCCTTGTTTCCAGGGACCTGGAAGGACAGTGAGTGAATTGTCCTTGTGCTATATTGTGCTTAAAAAAAACATTTATTCTAGGGACAGAAAACTGTAGGTAGGGAGAGTGTCAGTTTATTTCACTCTGCAAGTCCTTGTTTCCAGGGACCTGGAAGGACAGTGACTGAATTGTCCTTGTGCTATATTGTGATTAAAAAAAACATTTATTCTAGGGACAGAAAACTGTAGGTAGGGAGAGTGTCAGTTTATTTCACTCTGCAAGTCCTTGTTTCCAGGGACCTGGAAGGACAGTGACTGAATTGTCCTTGTGCTATATTGTGATTAAAAAAAACATTTATTCTAGGGACAGAAAACTGTAGGTAGTGTGACAGCAGGAAGGTAAAGTCACCTGGTTGCATCCAGGGGGGTAGATATATTTCTCCCAGATTCAGGCTTTATGCTGACTTATACAACTAGGGTGGAGAGTTGTATAAGCCCAGCTGAGGCTAGTAGGCTCATGGATGACTCATACCTCTAGGGAGAGTGTGGGGCGTCGTACAGACAGGGAGTTGATGAGACCAGCTGAACCTTGTCAGCTCATTTAGGCCTCTATAAGAAATCCCAGCTTCATTAGATGTTAGCTCATGCCTGGAACCAGACCTGTGTGGACTGTCTAGGGAGAGTGAACCCCTGTGCGGTGAGGCAAAGCCTGTGTGGCTATTTGTTTGGACTTTTACTAAACCAGGGACTTAGGGACTAGGACAGCACCAGGCTGATCCCAGTTGTTAGTTTAGGAAACCTGCATGTTTAGTCAGAGGTCAAACTGACCAGGATTTATTTTGTTTGTTTCTTTTTGGCTTTGCTGTGTTTTTGTCACTGTACATAGAGAAATAAACCGCACCTTTTGATTTTGAAAACCACAACCTCCGTCTGCTGGCCCTGTTTTTGTGTGGGGAGCACAACCAGGGGGTCACACACACCCGCTACCGAGTTAACCCCCCTCACAGTTGGTGGAGAATGCGGGCAGTTTTTTTTAAGCCAGCATGGAGGAGATACTGAAACAGCTGGCTCTAGCAAATGCCAATCAACAGCAGACAAATGCAGGTTTGCAAAGGAGCCTTGCAGCCCAGCAGCAAGCTCATCAACAAGCCCAGCAGCAATCTGAGGCCCGCTTCATAGACCTGTTACAGAAGCAAGAGCAGAGACTACAACAAATGGAAGCAGTAATGCAGCAACGTCCGCAGACCAGTGAGGAAAGCCGTCCCACTAATACCGCGTCCTTTGGGGTGAGTCGTTTATTGACAAAAATGACTGGAGAGGATGATCCAGAGGTATTTTTGACCACATTTGAAAGGACTGCTGAAAGAGAAAAGTGGCCTGAGGAGCAGTGGGCTGGACTGGTGGCTCCTCTGTTAACTGGTGAATCGCAGAAGGCTTACTATGACCTAGAGCCTGACCAAGCAAAAGACTATGTGATGCTAAAAGCTGAAATATTGGCAAGGCTGGGTGTCACCCTGGCTGTCCGGGCTCAGCGTGTGCATAACTGGACTTTCCAGCTTGGAAAACCCCCCAGGTCTCAAATGTATGATCTCATTCACCTGAGCAGGAAGTGGCTACAGCCAGAGACTTTGTCCGCACCGGAGATTGTGGAACGTGTTGTGATGGATCGTTTCTTGAGAGCTCTTCCTACCGCCATTCAAAAGTGGGTAAGCCATGGAGACCCAGAAACGGCCGGTAAACTTGTGGATCGTGTAGAGAAATACTTGGCTACAGAGAACCTGACGGCCTCTTCCAGAGACACTCGGACTTTCCACCCTAAGACCAGACCATCCCCAGGGGCGGATAAGAGGATTCCAAGGGGTGAGGGTGGAGAGAGTGAGAGGGTGGGAGCTCTACCCCAAGTTTGGCGAGAACAGCCTGGGAAATCAGCGGCTCAAGAGGCCGCAAGAAGGATCGTTTGCTACCGCTGCCGGCAAGCGGGACATATTGCAGCAAATTGCCCGGTTGTGGAGGAACCCATGCAATGTGACTTTCTGATGGACAGACGTCAGTCGCTGTGTGCGACAGTCGCATGCACTGCCATTCGGGGAACTGAGAAACATTTATGCAAAATGTGTATTAATGGTAGAAATGTTGTGGTATTACTGGATTCAGGTAGCCTTGTGACCCTGATAAAGGCTGAATTAGTTAAAACAGAGGTCTCTGGGAATAGCAAGGTAGCTGTTATTTGTGTGCATGGGGACACCCGAGAGTATCCAGTGACTACAGTGTGTTTCGAGACCCCCAAAGGTACCCTCTCTCATCCAGTGGGGTTAGTATCTCAATTACCGCATGATGCCATTGTGGGAAGGGATTTTCCGAAGTTCTGGGAACTGTGGGATGATCCTGAGCGCCCCACTGGTGCCCCTATGTACCAGGAATGTGATAGCCAGAACTCCTCTGAGAGTGGTGAGGACTCTCCAGAATTTCCCTTGTCAGTATTGGCAGGGGAGACTCAAGAAACTGGAGAGGAGCCCACCTCCTCAGACGAAAACCTACCGTCTGTGGAGTTTTCTGATCTGGAGGTTCACAGGGAAAATTTTGCCACAGAACAGTTAAAAGACCCCGCCCTAATAAAGGCACGGGAAAACGTAGTGGAAATAGATGGCGAGTTAGTGAACCCAGATAATACCTGCACTTACCCATACTTCAGCGTAGAGAAGGACCTACTGTATCGGGTGGCAAAAAGGGCAGAAGAAACCGTTGAGCAGCTGGTGGTGCCCAAACCTTACAGGAAGTTGGTGTTGGAGTTGGCCCATGGGCACATTCTTGGAGGTCATCTGGGGACAGAGAAAACCCGAGAGAGGGTATTACAGAGATTCTATTGGCCTGGGGTGATGAAGGACATAGAAAATTATTGTTCCTCCTGCCCTGTGTGTCAGAGGTCGGCCCCGATGCCACATTTCCGTAGCCCGCTGGTCCCTCTCAGAAATACCTCGGCCAAAACCATAGCCAAAGAGCTATCTCTTGTTTTTAGCCGGGTGGGTATTTGTAAAGAACTGCTTACGGACCAAGGTACACCCTTTATGTCCCGGGTTATGAAAGAGCTGTGTAAATTGTTCAAAGTGACGCAATTGCGTACATCTGTGTATCACCCCCAAACCGATGGGCTGGTTGAAAGATTCAACAAAACCCTAAAACAAATGTTGAAGAAAGTGGTGGATAGAGATGGAAAGGATTGGGACTGTCTACTTCCTTATTTGATGTTTGCTATTAGGGAGGTGCCCCAATCCTCTACGGGATTCTCCCCCTTTGAGTTACTGTATGGGAGACACCCAAGAGGGCTGTTGGATATTGCCAAGGAAACTTGGGAAAGTGAGAGTTCTCCCCACAGGAGTGTGATTGAGCATGTCGCCCTGATGCAAGATCGAATTGCACAGGTAATGCCCATCGTGAAGGAACATTTGGCCCAAGCGCAGTTGGCACAGCAGAGAGTGTACAACCGTGGAGCAAAGACCCGTACCTTTTCCCCGGGGGATAGGATATTGGTACTTGTCCCTACGGTTGAAAGTAAATTCCTTGCCAAATGGCAAGGCCCCTACGAGATAATGGAAAAAGTGAGCGAAGTGAATTACAAGGTCAGACAACCAGGAAGGCGAAAGCCCGAACAGATATATCACGTTAATCTGTTGAAAGCCTGGAGGGATAGAGAGTCCCTAGTCGCAGAAACTTGGTCACCAGCTCAAACTGGTTGCGTGATTCCGGAGGTTGGAATAGCAGCCACCTTGTCACAACCCCAACAACAGGAGGTTAAGGAGTTTGTGCTTCGCAACAAGGAGGTGTTCTCTGAGCTGCCGGGACAAACATCTGGGGTAGAGCATGATATTATTACCCCGCCCGGTGAAAGGGTGAAGTTAAAACCCTATCGGATCCCAGAGGCCCGACGGGAGGCAATACGGGAGGAAGTACAGAAAATGCTGAACTTAGGGGTGATAGAGGAGTCCCAAAGTGATTGGTCTAGTCCCATTGTGTTGGTGCCTAAACCGGATGGGAGCTGGCGATTTTGTAACGATTTTCGTCAGTTGAACAAAGTTACAAAATTTGACACCTACCCCATGCCACGTATAGATGAGTTGATCGACCGGCTGGGAACAGCCCGATACATGACGACTCTTGACCTCACAAAAGGGTATTGGCAAATTCCCCTGGCCAAGTCGGCCAAAGAGAAAACCGCATTTGTAACCCCAGACGGGGCGTTCCAATATAAGAGAATGCCGTTCGGGTTACAGAATGCGCCGGCCACATTCCAGCGGAAAATGGACCAGATGCTGAGGCCCCATCGGAAGTATGCTGCGGCTTACCTGGATGATGTAATTGTCCATAGCACAGATTGGGCCTCACATCTGCCAAAAGTGCAAGCAGTCCTGGACTCTGTTCGGGAAGCGGGGTTTACGGCTAACCCCAAGAAGTGTACCATTGGGCAGGAGGAGGCCAAATATCTTGGGTACACCATTGGCAGGGGAGTAATAAAACCCCAACTCAACAAAGTCGAGGCCATCCAGAGTTGGCCACGTCCCAACAGCAAGAAGCAGGTACGAGCCTTTCTGGGAATCGCGGGTTATTATCGGCGCTTCATTCCCCACTTTGCTTCTAAGGCTGTGCCCCTAACCAACCTGACGAAAGGGAAAGGGTCGGTCATGATTAAATGGACCCCCGAGGCTGAGGCAGCATTCCAATTCTTGAAACAAGCCTTATGTAGCCAGCCAGTGTTGTACTCACCCGACTTCTCTAAAGACTTTGTCGTACAAAGTGATGCGTCAGATGTGGGGTTAGGAGCAGTATTGTCCCAGGTCTGGAACGGGGAAGAGCACCCAGTCATTTACCTCAGCAGGAAGTTGAAGTCCCATGAGGTAAATTACGCCACGGTTGAAAAGGAGTGTTTAGCGGTGAAGTGGGCTCTAGATTCCCTTCGGTACTATCTGCTAGGTAGGCACTTTGACATGGTTACGGATCACGCTCCGTTAAAGTGGATGGCTCAAAACAAGGAAACAAATAGAAGAGTGAATAGGTGGTTCCTGGCCCTCCAGGAATTCAACTTCACAGTAAAGCATCGCCCTGGCGTTCAAATGGGGAATGTGGATGCTTTGTCTCGAGTACATGAATGCCTGATTGCTGGTGTTCCAACCCCGAGGTTAAAACAAGAGGGGGGGGTATGTGACAGCAGGAAGGTAAAGTCACCTGGTTGCATCCAGGGGGGTAGATATATTTCTCCCAGATTCAGGCTTTATGCTGACTTATACAACTAGGGTGGAGAGTTGTATAAGCCCAGCTGAGGCTAGTAGGCTCATGGATGACTCATACCTCTAGGGAGAGTGTGGGGCGTCGTACAGACAGGGAGTTGATGAGACCAGCTGAACCTTGTCAGCTCATTTAGGCCTCTATAAGAAATCCCAGCTTCATTAGATGTTAGCTCATGCCTGGAACCAGACCTGTGTGGACTGTCTAGGGAGAGTGAACCCCTGTGCGGTGAGGCAAAGCCTGTGTGGCTATTTGTTTGGACTTTTACTAAACCAGGGACTTAGGGACTAGGACAGCACCAGGCTGATCCCAGTTGTTAGTTTAGGAAACCTGCATGTTTAGTCAGAGGTCAAACTGACCAGGATTTATTTTGTTTGTTTCTTTTTGGCTTTGCTGTGTTTTTGTCACTGTACATAGAGAAATAAACCGCACCTTTTGATTTTGAAAACCACAACCTCCGTCTGCTGGCCCTGTTTTTGTGTGGGGAGCCCAACCAGGGGGTCACACACACCCGCTACCGAGTTAACCCCCCTCACAGTAGGGAGAGTGTCAGTTTATTTCACTCTGCAAGTCCTTGTTTCCAGGGACCTGGAAGGACAGTGACTGAATTGTCCTTGTGCTATATTGTGATTAAAAAAAACATTTATTCTAGGGACAGAAAACTGTAGGTAGGGAGAGTGTCAGTTTATTTCACTCTGCAAGTCCTTGTTTCCAGGGACCTGTAAGGACAGTGAGTGAATTGTCCTTGTGCTATATTGTGCTTAAAAAAAACATTTATTCTAGGGACAGAAAACTGTAGGTAGGGAGAGTGTCAGTTTATTTCACTCTGCAAGTCCTTGTTTCCAGGGACCTGGAAGGACAGTGACTGAATTGTCCTTGTGCTATATTGTGATTAAAAAAAACATTTATTCTAGGGACAGAAAACTGTAGGTAGGGAGAGTGTCAGTTTATTTCACTCTGCAAGTCCTTGTTTCCAGGGACCTGGAAGGACAGTGACTGAATTGTCCTTGTGCTATATTGTGATTAAAAAAAACATTTATTCTAGGGACAGAAAACTGTAGGTAGGGAGAGTGTCAGTTTATTTCACTCTGCAAGTCCTTGTTTCCAGGGACCTGGAAGGACAGTGAGTGAATTGTCCTTGTGTTATATTGTGATTAAAAAAAACATTTTTTCTAGGGACAGAAAACTGTAGGTAGGGACAGTGTTTTTTTTCTTTCACTCTGCAAGTCCTTGTTTCCAGGGACCTGTAAGGACAGTGAGTGAATTGTCCTTGTGCTATATTGTGCTTAAAAAAAACATTTATTCTAGGGACAGAAAACTGTAGGTAGGGAGAGTGTCAGTTTATTTCACTCTGCAAGTCCTTGTTTCCAGGGACCTGGAAGGACAGTGACTGAATTGTCCTTGTGCTATATTGTGATTAAAAAAAACATTTATTCTAGGGACAGAAAACTGTAGGTAGGGAGAGTGTCAGTTTATTTCACTCTGCAAGTCCTTGTTTCCAGGGACCTGGAAGGACAGTGAGTGAATTGTCCTTGTGTTATATTGTGATTAAAAAAAACATTTTTTCTAGGGACAGAAAACTGTAGGTAGGGAGAGTGTTTTTTTTCTTTCACTCTGCAAGTCCTTGTTTCCAGGGACCTGTAAGGACAGTGAGTGAATTGTCCTTGTGCTATATTGTGCTTAAAAAAAAACATTTATTCTAGGGACAGAAAACTGTAGGTAGGGAGAGTGTCAGTTTATTTCACTCTGCAAGTCCTTGTTTCCAGGGACCTGGAAGGACAGTGACTGAATTGTCCTTGTGCTATATTGTGATTAAAAAAAACATTTATTCTAGGGACAGAAAACTGTAGGTAGGGAGAGTGTCAGTTTATTTCACTCTGCAAGTCCTTGTTTCCAGGGACCTGGAAGGACAGTGAGTGAATTGTCCTTGTGTTATATTGTGATTAAAAAAAACATTTTTTCTAGGGACAGAAAACTGTAGGTAGGGAGAGTGTTTTTTTTCTTTCACTCTGCAAGTCCTTGTTTCCAGGGACCTGTAAGGACAGTGAGTGAATTGTCCTTGTGCTATATTGTGCTTAAAAAAAACATTTATTCTAGGGACAGAAAACTGTAGGTAGGGAGAGTGTCAGTTTATTTCACTCTGCAAGTCCTTGTTTCCAGGGACCTGGAAGGACAGTGACTGAATTGTCCTTGTGCTATATTGTGATTAAAAAAAACATTTATTCTAGGGACAGAAAACTGTAGGTAGGGAGAGTGTCAGTTTATTTCACTCTGCAAGTCCTTGTTTCCAGGGACCTGGAAGGACAGTGAGTGAATTGTCCTTGTGTTATATTGTGATTAAAAAAAACATTTTTTCTAGGGACAGAAAACTGTAGGTAGGGAGAGTGTTTTTTTTCTTTCACTCTGCAAGTCCTTGTTTCCAGGGACCTGTAAGGACAGTGAGTGAATTGTCCTTGTGCTATATTGTGCTTAAAAAAAACATTTATTCTAGGGACAGAAAACTGTAGGTAGGGAGAGTGTCAGTTTATTTCACTCTGCAAGTCCTTGTTTCCAGGGACCTGGAAGGACAGTGACTGAATTGTCCTTGTGCTATATTGTGATTAAAAAAAACATTTATTCTAGGGACAGAAAACTGTAGGTAGGGAGAGTGTCAGTTTATTTCACTCTGCAAGTCCTTGTTTCCAGGGACCTGGAAGGACAGTGACTGAATTGTCCTTGTGCTATATTGTGATTAAAAAAAACATTTATTCTAGGGACAGAAAACTGTAGGTAGGGAGAGTGTCAGTTTATTTCACTCTGCAAGTCCTTGTTTCCAGGGACCTGGAAGGACAGTGACTGAATTGTCCTTGTGCTATATTGTGATTAAAAAAAACATTTATTCTAGGGACAGAAAACTGTAGGTAGGGAGAGTGTCAGTTTATTTCACTCTGCAAGTCCTTGTTTCCAGGGACCTGGAAGGACAGTGAGTGAATTGTCCTTGTGTTATATTGTGATTAAAAAAAACATTTTTTCTAGGGACAGAAAACTGTAGGTAGGGAGAGTGTTTTTTTTCTTTCACTCTGCAAGTCCTTGTTTCCAGGGACCTGTAAGGACAGTGAGTGAATTGTCCTTGTGCTATATTGTGCTTAAAAAAAACATTTATTCTAGGGACAGAAAACTGTAGGTAGGGAGAGTGTCAGTTTATTTCACTCTGCAAGTCCTTGTTTCCAGGGACCTGGAAGGACAGTGACTGAATTGTCCTTGTGCTATATTGTGATTAAAAAAAACATTTATTCTAGGGACAGAAAACTGTAGGTAGGGAGAGTGTCAGTTTATTTCACTCTGCAAGTCCTTGTTTCCAGGGACCTGGAAGGACAGTGACTGAATTGTCCTTGTGCTATATTGTGATTAAAAAAAACATTTATTCTAGGGACAGAAAACTGTAGGTAGGGAGAGTGTCAGTTTATTTCACTCTGCAAGTCCTTGTTTCCAGGGACCTGGAAGGACAGTGACTGAATTGTCCTTGTGCTATATTGTGATTAAAAAAAACATTTATTCTAGGGACAGAAAACTGTAGGTAGGGAGAGTGTCAGTTTATTTCACTCTGCAAGTCCTTGTTTCCAGGGACCTGGAAGGACAGTGAGTGAATTGTCCTTGTGTTATATTGTGATTAAAAAAAACATTTTTTCTAGGGACAGAAAACTGTAGGTAGGGAGAGTGTTTTTTTTCTTTCACTCTGCAAGTCCTTGTTTCCAGGGACCTGTAAGGACAGTGAGTGAATTGTCCTTGTGCTATATTGTGCTTAAAAAAAACATTTATTCTAGGGACAGAAAACTGTAGGTAGGGAGAGTGTCAGTTTATTTCACTCTGCAAGTCCTTGTTTCCAGGGACCTGGAAGGACAGTGACTGAATTGTCCTTGTGCTATATTGTGATTAAAAAAAACATTTATTCTAGGGACAGAAAACTGTAGGTAGGGAGAGTGTCAGTTTATTTCACTCTGCAAGTCCTTGTTTCAAGGGACAGAGAAGGACACCTGAAGGTAGCCCTTATTGCTTTTTTCCCATCTCCCTGCAGGCCATCTATTAGAATGTCTGGAAGGCAAACAAGGAGAGGCAGACAGTCAGGAGGCAATAAAAGAGGGCAAGCAGGCTCTGTGTCTGGGGGCAACAGTGCTGGTCGTGGACGCGGTGCATTGTCATCAGCACATGGCCATGGGACACGCTTGTCCTTCTTTTCGGCAGCTGGACATGTTGAGCCACATCATGCCGAAGACTTGGTAGAGTGGATGACCAAGCCCTCCTCCTCCTCCTCATCCTCTCTCACCCAGGCTCAGGGTACTGGAAAAGCAGCTGCCAAAGCGTCGTCTTCCCTGGTATCAATGTCAGACAAATCATCAGTCACTCCTTCCCTAGACCCACCATGTCCTCCTCCTGAGGAGTCCCCCGAACTGTTTCAGCACAGTGTTGGGTACATGCTCCAGGAGGATGCCCAGCGTTTCGAAGGGTCTGATGATGAAACCCAGCTAGAGGAAGGCAGTAGCGTGAGAGCAGACAGAGGGGATGCTCAAGAAGGACACCAATCTGGCAGTCATGTTCCAGCAGCTGCAGCATACTGCCAGATTGGCTCCAGTGATGAGGAGGGAGGGGATGATGAGGTCACTGACTCCACGTGGGTGCCTAATAGGAGAGAGGAGGAGGAGGAGGATGAGGAGGAGGCACATCTCCAACGAGGCAGGATGCCCTTTGGTGGCCAGCGTAAGGGCAGTACACCGACGGAATCACACCGCAGAGCTCCGCCTGTGCAGGGCGCTGCCTCTGCCCGTCATTCAAAAAGTTCTTTGGTGTGGGCCTTTTTTGAGGCTAGTGCATCAGATCGCACAGCTGCTGTTTGCAACATATGTCTCAAGCGTATATCGCGTGGCCAAAACATCAGCCGCTTGGGTACCACATGCCTGACCAGACATATGTTGACCTGCCATGCAGCTCGTTGGCAAGCCTACCTCAAAGACCCACACCAAAGAACAAAGCGGACCTCTCCTTGCACCGCATCAGCTGGGATCTCCAACCCCACTATAACTTCAGTCCTCTCTGAAACATGCACTGAGAGGAATGAAGGTGTAGAATTAGGTGTGTCACAGCCAAGTACTTGCGCCCACTCTGCTAGCAGTACACCGACGTCCGATTCTAGCAGGCAAATTTCCCTGCCCCAGCTGCTGGACCGTCGAAAGAAGTTCACTCCCAGCCATCCACATGCCCAGCGGTTGAATGCTAGCTTGGCTAAATTGCTAGCGCTTCAACTGCTGCCTTTTCAGTTGGTAGACTCGGCCCCCTTCCGTGAGTTTGTGCAATGTGCAGTTCCTCAGTGGCAGGTTCCCAAACGCCACTTTTTCTCACGGAAGGCTATTCCGGCTCTCTACCGGCATGTGGAAGGCAATGTCTTGGCCTCGCTGGACAGGGCGGTCAGCGGTAAGGTGCATATTACCGCTGACTCATGGTCCAGCAGGCATGGACAGGGACGTTACCTTTCTTTCACGGCCCATTGGGTCACTCTTTTGGCAGCTGGGAAGGATTCAGGACAAGGTGCAGTAGTGTTGGAGGTTGTCCCACCGCCACGCCTCCAAAATGCTACTACTGGTTGTGACACACCTCTCTCCTCCACCCCCTCCTCTTCTTCTTCCTCCATGGCCTCTTCCTGTGGTTTGTCCTATGAACCAGCGGTGCTCCGTAGCCGTTCACGGGGCTACGCAAGTACGCAGGCAAAAAGATGCCATGCCGTGCTTGCGCTGGTGTGTTTGGGGGACAGAAGCCACACTGGGGCAGAGGTCCTGTCTGCTCTGCAGGGCCAGGCCGAGAGGTGGTTGACGCCACGCCAGCTTAAGCCAGGAATGGTGGTTTGCGACAATGGCACCAACCTCCTCTCCGCCCTCCGACAGGGACAACTGACCCATGTGCCCTGTGTGGCTCACGTCCTTAACCTGGTGGTGCAGCGCTTCTTGGGCAGGTACCCGGGCTTACAGGATGTCCTGAGGCAGGCCAGGAAAGTCTGTGTGCATTTCCGCAGATCTTATAATGCCAGTGCTCGCCTGGCTGAGCTGCAAAAGGAGTTGAACCTGCCCAAGAACCGCCTTATATGTGACATGCCCACCAGGTGGAACTCAACGTTGGCCATGCTGCAGCGGCTGCACACGCAGCAGAGGGCCATCAATGAGTACCTGTGCGACTACGGCACCAGGACAGGGTCAGGGGAGCTTGGTTTTTTTTCTCCACGCCAGTGGGGCATGATCAGGGATGCATGCACTGTCCTGGCACCATTTGAGGAGGCCACGAGGATGGTGAGCAGTGACAGTGCATGCATCAGTGACACTGTACCTCTTGTCCACCTGTTGGAGCACACGCTGCGTGGAATAATGGACAGGGCACTTGAGGCAGAACAGAGGCAGGAAGAGGAGGACTTCCTTGCCTCTCAAGGCCCCCTTTACCCAGACAGTGTTCCTTCTGTCCCACCCATCGCACAGGAAGAGGAGGAGGAGGAGGAGGAGGAGGAGGAGGAGGAGGATTGTGTCAGCATGGAGGTGGAGGCTGGCACTCAGCATCATCAGCAGCAGTCTTTTAGGGATGATTTACAGTCCCAAGAAACCAGTGGACTTGTACGTGGCTGGGAGGAGGTGGCTGCGGATCATGTCGTCCTTAGTGACCCAGAGGACTCCGGAGCGAATGCCTCAGCAAACCTACGCTGCATGGCCTCCCTGATCCTGCAAAGTCTGCGGAAGGATCCTCGTATTCTTCGGATCAAGGAGAGGGACCATTACTGGCTGGCCACTCTCCTTGATCCACGGTACAAGGGTAAGGTTGCGGACCTTATGTTACCGTCGCAGAGGGAGCAGAGGATGAGACAACTCCGGGAGGCCTTGCAGAAAGGTCTGTGCAACGCGTTCCCAGAGACTGGGAGGTTGCAAACTCCTGGTCCTGGACAACGAGTTGCTGAGGCTTCGGCCAGTCAAAGAAGGAGCGGTGGGGAAGGTGGCCGTCTGACCGATGCGTTCAGACAATTCTTTAGTCCGCAGCCCCAAAGTATGATCGGTTCCAGCAACCATCGCCAGCGTCTGATAAACATGGTGCAGGAATATCTAGGGGCAAGGTCAGACTTGGACACCTTCCCCACCGAAAATCCTCTGGCTTACTGGGTCTTGAGGATGGATCACTGGCCAGAGCTTGCACAGTATGCAATTGAGCTACTGGCCTGTCCTGCATCCAGCGTTCTTTCGGAACGCACATTCAGTGCTGCTGGAGGATTTGTCACGGATCACAGGGTGCGCCTGTCCACCGACTCGGTTGATCGACTGACTTTCATCAAGATGAACCAGTCTTGGATCACCACCAGCTACCACACACCTGATGCTGATATAACAGACTAATTGATTTTAACATGTCACATCCCTTCAAGACTGATGCTGATGCTGAGTGCCTGTGCTGTTATGTTGACTGGCTATCCTCCTCCTCCGAGTCCTCAATGATACGATTGATGATGATAGCTTGTAAGATCATTTTTGTTTATGGGTGCCGCCACCAGTGCCTAACGCCCAATTTTTCAGCCCCTGTTTAACAGGGGCGTGTAATTACAATTTTTGAAGCAATACTTTGCAACAGGGCTCATTGCTGTGCTCCAAGTACAGTATCTGTGAGGAGTTGCAGTGTTGTGCCACCAGTGCCTAACGCCCAATTTTTCAGCCCCTGTTTAACAGGGGCGTGTAATTACAATTTTTGAAGCAATACTTTGCAACAGGGCTCATTGCTGTGCTCCAAGTACAGTATCTGTGAGGAGTTGCAGTGTTGTGCCACCAGTGCCTAAGGCCCAATTTTTCAGCCCCTGTTTAACAGGGGCGTGTCATTACAATTTTTGAAGCAATACTTTGCAACAGGGCTCATTGCTGTGCTCCAAGTACAGTTGCTGTGAGGGGTTGCAGTGTTGTGCCACCAGTGCCTAAGGCCCAATTTTTCAGCCCCTGTTCAACAGGGGCATGTAATTACAATTCTTGATCTAATAATTCACAGCAGGGCCCATTGCTGCACCCACCAAGAGTAACTGTCAGGGCTTACAGTGTTGTGGCACCAGCACCACCATCAAAGGCCCAATTTTTACTACCACTGTTCAACAATTATATGTAATTAAAATTCCTGATATAATAGTTGACAGCAGGGCGTTCCAGCACCAACCAAGAGTAACTGTGAGTGCTTACAGTGTTGTGCCAACACCAACAACTAAGGGGCCTATTTCTGCAGAGTATATACGGCAGGTCCCTACTTTCAAACATCCAACTTACAAACGACTCCTACTTGCAAACGCAAGAAGACAACAGGAAGTGAGAGGAAATCTACCCCTAGGAAGGAAAATTCTCTCCTGTAAGAATAAATATGGGAGAAAGGTGTCTCCTCTGTACTGATGCTTTATCAGCAATCCTTGTTTCAAGAAAAACACCACATTTCAAAAACAGTTGTCATTGGGACGGAAAGTGAGGTGAAATGTTCTGAACAGGGGCACAGACAGCAAAACAAATGTTACAGGGGTGATAACCCTTACCTATGTTTTCCAAAAAGTTTAAAAATAGATTTTTGGTCTGGAGCTACACTTCAACAATGTACCTGTTCAAAATTACAAACAGACTCTACATAAGAACAAACCTACAGTCCCTGTCTTGTATGCACCGCCTGTATAGGGCTGTTCAGAGTATATAGGGCCTTTTTTATTTTATGTGCGGGGTTCCCCTTAATATCCATACAAGACCCAAAGGGGCTGGTAATGGGCTGGGGTAGGGGGGGGGTCATGGGGTAGCTATGCCATTTTTCTTAAAGAATTTCATCCATATTACCGGGACCAGACATTACATTAAAGCCGCAAGCAGTTTTAAATGGCTTTTTTTTCCTTTAGAAGTGTCATTTTGTGCAGGGACAGTTCTAAACACGGGAAACACGTGGCACTTCACAGGCATACTTTAGACACCCCCCAGGTACAATATTTAAAGGAATATTTGACTTTTTTTTTTTCACTTTATGCATCATTAAAATGACTGCTCCCGAAAAACGACCGTTTTTAAAACTTATTTTTGCATTGATACATGTCCCCTGGTGCAGAACCCGGGTTCCCAAACCCTTTTTAGGACAATAACATGCATAATAGTTGTTATAATTAGCACTTTAGAATTCGAACGTTCGCATCCATTGTATTTAATAGGGTTCTAATGTTCGTTCGAACTTTCGGTCCGTTCGCGGGTTCTGGTGCGAACCGAACCCGGGGGTGTTCGGCTCATCACTACTCTGGATTTTATCTATTTAGGAGACGAATGGTCACTCTAAAGCCTCGTACACACGATCGGACTTTCCGACGGGAATTGTGTGATGGCAGGATGTTGTTGTCGGATAATCCAACCGTTTGTATGTTTGTATGTTGTCGGAAAATTGTTGTCTGAATTTCCGACAAAAAATGTGGGATAGCATGCTTTAAAATTTTCCGACAACAAATGTGTGATGTCGGATTATCCGATCGTGTGTACAGAAGTCCGTTGGAAAAAAATCCAAAGTACAAACACGCATGCTCCCAACCAATGCTAACCATAAGACAACATTAGCAGAAGTTGACCAAAGGGTGGCGCTAAAGAGCTGAAAAACTACGTATTTTCGTTTTTGTTGGCCAACAATTCTTTGCCGTTTGTATGCAATACAAGATCACGGCCAACGCCCTTCGCACAAAATTCCACGGCTTTGTCCAATGGAAATCCGATCGTGTGTACGAGGCTTAAGACAGGGAGTGTGTTAGGACTACAGAACTCCTCCCTTCCTCAAACGCCTTCTAATCTCCATTACATAGAGGGATGTTGTTTTGTAGTTCACAGAAGACAGCTAAAAAAGCTGACAACTTTGTTTAACATTTCAGTTCATTGCACAGGAGGTTACAAGTGCATTTCTGACAGGATCAACAGGAATATTTCTCTACTTACAGAAAATAAACTTAGCAATTAAAAAAAAAATGTTTTTGGGTTAAAACATCCTTTAACTATCCCGCAAAATGTAAATAAAAGTCTTATTTCTGGTAATCTCTAAAAACTCTTCAACATTCAAACTAGTGTAGCACCCTCCTCACTCCCCTCTTTCTCTTCAGCTCGTCTCTCTCTTGTCTAGGGGTATCTTTTAGAGGGGAAGGGAGCGGGGACACCACGCCTGGCTTTCACCACAGGTGTCAGTGTGATACAAGCAAAGTTCTTTTACCTTCGGGTCAGTGTTGTGCACCTGGAGCCTCCACCAAGAGTTACCTTGAACAATGTCTGTCAGGAAATGAGCCCCACACCAATAAAGTCCAACACTCCTTTATTCTTCTCGAATGAACACAATCAGTTGAACTCCCTTGGTAGAAACAGAACAGAAAAGGAGGTGTGGATGCGAATAGGCCCAGACACAATGTGTTCTCCACTTTCCTTCCTGAAAGTGGGTTGCAGTCTCCGAACGAGGGGGAATTTCCTTCCAAGCGGTCTCCGGTGAGAGACTCACCCATCACTGGCAATGAGGAGCTCCCCCCGGTCCATTACGCCTTCCGGATTCGGGTACCCACTCCCGGGGTTCCCTAGGATCTCCTTCCCTCGCGGAACTCAGTGTTGGGCACTGAGCTCCGGACCTCCATCTGAGTACCTCACCCCAGGCTAAAGGTGCCTGGAATGAAACACGACCTCCGGCTGTCCTCTAGGCCTATGCCCACCTAGAGAACAGACACGAACCACCGTCCACAGGCTGAAGGTGCCCTGGACTCCGACCCCGTGACAAAGATGGCCGGCCCCTTTATACCCTCTCCCAGCAAGCACGGCGGGTTCCCCGCCCCACCATACCGCTGCCGAGGGAGGACAAAAAGGAGGCACGACACACAGCAATGATTCAACCCCAGCCCAGAGTGACAGCGCCACCTGCTGGGCTGCAGGGAATTACACATCACCAATGTCTCTGTCAAGTTCAAATTTACACCCGGGAAAGTACATACCCGCTACACTCTCCCCCTGGTGGTTTGACACTGGTCCCCAGTGTCTGGAGTAAATCATGCCCTCAAAGGCTGACATAATCCAATCCAGAATCTGACTAACAATTGTACAAAAATAAAACTTTTAGAAAAACTATCCAACTAAAACATTGTGTCTGAACCCTGTAAGAAAAAAAAGGGAATAAAGACATAAGAGAAACAACAGCATTGACTCATAACTTTGAATCACATCTTCACATTTTTTTACTCCCCCCCCCATCCTGACTAAGACCCACCCCATTCTCAGTGGACTTGATGGGATGCTCTCCTGCAGAGGGAAAAGAAAGGATTAACACATATAACCCTGACACCTGTATTCGTGTGATGGAAAATAAACTTCTCCGGGAAGAAATCCCTTTTCTCCAAAGAGTGAGTGCACGAAAAGTGTTTTAACGTTGCGCAACACTGCCACCTGGTGACAGCACCGCGGTAACTGCACTCGTGGAACTTTCCTCTTCTCTTTGGCCCTATCAACCCAGAGTCTATGATCTCTTGCAGGAAAGTGAAGAACAACAGGAACAGTCCTTCATTCCTTTAGGGCACAAAAGCAACGGGCCCCAGAAAGTTCTGCAGCATGATAAGAACGGAGTCTCTTTTCTTCTACAGGTAAAAACGGGGATGCGGCAGAACAAGTGGCTTCAAGTGCTGATCCATGGTCTCCAGATGATACTCCACATCTTCTCCTTCTTTGCGCCGGATCAACACTTTGTCTGCATGGATGTGCCGTCCCAACATCCATTCTGCCTTGCAGTCCTTAAAACGTTGAGAGGCCTTTGGAGAGCATGCCAGGTACCTGCGGGCGTGGGGAACCTGAAGGTGGGTCCACACAAAGTCAATGTACCAGCGCTCCCGGCACACTTCCACCTCATAGAGCAGTTCCTTCGACAAGTATGGATACTCCCATCCGTACTCTACAGCAACCTTCTGGCCAAATAGGCGTTGTAGTCTCGCCAAAGGAGGCATGGTAGCTCTGTCCCCTTCGCCAGGCAAAACTATCGAGTCCGGGTGGCGAGGAACCTTGATCACATCTGATCCGGGCATTGGTGCCCGCAGCAACAGTCTCTTTTCCCCGGTCTTCAGTACAGATGGCACCGGGGATGTAGAAGCAGGCTGGGGATGGGACCTCTCTTCAGGCGCTGGTGCCTCCACCCGGGGTGTACTTTCCCCTGTAGACATGGGTGGATCCCTGGTCCTCCGGAATGAAGCGAGAGGTACTTTGTCCCAGTCTTTCTCTGCAAACAGTTCATCTATCGCAACATCGTCTCCCATGTCCGACAGCGACTCTAGGTCAGAGGTGTCACACTCCTCCGCAGGCAGGTATCCTGTAGTGGAGACCGAGCTTTCACCTCCTCCCACACACCAAATCTCTCTGCCAGGCTTACCTCGGCCTTTACTTGAAACGGGACGTCCGGAACTCTTGTCGACGGATTCATCCTGGCCGGGCGTAAGCGGGCGAGAAGGTCCACCACAACCGCTGGTCGGGGCTACCATGCCGGTCTTTCTCTTCGGTGGTGGACGCTGCTAGATCGTAGTGACCGAGTCAGCATCCTCGGATTTCTCCCGTTGAAGTTTTAGGAACTCCTCCGCGGTCGCTGCAGTGTGCGCAGGGATGGCTGTCACAGCAGTGATTCCTCCTCTCTGAGTGGTGTGGCCCGCAGCACGGCCGGGGTAGATGGTTCTCGGCTTCTCAACCACTGGATCCACTTCGAACAGGAACTCCCCACAGGCCTCACATCGCCCGAATGGCTTCAGCTGGCACACCAGTCCCGAACAGCCGGGACAAATCACACCCAGGGCCTCAACGTCCATGCACGAATACAGGGCGAATCGACCCCTTGGCTTTAGCCGGATCCCCGTATCTGTTACCGGAGCAGCAGCAGTCAATGTCGTGGTGGAGGGGTGAACTGGAATCCACAACGTATGTCCGAACATGGCGACCTGTTGCTGATCCATTGCACACTGCAGAGTTTTGGCGCCAATGTCCCACGTGTAGTCCTTCACACGTATTGGACTCCTCCCCTTTGCTCCAGTTCGCAGCCTTTTCTTATTTTCTGTTTCTGAGTCACGCCCACGAACTAAGCAATGGGGGTGTGCCTGGTGGCGCAGTGCAATAGAAGCCCCCACATGTAGTACTTCAAACGGCTGAACTTCCCCCTCTTTCCACTCTTCTGCTCGGGCCTTTCCCTTCATTGGGTCATGTCCACGACTTCGAGCAGGGATGCACTTCGGCCAGTGAAGGCCTGCCTATTCGCGTAACTCTTCCAATAGACACGTTCAATACTGTGGTGCACAAACACTATACCGGACCCGAGCCCCCACGTGTAGTGGCCTCCTCACTCCCCTCTTTTTCTTCAGCTCGTCTCTCTCTTGTCTAGGGGTATCTTTTAGAGGGGAAGGGAGTGGGGACACTACGCCAGGCCTTTGTCACAGGTGTCAGTGTGATACAAGCAAAGTTCTTTTACCTTCGGGTTAGTGTTGTGCACCTGGAGCCTCCACCAAGAGTTACCTTGAACAATGTCTGTCAGGAAATGAGCCCCACACCATTAAAGTCCAACACTCCTTTATTCTTCTTGAATGAACACAATCAGTTGAACTCCCTTGGTAGAAACAGAACAGAAAAGGAGGTGTGGATTCGACTAGGCCCAGACACAATGTGTTCTCCACTTTCCTTCCTGAAAGTGGGTTGCAGTCTTCGAACGAGGGGGAATTTCCTTCCAAGCGGTCTTCGGTGAGAGACTTACCCGGCACTGGCAATCTGCTGCACCAGTCTTCGAATGAGGAGCTCCCCCCGGTTCAATTACACCTTCCGGATTCGGGGTACCCACTCCTGGGGTTCCCTAGGATCTACTTCCCTTGCGGAACTCAGTGTTGGGCACTGAGCTCCGGACCTCCATCTGAGTACCTCACCCCAGGCTAAAGGTGCCTGGAATGGAACACGACCTCCGGCTGTCCTCTAGGCCTAGGCCCGCCTAGAGAACCGACACGAACCACCGTCCACAGGCTGAAGGTGCCCTGGACTCCGACCCCGTGACAAAGATGGCCGGCCCCTTTATACCCTCTCCCAGCAAGGACAAAAAGGAGGCACGACACACAGCAATGATTCAACCCCAGCCCAGAGTGACAGCGCCACCTGCTGGGCTTCAGGGAATTACACATCACCAATGTCTCTGTCAAGTTCAAATTTACACCTGGGAAAGTACATACCCGCTACACTAGTGTAGCGGGGGTTAACATTTAGCGGTAGCATGGCCTTGATACACTAATTGTTAGGGATCTATGGCCAATTTGGTTGGTGGAGGATATAATGGTGTTCAGTTCCCTGCGGCCCCTTTGTGGCACTGTCGCCTTGGGCTGGGGTTGAACCATCATTGTAGGGCGGTGCCCTTTGTGTCCTCTTGCAGCAGTAGTACGGTGGGGCGGGGAACCCGCTGTACCTGCTGGGAGAGGATATAAAGGGGGCGGACATCTTGCGCACGAGGACCAGACCCAGGCACCTTCAGCCTGGGGGCTGCTGTTCTGCTCGTCCGCGCCCAGGTGCCCTCGGCCTGGGTGCGAGGTAGTTCGAGTTCCATACCAGGCACCTTAAGCCTGGGGTGAGGTACTAGCCGAGGCCTGGGGCCCAGTACCTTTGACTGGGTCCCGCATGGGAGAGGATTCCTAGGGGCCCACCGAGTGAGGGGACCCGAGTCTCGGGCGAGGAGAACCAGGGAGGTGACCTGGCCTTAAGATCCAGCGCAGCATTGGCTGGTGACAGTGCAGGCCTCTGGGGACCATCCAGGATGGATCATCTCCCTAACAGGGGTCGCCATTAGAGGGTAGTCCATGTTCTATGGTCTTTGCAGAGACCCAACTACAATCAGGTCGGTGGCAGAGACCTATCCAAAGGTCTGTGGCAGGGACCTCATCGTTCACCCGGTCTGTGGCAGGAACCAACCTCACGGTCGGGGGCAGCGTCCGTGCGCCAAAAGTTGTTGTGAACTCCTAACAGCTTCTCTGATCCGAAAGGATTGTGCCTGAACCCTGTCCCCACCAAGTTCGTGTTTGTATCAACCTGTCTGCTTGCAAAGAGGCATATTTATCTCTGCGGAAATAAATATAGATGTTGTACTGTCACCTGGTGTGGGCTTACTTTTCTGGGAGCAAAGTGTTGTACATTCACCTATCTACCTGTCATATTTGAAGTGGAAGCTCTGGACGGGGACGCAGACCCGAAGGTAAAGATCTTAGCTCAAACCTCTACACACATAAGAGGTGCGAGATGGTGGCAGCACCTCACCCCTCTCCCTGGTCCCCCTAGACAAGTTAACCAGCCGAGAAGAAGAAGGGAGAGAGCGGGTGAGGGCGCTACACGTGGGGGCTCGTCCGGGATTTGTGTTCCGTGTCAATGGAGCTGAAGCTATCAAAACTTGACTTTTATCCCCAAGAAAAGTTCAGAGGAGGTCGGCCATGTTGGTCGGCACGCCACGAGGCACACCCTCCCTGCTCAGTTCGTGGGCGTGACGAGAAAAAGGCCCGCGAAGTGTTGCACCAAAGGGGAGGAGTCTGGCCATGTGTGGAGATACACGTGGAGACTTTGGCGCCAGTTCTTCAGTGCGCGATGGAGCAGTCAACGGTCAGCATGCTTTCTACCGCATCATGGGTTCCCACTGCATCTACCACAAGGGCAACCCCCGTTGCTGTCTCCGCTATGGATACGGGGATTCTGCTCAAGCCCCGGGGACGATTCGCCCTGTACACATGCAAGGACGTTGTCACGTACCTGACGGTGACGAGCCCGGTTAGCAGAGGGAGGCCTCCCTTACGGCTCCCACCGGCGGCCCCTGGTGGTATAACAGGAAGCACGGAGGTGGAAGGGGTACGAGTGCCTGGCAGGATCAAGAACTACCGCAGGTGATCAGGAACCAGCAGGTGAGGAGGCAGGAACCAGGAACTACAGCAGGTGAGTGGACAGGAACCAGGAACTACAGCAGGTGAGTAGACAGGAACCAGGAACTCAGAAGATGACCCGGACCGGGAGGCACAGCAGGTAGACTGGAACCACTGGGCAGCAGCAGATGAACAGGAACCAGCAGATGAGCAGACAGGAACCAGCAGATGAGCAGACAGGAACCAGGAACTGCAGCAGGTGAGTAGACAGGAACCAGGAACTCAGCAGATGACCCGGACCGGGAGGCACAGCAGGTAGACTGGAACCACTGGGCAGCAGCAGGTGAACAGGAACCAGCAGATGAGCAGACAGGAACCAGCAGATGAGCAGACAGGAACCAGCAGATGAGCAGACAGGAACCAGGAACTCAGCAGATGACCCGGACCGGGAGGCACAGCAGGTAAACTGGAACCACTAGGCAGCAGCAGGTGAACAAGAGCCAAGGTCAGGCAGGATCGTCAGACAAGCCGGGGTCGGGTAAACTGGCAGGCAGCGAGGCACAAAAGGATCAGGCAATACCGAAGTCAGAAAACAGGCCGATGGTCAGGTACAGGCAGATAGCAGGAGGGTCACAGGAAGCCGGATCAGATACAGGTAAACAAGGCAGATCAGGTCACTTGGGATAAACGCTGTAGAGCAGACAGCAGGGACTATCTGCAAGTGAGGAGTTTAAATAGCCCTTCGGGCGTCACCTGCGGGGGCGGGAACCAGGAAGTCCAGGGCGTCTGTTCCTGACAGGGTTTCCATGACATTGCCCCCCCCCCAAGGGGCAGCCTCCGGATGCCCCTAGGAGCAAACTTCTCGGGGTGAGACCTCCTGAAGGCTTGTATCAGGTCTTTGGCGTGAATGTTCTCTTCGGGTTCCCAGGAGTTCTCCTCTGGTCCGTAACCCTTCCATTTTATTAAAAATTGACTCTGGCTATTTCTTCTTCGTGCGTCTAAAATAGCTTCTACCTCGAATTCCTGTTCCCCGTCTATGATGATGGGATCAGGGCGAGTCGGGGTCCGACCTGGGAATGGGTTGGAGACTGACGGTTTCAATAGAGAAACATGAAAAACAGGGTGGACCCTCAGGGAGTCGGGGAGCTCCAGCTCGTAGGCCACCTCGTTGATTTTCCTTTTGATAGGAAAAGGCCCTAGAAACTTGGGGCCCAATTTCTTGGACGGGCAAGCCAATCTTAGATTGATGGTGGAAAGCCAGCGCTAATTCACCCCGTCTCCTCCTGTAGTAGACCGTCTTGTTATACTCCTGAGTTCTTGCCATGGCTTTGCGTAGAAGCTGGTTGTTAGAGGAGAAGAAATTCACTTTTTCCAGAACTGCAGGCACTGAGCACTCAGGGAGAGAGTTGGGCAGAAATGTGGGGTGAAACCCGAAGTTCGCAAAAAATGGGGTCTGGTTAGTTGCGGAGTGGATGGAGTTATTGTAGGAGAACTCCGCTAGCGGAAGCAGGGAGAGCCAGTCATTCTGAGCAAAGGAGGAGAAACAACGCAAATATTGCTCGAGGGTCTGATTTGTTCTCTCAGTCTGTCCGTTGGTTTGAGGGTGGTAAGCCGAAGAGAATGATAGCTCTATTTCCAGAGTCTTGCAGAGGGACCTCCAGAACCGGGAGGTAAATTGTACCCCCCGATCGGAGACTATATTAGCAGGTACCCCGTGGAGCCTGACGACTTCTTTAATGAACATTTGTGCAGTTTCCGGGGCCGAGGGGGTCCCTCTCATAGGAACAAAATGTGCCATCTTGGACAGACGGTCCACAATCACAAAGATGGTGGTGTGATTCTCAGCCGGGGGGAGTTCAACTATGAAGTCGATAGAAAGCATTTTCCACGGTCTCTCTGGAACGGGTAAGGGCTTCAGTAGTCCCCAGGCTTTGGATCTGGACCCTTTATTCCGGGTACATGTAGTACAGGACTCCACGAACCTCCTGCAATCCTCGCGTAGTCGAGGCCACCAGAAGGTACGTTGTACCAACTCAGTGGTCTTAGCCACGCCAAAGTGCCCAGCAAGGGCATGATCGTGGCAGAGCTCTAGCACGGTTATCTTTAGTTCTTCTGGTATGAATATCCTGTCTTGGTGCCAGAGTAATCCATCCTTGGTTTGCAGATCCAGTTCAGGAGAGGGTTCCTGTCTAGTGGTGGCTTGTCTGATCCGGGAGAGTAGGTCCTCCTGAAGTAGGAGAAAATTCCCAGGAGCGAGGATTGTATCGGGTGAGGAGAGTTCTTTGGATCCATGAAACATTCGGGACAAGGCGTCAGGTTTAGTGTTCTTGGCACCGGGGCGGTATGTCACATGGAAGGAGAACCGGGAAAAAAACAGGGCCCATCTGGCTTGTCGTGGTTTTAGTCTTTTTGCAGTTTTCAGGTACTCTAAGTTCTTATGGTCGGTGAATACTAAGATCGGGTGAGCAGCACCTTCAAGTAAGTACCTCCATTCTTCCAGGGCGGACTTAATCGCCAAGAGTTCCCGGTCTCCCACGTCATAGTTCTTTTCTGCCGCAGATAATTTGCGAGAAAAGAAAGCCACCGGATGAAGCAAAGCCTTGGTTCCTTGCCTCTGTGACAATATTGCCCCTACTGCAACCTCAGAAGCATCTACCTCAAGTACAAATGGTAGGGAGGAATCTGGGTGTTTTAAGATGGATGCAGAGGTGAAGAGCCCTTTGAGATCCTCAAAGGCCTTTTGGGCCTCAGGGGACCAGTGGAAGCGGGTACCTTGCTTGGTTAGCTGAGTAATGGGTGCAATGATGGCGGAGAACCCCCGGATGAATTTACGATAAAAGTTGGCGAATCCAACGAACCGTTGGATTCCCTTCTTATCCACTGGCGCTGGCCAGTCCAAGATTGCGGTGATCTTCTGTGGGTCCATCCTGATGCCTTCGCCAGAGATGATTAATCCCAGAAATGCTATGCTCTCCCGCTCAAACTCGCATTTCTCAGCCTTCGCATATAGTTTATGCTGCCGAAGACGGTCTAACACACTTCTGACATGCCTGCGATGAGAGTCAAGGGAGGAAGAGGATAACGATTTTTAATGGTGACCTTATTTAGTTCACGGTAGTCCACACATGGCCTGAGGGTATGGTCCTTCTTTTCTACAAAGAAAATGCCTGCGCCTGCTGGTGATGTAGAGGGGCGAATGAACCCCTTTAAAAGGTTCTCATCGATGTAGTCCTTCAGGGCCCCCTGTTCCACCTCCGTTAAAGGGAAAATCCTACCGAAAGGAATAGCTGCTCCGGGAAGTAGATCAATGGGGCAGTCGTAGGCTCGGTGGGGTGGTAGTGTCTCTGCCCCCTGTTTACTAAACACATCGAGAAAGTCCAGGTAAGCGTCAGGGATGGCCTGACGTATTCCGGCCTCAGTGTCGGTACACATTAAGGTGGCAGGCCCAGGGGGTTTGTGTGAGCCACAGGACCGTTGGCAGTAGGAGGAAGGAAACGTGATCACCCCCGTGACCCAGTTAATGGTAGGATTATGGGCTTGTAGCCAGGGCATACCGAGAATTATGGGGAACAGTGGAGAGGAGATAATATCCAGCCGTAGATATTCTCGGTGCACCCCGGTAGAGGAGAAGACAGTGACAGGTAGGGGAGCCGTCTCTTCGACCACGGGCCCCGACTTGATAAGGGACCCATCAGCCAGGTGAACCCGTAGTCCATGGGTCTTGGGAAGTAGAGGAATAAGTTGAGTACGGGCAAAAGTTGAGTCCATGAAGCAACTACAAGCCCCAGAGTCAATAATTGCGACGACTTGCAGGGTCCTTCCTGGGAGCTGCAGGGAGATAGAAAGAGCGAAGTGAGAGGAGGATTTAGTCTGAGGGTTGATCACAGCAGGGAATACTGACAAGCACTTACGGAACTTCAGGGGACAGTTCCTAACGAAGTGACCGGGCTCCCCGCAGTACAGGCACAGGTTGTGCGCGCGTCGGCGTTCCTCCGGAGTAAGGGAAGTGCGGAGGACCCCAAGCTGCATGGGTTCAGGAGCATCGTACGAGGGGGTCAAGGGTGCTGCAGAAGCTGGGTGCGAATGACTGGGGACCCGGGGAAGCATCCAGGTCGGCCGGGTGAAGCCCGTGGCCCTCTCAACCCTCCGTTCCCTCAGGCGTCGGTCGATCTGAATTGTCAGATCGATCAGTAGGTTCAAATTTTCTGGTATTCCTACCCTAGCCAGTTCGTCCTTCAGGGGGTCAGAAAGGCCTATACGAAACTGGTGACGGAGGGCAGCGTCATTCCAGCTGGTGTCTGCGCTCCAGCGCCTGAATTCAGCTACATAGTCTTCCGCTGCTCTGCGTCCCTGCTGAAGGGTCCGCAGGGCGTTCTCTGCAGTGACCGAGAGCTGAGGGTCCTCGTACAATTGGGCAATGGCGTCAAAAAAAAGTGTAAGGCTGTCCAAGGACGCATCTTTGCGTTCTAGCAGGCGGTGGGCCCAGTTCTGTGGGTCTCCGGAAAGCAGTGAAATTACAAAGCCCACCTTGGTAGCTTCTAAGGAAAAGGTGCGGGGCTGTAAGGCAAAGTACAACTCACAAGAGTTCCAGAAAGCCCTGAACTTGCTCCGGTCCCCGGAGAATCTTTCGGGTGTAGGGACCCTGGGTTCAGGGGGAAGCATGACCACCGTGGGCGCAGCTCCTGCCCCGGCGGAAGAAGTGGAGGCACGTGGACCCCCTTGAGCTCCATCGGGGTTGGTGAGGGCCCGCACTTGTCCTTCCAGGTGAGTGTAGCCTTGCTGGAGGCTCTTAACGGCCTCGGTCAGTCCCGCCAGGTGTCGGCATAGTTCCTCCATAGGTGAGGCTCCCTGCTCGGGCTCAGAAATGGCTGTCTGCTACTGTCACGTACCTGACGGTGACGAGCCCGGTTAGCAGAGGGAGGCCTCCCTTACGGCTCCCACCGGCGGCCCCTGGTGGCATAACAGGAAGCACGGAGGTGGAAGGGGTACGAGTGCCTGGCAGGATCAAGAACTACCGCAGGTGATCAGGAACCAGCAGGTGAGGAGGCAGGAACCAGGAACTACAGCAGGTGAGTGGACAGGAACCAGGAACTACAGCAGGTGAGTAGACAGGAACCAGGAACTCAGAAGATGACCCGGACCGGGAGGCACAGCAGGTAGACTGGAACCACTGGGCAGCAGCAGATGAACAGGAACCAGAAGATGAGCAGACAGGAACCAGCAGATGAGCAGACAGGAACCAGGAACTGCAGCAGGTGAGTAGACAGGAACCAGGAACTCAGCAGATGACCCGGACCGGGAGGCACAGCAGGTAGACTGGAACCACTGGGCAGCAGCAGGTGAACAGGAACCAGCAGATGAGCAGACAGGAACCAGCAGATGAGCAGACAGGAACCAGCAGATGAGCAGACAGGAACCAGGAACTCAGCAGATGACCCGGACCGGGAGGCACAGCAGGTAAACTGGAACCACTAGGCAGCAGCAGGTGAACAAGAGCCAAGGTCAGGCAGGATCGTCAGACAAGCCGGGGTCGGGTAAACTGGCAGGCAGCGAGGCACAAAAGGATCAGGCAATACCTAAGTCAGAAAACAGGCCGATGGTCAGGTACAGGCAGATAGCAGGAGGGTCACAGGAAGCCGGATCAGATACAGGTAAACAAGGCAGATCAGGTCACTTGGGATAAACGCTGTAGAGCAGACAGCAGGGACTGTCTGCAAGTGAGGAGTTTAAATAGCCCTTCGGGCGTCACCTGCGGGGGCGGGAACCAGGAAGTCCAGGGCGTCTGTTCCTGACAGGGTTTCCATGACAGACGTTGAGGCCCTGGGTATGATTTGTCCCGGCTGTTCGGGACTGGTGGTACAGCTGAAGCCCTTCGGTCGCTGCGAGGCCTCTGGCGAGTTCATATTTGAAGTGGAGCAGCCAATAGAAAGGCCGCGAGCCTTCCACCTCAACTGCCTAACAGGCGCCACCACTCTACAAGGAGAAGTCAGAGCTTGCACAGCCATTCCCCCGCGCACTGCAGAGACTTCCGTGGAAGTCGCGAACAAATGGACGGAGGATTCAAAAGCTGAAGATGCTGCTTCGGTCACCACAGATTCCTTACTCCCAGCGCCCAAAAGGAAGGTCGGTTTCACTAAAGCTTCCAGCGGCCGAGATGGAGGACAACCCCTGCGCTTGCCTGGCCCGGATGGATTCAGTGGGAAAATTCCCGGACCTCTATGTTCAAGTGTCAGCCGAGGTAAGCCAGGGAATGGGACTTGGTGTTTTGTTGGAGGTGTCGGGGATCCACAGTTGCCGGAGCCCATGGGAGGGGGTGATTCCACATCTACAGGGAATTACCTACCCGCAGAGGAGTATGACACCTCCGACCTGGAGTCGATTTCCGATGCAGGAGATGATGGACAAATAGATGAACTATTTGAACGGAAGGGTTGGGACAAAGTACCCCTGGCCTCGTCCCGTGCACCTAGGGACTCACCCATGTCTACAGGGGATAGCACACCCTGGGTGGAGGCCTCAGCGCCTGAGGAGGGATCCAGTCCCCTGCTTGCCCTTCCGCCCTCAGAGTTACCTGCGCCATCTGCTCAGGTGAAGAGAGTGCCGCTGCGGGCACCTACACCCAGTTTGGAGGTGGTCAAGGCACCTCGGCACCCAGAGTCGATTGTCCTGCCTGGTGAGGGAGACCGCTCTACGATGCCACCCTTGTCCAGGCTACAGAGACTTTTCTGCCAAAAGGTTGCCAGTGAGTACGGGTGGGAGTACCCGTACTTGTCCAAGGAGTTGTTGTACGAGGTGGAGGCCTGCCGGCAGCGGTGGTACAATGACTTTGTATGGACACACATTAAGGTGCCCCATGCCCGTTGCTACCTCGCATGTTCACCCACAGCTTCAAAGCGGTTTAAGGACTGCAAGGCAGAGTGGATGTTGGGTCGGCATATCCATGCTGACCGGGTCGTTATCTGTCGGAAAAGATGAGGAAGATGTGGAGTACCATATGGAGACTTTTGATCGGTACTTGAAACCTCTTGTGCTGCCGCATCCAAGGTTTTACTTGTAGGTGGAAAGACTCCTGTTTGTTCTTTTTTTTTCATTGCCGGACATTCCGGAACTCTGGAACTGTACCCTGTCTAGGGGTATTCTACTCTTTGGAGACATGGGAGCAGTTGTGTTTTATGTTGGTCTCCCTCTGCCTTCCACCGCAAAGATAATCAGGACTTTGGGGTGTAGTCAGGGCCACAGTACAGAGAAGAATCCGGATTTCACAAGTGCTATTACCGCAGCGCTGTCACCAGGTGGCAGTGTTGTGCACCGTTCATCACATTGCATTACACACTTCTTGGAAGGAAAGAGGTTTCTTTTCGGAGAGATCTTTTTCACTCCAACACTCACACAATGTGTTAGGAATTGTGTGTTGTTTCTTTATCTTCCCTCTGCAGGAGAACATCAGTCAAGACTGCTGAGAATGGGCGGGTCTTAGTTAGTGATGTGGGAGGGGAGAATGCCATTTGTGTGTAATGTGATGTGCATTTATAATGAGTGTTTCCCTCATGTTCACCTTTCCCTTTCCCTGTTGGGTTCAGGCACAACTTCCAAGTTTTTTTTTCAAATTATTTTTGATGGTGTTTTTGAGAAGCTAGTCTCTGGATCGGGTCTATGTTGGTCCCTTTTGGAGCATGGCTTGTTCCAGACACTGGGGACCAGTGTCTATCTGCCGGGGGGTGTGTGTAGCGGGGGTTAACATTTAGGGGGAGTATCTGGGCGGTAGCATGGCCCAGATACACTAATTGTTAGGGATCTATGGCCAATTTGGTTCGTGGAGGATATAATGGTGTTCAGTTCCCTGCGGCCCCTGGGTGGCGCTGTCGCCTTGGGCTGGGGTTGAACCATCATTGTAGGGCCGTGCCCTTTGTGTCCTCTCGCGGCAGTAGTACGACGGGGCGGATAACCCGCTGTGCCTGCTGGGAGAGGGTATAAAGGGGACGGACATCTTGCGCACGAGGTCCGAGCCCCAGGCACCTTCAGCCTGGGGGCTGCTGTTCTGCTCGTCCGCTCCCAGGTGCCCTCGGCCTGGGTGCGAGGGAGTTTGAGTTCCATCCCAGGCACCTTAAGCCTGGGGTGAGGTACTAGACGAGGCCTGGGGCCCAGTACCTTCGACTGGGTCCCGCATGGGAGAGGATACCTAGGGGCCCACCGAGTGAGGGGACCCGAGTCTCAGGCGAGGAGAACCAGGGAGGTGACCTGGCCTGAAGATCCAGCGCAGCATTGGCTGCTGACAGTGCAGGCCTCTGGGGACCGTCCAGGATGGATCATCTCCCTAACAGGGGTCGCCATTAGAGGGTAGTCCATGTTCTATGGTCTTTGCAGAGACCCAACTACAATCAGGTCGGTGGCAAAGACCTATCCAAAAGTCTGTGGCAGGGACCTCATCGTTCACCTGGTCTGTGGCAAGGACCAACCTCACGGTCGGTGGCAGCGACCGTGCACCAAAAGTTGTTGTCAACTCCTAACAGCTTCTCTGATCCGAAAGGATTGTGCCTGAACCCTCTCCGCACCAAGTTTGTGTTTGTATCAACCTGTCTGCTTGCAAAGAGGCATATTTATCTCTGCGGAAATAAATATAGATGTTGTACTGTCACCTGGTGTGGGCTTACTTTTCTGGGAACAAAGTGTTCTACATTCACCTATCTACCTGTCATATTTGAAGTGGAAGCTCTGGACGGGGACGCAGACCCGAAGGTAAAGATCTTAGCTCAAACCTCTACACACATAAGAGGTGCGAGCTGGTGGCAGCACCTCACCCCTCTCCCTGGTATCCCTAGACGAGTTAACCAGCCGAGAAGAAGAAGGGAGAGAGCGGGTGAGGGCGCTACACTAGAAAGGCTATTTAAGCCTCTTTTACTTTGCCCAGCTTGACATTTGCAACTTCAGAAATGCTAGATCCTTGTCGATGGCCAACAGTTAACAAAATACAATTGGGTTGATTTACTAAATGTAAAAAGGCTGTTCCATTTGCAAGGGAATTTTTTCCTTATGCAAAGGAATTTACCCTTAGCTGGATGAATGTGGTGAAAACTCACTTTGCAAAGAATACCTAATTACTTTCAAGGAAAAGAAAAAACTGTATTTTTGCTTGCACATGATTGGGTGACAGAAGTCAGCAGAGCTTCACCTCATTCACTGATTTAAAGGAAAGTTCACTTGCAAAATGAAATTTTCCCTGCAAAGTGAACAGATTTTCTTTCTCGTACATCACGGGACACAGAGCGACATAGTCATTACTAATGGGTTATATAGATACCGTCAGGTGCTGGCACTGGCAACTTCCAAAACCGGAAGTACCCTCCCCTATATAAGCCCCTCCCATCCGGGAGCACCTCAGTTTTTTGCCAGTGTCTAAGGTGTTGGCCAAGAAGTAACATGTGTTTTTCACTGAGCTTGCGTACAGGTTCTTTTGGGCCTCAGTAAGCTATTCCGGATCCGACCAAAAAAGCTTCATAGCTAAACGGTCGGTACCCGGGCCTTGCAGAGAAGAGCAAGGTTTTGCCTGTAATGCCTCTCTTAGGAGAGCTGGACCCTGGGATCCAGAGCTCTGGTCATACCCACGACCAAGATGTTTTCTGTGCAGGGTGCTATACAGGTCCAGGGGAGTGGAATCCTTGGGAACCCGGTCCCTGAAGGTTTGATTACAATGCCTGCCGTGAGAGGTGAAGTTTGGGCTTTTGTGGACCAAACAAAGTCCTGCGGCGGGGAACAGGTAAGTGGGGGCCCCCAGGAACTTGGTTCTATTGGGGGACCCCCAAGCCTAATTTGTCTTTCTGTCTGTTACCTAATGGTATTCCCGCAAAATTCTGTGCATGCCTGTAACTACTAAAAAAATGTAATAATTTTTAATGGTGGTCAAGAAAAAATAAAAATAAATTTTTTTTTTATATATATTTAATATATTAGACTGCGGTACCTGTGTTTGTCCACTAGAGGCCGCTGTGGAATGTTTTCTTGTCATGTGGACTAGCTTCTTCTCAGCAGAGCAAAGTCCAGGCAGATGGTGAGTTCTCTTATAGGAAACTGCTTCCTCTGCCATGTTGCAGTGCTCGTCCATCCCCCGGCCTGCGGCAAAGAGGGGCCCTGGCTCCTGTCCCTTGTTACCATATTTGAAATTAGCGCCGAAGGCGCACGTGCCCGCGCGCGTGCGCGTGCACGCGCCTCTATATATAGAGGTGAGCCGGGAAAGGGGGCGGAGCCTGGGGGATGACGCTCTGTGCGCGCCGCAGCGCTTCTGCGCATGTGCGGGCGTCCCAGCAGTTTAAAAAAACCACAATATTGTAGTGAGCTGGCTATGAAGTACAGAGACAGAGCTGGCAACATTTAAAGGCATACAGCAAGCGGTTGATACAGGCATCCCCTAGAAAGGCACATTAGTAGACACCAACTGTGATATAGCAGCAATTGTGCTAGACTATTCTCAGTAAAAGTGGTGTATTACGGCTGGAATACCTCAGCTTTAGGCTTAGGAATATGCCGTCCAGAAGCTCCGGAACTGAATCTTCCAGGAAGCGAAGGGGGTCTCATCGGGCTCGGAGGATCTTGGGCATACTCCTGCTGCACCAGTCTCCCCTGAAGTTCAGAGGTAAGTGACCGTAGAGACCCCGCAGGGTACTTGGTACTGTGGCTGTCCTCAGTTCACCTGCTCCTGTGTATGTAACAGAGGAGGTTTTTTCCTCAGCTCTGGGAGGATTAGAGAGAGATTGTCAACATTTATCGCTGCCTCCCTGTCAGGGAAAGCACGCCCGATCTCCGTCTCCTCCTTCAGAGTGCCTGTTAGCAGAGCAACAGTCCCATACAGGGATCGACCTGCCTGAAGGGGATCAGGATGAGGTTGATTCTGTTATAGAGGAATCAACAGTGGGGGAACCTTTTCTCAGCATCTTAAGCTGAAAGATTATGGGTTCAGTCTCTGACTAACATGGTCCGATCAGCATTTAAAAATGCACCTTGCGGAACCATCAACCACTACTGTATCCTCGTTGGGGTCGCTAGAAGCCCCCAGACTGTTTGTTATTTTCCACTTCACCCTTTACTGAAAGGGCTCATTTACCAGGATTGGGAACGTCCTGAGAAAATATTTATTCCCCCAAGAGATTTCCGGTGGTCTATCCCATGGAGGATAAGTTCATCAAAAAAAAAAAAAAAATGGAAGGTCCCTACAGTGGACGCAGCCATCTCTTGTATGTATAAATCACTGACATGTCCAGTGGATAATGTCCAAATGTTCAAGAACCCAATAGATAAAAGATTGGAGTCCTTATGAAAATCTGCTTGGTGATACAACCAGCAGTAGCAGCTATTGGGGTCTGCTAAGCAGTGAAGGATCAGTTGAAACAGGTCTTGAGGGACTTGACAGATCAGCAGGCTTTGCCCTAGCTGATCTACCTAGAGCCTTAGGCTTTGCGGTTGACGCCATAGAGGATTCAGTCCATCAGGCCTCCCGCCTTACGCTGTCTATAGTACATATGCGTAGGCTCCTATGGCTCAAAAACTGGTCTGCTGAAGCTCCCTGTAAAGAATGGCTGGTTAGCGTCCCATTTCATGGTGAACGCTTATTCAGGGAAAAACTGGACAAATATATCCAGAAAATTTCCAGCGGTAAAAATACGCTCTTGCCGGTTAAAAGCAGAGTTAGAGGTCCCTCTTTAAGAGGCCTGCTTCTCCAGTCCCTGGGGCATCGGCTGTGTAACAGTTCCGACGGCCTCCTCGGTCAAATCCCGGGGGTAAAAAACAGGGACAGTAGCAGGGTAATGAGAAACCCTGGGTCAGGGGAGGTACAAAACCTCCCCCAAAGTTAAATTCATTGAAGCCCCCACTCAGTCGGGTGGGGGGAGGACTCCAGTTGTTCGCAAGAGACCTGGCGGGACACGATCAAGACAGATAGGTGCTCTCCGCAGTAGGTTTGGGATACAGTTTGGAGTTAAAAGACTCTCCTCCTTCCCATTTTTGAGGTCAAACGTGCCAAGGGATCCCCGGAAGAGAGAGTCCCTCCTGTTGGCACTAGAACAACTATTGCTCCAAGGAGTAATTATGGAGGTTCCCCTGGAAGAATGAGGGTTCGGGTTTTACTCAAACCTCTTTACAGTCCCGAAGCAAACGCGGACGGGAGGCCCATATTAATTCTAAAAGGGCTATACAAATTCCTGTATATCAGGACTTTCCGATGGAGTCGATCCGATCGGTGGCCACTGCCCTACAAGGGGAGGATTGGTTAGCCACGATCGACATCAAAGATGCTTATTTGCACATTCCCATCTTTCCAGTCCACCAAAAATTTCTACGCTTTGCAGTAGAAGGGCGCCATTTTCAGTTCAGAGCCTTACCCTTCGGTTTGGCCACAGCACCACGAGTGTTTACAAAAATTCTGGCCCTTTATTGGCCAATCTAAGAACACAAGGTGTAATGATAATGGCATATCTGGATGACTTGTTGCTGATAGACCACTCAGTGAAAAAACTAGACGTGGTCGTTCACAAGACGATCAAGTATCTGGAATCTCACGGTTGGATTATCAACCGAGACAAGTCAGCCCTAAAAACCAGTCAAAAGTCTGGAATACTTGGGGCTAAGGTTGGATTCAGGCCAGAGAAAAATATTCTTGCCTCGAGGAAAGGTGTTGTCTTTGAAAGATTTGATCCACTTAGTGGGTACAAAAAAGACAGCCGTCCATACGCCTGTATATGAGGCTGCTGGGAAAAATGGTGGCATCATTCGAAGCAGTACCCTACGGTCAATTCCATTCAAGGAATTTGCAAGGGGCCATACTGTCAGCCTGGAACAAAAAAGTTCAGGCCCTAGACTTACAATGTCCTTGTCCCCTTCCGTTCGCAAGAGCCTCCGTTGGTGGTTGGTTCCCCAGAATCTGGAAAAAAGGAAATCCTTCAGTCCGATTTCTTGGAAGGTGGTCACTACAGATGCCAGCCTTATAGGCTGGGGAGCAGTACTGGAGCAATAGTCTCTCCAGGGCAGATGGTCGGATGCAGAAAAGGCCCTGCCCATCAATCTCTTAGAGATACGAGCAGCCCGGTATGCCCTAGTAGCATGGACATCCAAACTCCAAGGGTCCCCTGTCAGAATTCAATCAGACAATGCCACAACAGTGGCATATATCAATCATCAGGGGGGCACCAGGAGTCGTGCAGCCCAGAGGGAAGTAAATTACATCCTGAAATGGGCAGAAAAATATGTCCCAGCCATATCTGCGGTATTCATTCCAGGAGTGGAGAATTGGAAGGCGGACTTTCTAAGTCGCCAGCAATTAGGCCCAGAGGAAGGGTCCCTTCACCCCAAGGTTTTCTGGACAATATGTCAGCGGTGGGGAACATCGGATGTAGATCTTCTAGCATCCAGATTCAACGCAAAGGGGGACAGGTTTGTCTCTCGGACAAGGGATCCCCTAGCTTGCGGCTCGGATGCCCTAGTGTTCCCTTGGGATCAGTTCAAGCTGATATATGCATTCACACCGCCAATGGTTACCTCGATTACTCCGCAGAATCAGGGTAGAAAAGAAACCAGTGATTCCGGTGGCTCCAGCGTGGCCCCGAAGAGCGTGGTACGCGGAGATTGTAAAATTTCAGTGGGGAGTCCTTGGACTCTCCCACGTCGTCCGGCTTTCGCAAGGACCGATATACCACCCTTCCTTACCAGCCCTAGGTTTGACGGCCTGGCTATTGAAGCCCACATTCTAAAAAAGAGAGGGCTCTCTAATGGTGTGGTATCTACCATGATCAATGCCAGGAAGCCGGTATCCAGGCAGATCTACTATAGAATCTGGAAGGCGTACATCGCGTGGTGTGAGGCCAAGAAATGGCATCCACATAAGTACGTAATAGGTAGGATTCTGGACTTCCTACAGTGGGCTGTAGATAGGAAGCTTGCCTTGAGTACTATCAAGGGTCAGATTTCGGCCTTGTCAATATTTTTTCAAAGGCCCTTGGCTTCGCATTCACTAGTCAAAGCCTTTATACAAGGAGTGATGCGTATTAGTCCTCCGGTTAATATTCCCATATGTCCATGGGATCTAAACTTGGTTCTGTCGGTTCTACAGAAACAACCATTTGAACCATTACAGCATATTTCCTTGGTGCTTCTCACCAGGAAATAGATTTTTCTAGTAGCCATTTGTTCGGCTAAAAGAGTATCGGAATTAGCAGCTATGTCCTGTAAGGAGCCATATCTGGTTATCCATAAGGACAGAGTAGTGTTACGTCCTCATCCAGCCTTTCTTCCTAAGGTGGTATCGAGGTTTCATTTGAACCAAGATGTGGTTCTTCCTTCTTTTTTCCCCAAACCTACTTCGGTAGAGGAAAAGTTATTGCATTCTTTGGATGTAGTAAGAGCAGTTAAAGCTTATCTAAAAGCCACTGCTCAGATTCGCAGAACGGATACTTTGTTTATTCTGCCGGAAGGCCCCAGAAAGGGTCAGGCAGCGTCAAAGTCTACTTTAGCCAAGTGGATTCGACAGGTCATTATGCAAGCTTATGGCTTGAGAAGGAGACCACCTCCGTTCAAAGTTAGAGCGCACTCCACGAGAGCAGTTGGAACTTCATGGGCAGTGCATCACCAGGCCTCCCTGGCTCAAATCTGTAAGGCCGCAACATGGTCTTCGGTACACACGTTTACTAGGTCCTACCAGGTGGACGTTAGAAGTCAGGAGGATGTCGCCTTTGGGCGCAGTGTGTTGCAGGCCGCAAAAGATCCTCATGTCTGATAGCGCTCAGCTTATATATGGTGTATCCCCCCCCTCATTTGGCATTGCTTTAGGACATCCCATTAGTAATGACTATGTCGCTCTGTGTCCCGTGATGTATGAGAAAGACAATAGGATTTTTATAACAGCTTACCTGTAAAATCCTTTTCTTGGAGTACATCACGGGACACAGAGCTCCCGCCCCTCTTTAGGGACACTTATTGCTTTGCTACAAAACTGAGGTGCTCCCGGATGGGAGGGGCTTATATAGGGGAGGGTACTTCCGGTTTTGGAAGTTGCCAGTGCCAGCACCTGACGGTATCTATATAACCCATTAGTAATGACTATGTCGCTCTGTGTCCCGTGATGTACTCCAAGAAAAGGATTTTACAGGTAAGCTGTTATAAAAATCCTATTATTTGTCTTTAGTAAATCAAGCCCTACGAGTCAAACTAGCTGAAAATCAAGGGATTTAGCTGTGATCAATGTGCCTCTATCAGTTGTAAATGTGAATGCACTGGCTCCATTATGTGCCATTAATAGTGAAATGGAGGTGAAGGTACATTTGGCACCATGACTACCACTAATTGCAGCCGTTATATCTCTTGGTTGCCTAGATAACCCTCTGATTCTCATAATGAACTTAATATGGGCTATAATTAAGACAAATGTATACAAACACATTGAAGTCATTAGAAAATCTTTGCTTTATCATCCAGTGTTGTATATAGAGGTATGAATTCACAGGTGACCGTTTAAAAGGAAAACTAAAATAAAGGCAGATAATATGATAAGTCTTGATAATGTTCTGGCTTCCTTGGATGCCACCTTTTCTGATTCTTCTGGACCCAGATGATCCCATGGCTTCCTGTATTTTGTTATATAGGGCTATAATGAGAAGCTTGGTATAAATAGACATTGTTAATTGGTGTTTGTGATGTGGATCCCTAGATGTCCAAAAATACTCTGTACAAATTACATAAACAACATACTTCTACTGATGACCTTAGGCCGCCAAAAAAACGGTTCAAATATCTGCTGAACCAGCCGAGATTTAAACCGTTAATGGGCAGCTGAATATATCAAGTTGATCGATTGATTCCCTTGCAGTTATCACTAGCGGCTATCATCACTGTCTTCTCTCTGCAGGGATGACTTGCCCCAGCACGCTGCCAGGAGCAGACAGTGGCCCAGCAGGAGGGATTCCCCTATCAACACTGTCTGTGTTGAAGGGGGAATCAAGTTATTTTCTTTCCTGCAACCAGTGGCTGCAAGAAAGAAATTTGCTCCATGTATGGCCGGCCCAGGTATAGGCATTTTCTGACAAAATATTGTATGCATGTCCATGTGATTGAGGAGTGCAGCCAAATTGCAGAGCAATTCTGTCAATAGTACATATTTTATGGTTTGCCATCTGAGTACATGTAAGGGAAATTCTATTAATCTGGTCTACCCCATATATTTATGAACAATGTTGGAATGTTGTATAACTGTATATCTATTTATATATATATATATATATTTTTCAAATATTTATTCTAGAATATAAAGTATTCTTGCTTAAATAAATCCCTGAAGAAGGAGGCACATATACACTCCGAAACGCGTTGGCTGCAAGAATTACAAATTACAGTTTGTACTTTGATGCTATGATGACAACACTGTAAATTTGTTCATATTGTTCAAATACGCTAAATGTTTTTTATATATGTTTTTTTCATACTTTATTCAATAAATAATTTAAAACTCCATATACACTTCTTCTCAAAGAATTTCGTGCCTTAAAAGTCTACCACAAAGGGGATTTTTGTTTTCCTCTGCTAATACTGGATGTGGCACTAAAAATGCTCATTACTGTCGACTCACCAATTGTATGTCTGTCAATAAGAGGAACAATAGTGATTGGTTTTAAAAATCAAAAGCTGGATATGCACTAGTAGAATTTTGTTCAAAATTTTTTGTTGTTAAACTGTTGTTTGACTATTCTTTCATTTTTCTAATCATTAGTGCCGTCAAATCAACATTTGCAGTGACAAGAAAATTTGAAGGAGCAGGATGGAAACATTTTCTCAAACAAACACATTTCTAACAGTGTATATGATTTTTGTTTGGTAAAGCCCCTTCATTCCAAAACTGAGTGCTAAAAGCCAATGAAATCTTGAACTACTTTCAAACGAACCATCTTAAAGCGGTTGTATAGGTAATTTTTTAACTTTTACCTACAGGTAAGCCTATACTAAGGCTTACCTGTAGGTAAAAAAAAAATCTCCTAAACCTTTACGGTTTAGGAGATATTCCCCTCGCAATGCGCCGCTGACAGCAGCGGCGCATGTGCACACGGGATTCTCGGGCTGAAGGCTCGGCAGACGCCGGACCTCGCCGGAACGAAGTCTCCCGCGCGCATGTGCGGGAGTGAGACATCGCGGCTCCAGCCACTCACAGCGCTGGAGCCGCGATACCCGGAAGAAAAGCCGAGGCAACATGTCATCTCCCTCGGCGTGGACCAGGTGAGTCAACGATGCCTCGTTCTAAGGTAAGTATTTCATAATGAGCTAGTATGCGGTGCATACTAGCTCATTATGCCTTTCCCTTGCAGGTCACTAGTAAAAAAAAAAAGTTGGTTACTTTACAACCGCTTTAATATGAATTTTCCTGAGAATTTGCATACAAATTTTCGTTCAAAATTCTACTGGTGTATACCCAATTTAACCTTGTGATTGCAACTGGCAGTTTAACCTTGTGATTGCAACTGGCAGTTTAACCTTGTGATTGCAAATGGCAGTTAGTTTTTTATAAATAAAGAAAATTCTGCGCTTACGATATAAAAGAACTGCTGCCTCCCTATATAAAATTCCACCTAGGTGGAATAATGGTATAAATAACTCAATGGAAGGGAATTGGTGCTGTTCCAAAGTAAATTATAGAAAAAAATCTGAATAGACTATGTATGCAAGTGGTGTCCCACTAAACTGATAGGTGACCAAATAACAATAAACAATCATCTAAAGTGTCAGGTGCAACCCATAATATATATGCATCAGTGATAATACACATAATAATTCATAAAAAAACAAGTGAATATTTATATAAACATCTAAACAGTCTGTAAAGTGGCTTTGTGCTGGATAATAAAAGTGACTTTTCCAGTGCTCCCCTCCGCTTCCAGTGTCCCCCTAATATTCCGCACTCACCAGAGCGCCTCACCCCTGCAGGGGTAGAGAGCTTGTAAGATCAGATCTGGGTGACCGGGATATCCTCTCCTTCCTTGTTCCACTCCAGGAGATTCCAATATCTTCGGGATATGTCTGACCCTCTGCGGCGGATACCAAAAGGTATTACAGCCTTTTTAAACGTTCCACCACCGCGGTGTGTAATCCAACCATCAGGCATCCAAATACGAATCCGAGAAAAATGAATAAATCCTCATAAGTAAGGTCCAATGACGAAACGCGTGAGCCGGGACATTCTTAGCACGCAATACGTTACTTCCAGCACTTCCGGTTTAGCTTAGTGTGGACCGTGGAACGTACGCCGGGAATACGGAACCATTGCCTGGTTCCTGTATCAGCTGGAGCTTTGTAGCTTTTGGAACTTACTTTTTAAACCATGTATATACTGTTTTTGCAAATAAATACCTCATGTTTTATACAATTTACACTATGAGGATTTATTAATTTTTCTCGGATTCGAATGTTGATGCCTGGTTTTTGGATTACACACCGCGGTGGTGGAACGTTTAAAAAGGCTGTAATACCTTTTGGCATCCACGCTCTCTTGGAGTGGAACAAGGAAGGAGAGGATATCCCGGTCAGGGGGACACCCAGATCTGATCTTATACGCTCTCTACCCCTGCAGGGTGAGTGCGGAATATTAGGGGGACACTGGAAGCGGAGGGGAGCATTGGAAAAGTCACTTTTATTATCCAGCACGGAGTCACTTTACAGACTGTCACTTTTTGGATTTTATACTTAGTTTTTTGGATTTGGACACCTATAGATTATGGACAATATTAATTAAATGTTTATATAAATATTCACTTGGTTTTTTATGAATTATAATGTGTATTATCGCTGATGCATATATATTATGGTTTGCACCTGACACTTTAGATGATTGTTTATTGTTATTTGGTCACCTATCAGTTTAGTGGGACATCACTTGCATACATAGTCTATTCACATTTTTTTTCTATAATTTACTTTGGAACAGCGCCAATTCCCTTCCATTGAGTTATTTAAATGGCAGATAGTTTTTACTACCTCTTACAAAAATGTCCAATATTGGACCAATAGTGAAATGTAAAAACAGGAATTTTAACTCGCCTGTAAAATACCTTATCTTAGAGTACAGAACACAAGACTTGTATTCTTAAACCATGTGTTATATGCTGCTTCCTTCTGTTGGTTGGACATTGGCATAAAATATGCTAGACTTACCCCAGAACACACCAAAAAACTCCATGAGACTCCAGTTTTATTGCAAGCAGTAAAGAAGTGAGCATAACACAGAAGCAAGGGGCCTGTGTCCTGTACTGTATTCCAAGAAAATGAATTTACAGGTATGTCAAAATTCCTACTATCTTAATCATACAGTATAGGGCTCAGGACTTGTAGGAACAGCAGAAAGGAAGGGATGGCCAGCCGCACTCCAAAAAAAACCTTAAAGGTTGCTTTTATTGTAAAAAAGATAAAACACATGCACCACAGGTCACAGCAAGGCAGGGATCAGCTGACGCGTTTCACACTACAAATGTTAGTGCTTACTCATAGCTTACTACTTAGCTGCACTACTGCCGTGAGAGGACAAAAAGGGCACGGCCCTACAATGGTGGTTCAACCCCAGCCCAAGGGCGACAGCGCCACCCAGGGGCTGCAGGGAACTGGACACCATTGATATCTTCCACGAACCAAAACGACCATAAAACCCTCGTAATTAGTGCATCTGGGCCATGCTACCACCCAGACACTTCCCCTAAATATTGATACCCGCTACACTCACCCCCCGACAGATAGACACTGGTCCCCAGTGTCTGGAACAAACCATGTCCCAAAGGACATGAGCCAGATCCAGAGACAAAAAAAAACTTTGACAACAAAACAGAAAAAAATAAAAAAAACTGTAGATTGTGCCTGAACCTAACATGGAAAGGAAAAGGGGAAAAGGAACAAACACATAACAGTATGCATATACATTAACACAATTGACATTTCCCTCCGCCCACATTACTAACTAAGACCCGCCCCGTTCTCAGCGGTCTTGACGGACGTTCTCCTGCAGAGGGAAGGAAAAAAAAACACATAACCCTGACACAACATGTATTTGTTGGAATGAAAAGGTTCCTCCGTGAAAAAACCTCTTCCTCCCAAAGAAAAGTGTGTGTGTGTAACGGTGCACAACACTGCCACCTGGTGACAGTGTCGCGGTGAAGACACTTGTGCTGAATTCCAGAGGACATCCACTTCTCTGTACTTTGGCTCTAATCTAACTACACCCCAAAGTCCATGATTACTTTGCGGGAGGGAAGAAAGGAGAACAACAACAGCAACAGTCCCCCCATTCCTCCAAAGAGCACAACACCCGTTAAACTCGGGTACAGTTCCTGGGTTTTTCCGGGAAACAAACCCCAGAAAGTTTAGTAAATGCAAGACAAAAAGGAGTCACTTCTCCTACAGGTAGAACCTTGGGTGCGGCAAGACAAGGGGTTTTATATGCTCATCAAAAGTCTCCAAGTGATACTCCACATCCTCCTTATCCTTCCGGCGAATCATCACCTTGTCAGCATGGATGTGCCGACCCAACATCCACTCTGTCTTGCAGTCTTTAAACCTCTGAGAAGCTTTCGGGGAACATGCAAGATACCTGCGGGCGTGTGGCACTTTAATGTGTGGCAAAACAAAAAACATCAGCGCTAAAACCCAATCGCGACTGTAGCAAAATGGGAAGGAGGGAGGGTTGGGGGGAGGGGGGAAAAAAGAAAAATAGATCAAAGTGCCCAGTGCTGCATGGATCCTATGGCTGGAGCACAGACATGAATACAATAAAACTCAAACACCAGCGCTCAATGGACAAGAGATCAAATAAACCAAAAAGAGGGGATCAAATAATAAAAACTGCCTTTTAATAAAAATTCATAAGGCAAAAAATAATAATACTATAAAACTTATAAAAACACAATCAAATCCCTGGGTAGGATAATGAAAGTTTTCTATAGCAGCGCTCAGGTGGTCAATAGACTCCCTTGTCCACTCACTCTTATTTACAGTTCATAAGAGTACATGTAGAACTTATGAAAAAAGATGTTGTTGTAAATGACATATAGCTCCAGATGTCTTCTTAATATGATCCACTTTAAATCATCAGTTGTATCCCCTTTCGGGTGGGTACTCACCACACACAGGATTTAAACAGGCACCTCACAGATCCCATCCAATGGTCATCCGATCATCCTAATCCTGGTTCTGATTACTCCTTCTAAAGCCTCCAGAGATCACCCGATAATCACCAGCAGATGTTCACACACAGGATTTAAACAGGCACCTCACAGATCCCATCCAATGGTCATCCGATCATCCTAATCCTGGTTCTGATTACTCCTTCTAAAGCCTCCAGAGATCACCCGATAATCACCAGCAGATGTTCAAAGTGAAAAGAAAGAGAAGCCACCAATAGTGTAATCCCGTAGAGTATCTTTTAATCAGTCTATAAAAATAGTTTCCACAACATATCTTCCATATGGTAAAAATCAAGCAGTAAAATAGCAGCAGTGTAATTCAAAACCGCCGTGCTGTTCCCCCAGGCTCCTAACAGGTGCAGTGTATCAGCTCAGAGGAAGTCGAGAAGACGAAACGTCAGGGTGTGACTTTGCGGCTGAAAGGAAGTGACGTTGGTGCGTTCCAGGTGCGCTCCAAACACAGGAAGCGGCAGTAAGTCTGGTTAAACACAAGCTGTACCAGCTGATACACTGCACCTGTTAGGAGCCTGGGGGAACAGCACGGCGGTTTTGAATTACACTGCTGCTATTTTACTGCTTGATTTTTACCATATGGAAGATATGTTGTGGAAACTATTTTTATAGACTGATTAAAAGATACTCTACGGGATTACACTATTGGTGGCTTCTCTTTCTTTTCACTTTGAACATCTGCTGGTGATTATCGGGTGATCTCTGGAGGCTTTAGAAGGAGTAATCAGAACCAGGATTAGGATGATCGGATGACCATTGGATGGGATCTGTGAGGTGCCTGTTTAAATCCTGTGTGTGAACATCTGCTGGTGATTATCGGGTGATCTCTGGAGGCTTTAGAAGGAGTAATCAGAACCAGGATTAGGATGATCGGATGACCATTGGATGGGATCTGTGAGGTGCCTGTTTAAATCCTGTGTGTGGTGAGTACCCACCCGAAAGGGGATACAACTGATGATTTAAAGTGGATCATATTAAGAAGACATCTGGAGCTATATGTCATTTACAACAACATCTTTTTTCATAAGTTCTATATGTACTCTTATGAACTGTAAATAAGAGTGAGTGGACAAGGGAGTCTATTGACCACCTGAGCGCTGCTATAGAAAACTTTCATTATCCTACCCAGGGATTTGATTGTGTTTTTATAAGTTTTATAGTTTTATGTTCTGCAAAATATTTGTTGTGTTTAAGCGGCTGCTGATATAGATACATATAGTGAACATTTGGGTTAATGAATACGGTCACGTATTCATTGTAGTCTGTTATAAGTCACCTGTGAGCTTCTTTAGCGCTGGGATAGTGAAAGAAGGCCAGGGGAACTTCACTTTAATTTTTGTAAAAAATAATAATAAATTCAGTAGTTCATACACGATCACAGATAAAATCAGGAGAAAATCAGTATTAAAAATCATAAGACCTGATATCCATGGAGGTAGGAGCTAAATCCAGGTTGCAGCGTGAGGTGAGGAGAGGGCTCATCCGTCCGGCTCGCTGGCGCTCAAGTGAGCCGATAGGCCGTGATCCGGCAGAAGGAGAAGGCTTCTCCTTCTGCCGGATCACGGCCTATCGGCGGCTCACTTGAGCGCCAGCGAGCCGGACAGATGAGCCCTCTCCTCACCTCACGCTGCAACCTGGATTTAGCTCCTACCTCCATGGATATCAGGTCTTATGATTTTTAATACTGATTTTCTCCTGATTTTATCTGTGATCGTGTATGAACTACTGAATTTATTATTATTTTTTGCCTTATGAATTTTTATTAAAAGGCAGTTTTTATTATTTGATCCCCTCTTTTTGGTTTATTTGATCTCTTGTCCATTGAGCGCTGGTGTTTTAGTTTTACTTTAATGTGTGTCCACACAAAGTCATTGTACCAGCGTTCCCTGCAGACCTCCACCTCATACAACAGTTCCTTCGACAAGTACGGGTATTCCCACCCATACTCGCTGGTGACTTTCTGGCAAAACAATCTCTGCAATCTAGATAAGGGAGGCATCGTAGCACGGTCTCCCTCACCTGGCAGGACAATAGAATCCGGATGACGAGGTGCCTTGACCACCTCCGATCTGGGCATGGGAGCCCGCAGCGACAGTATCCTATCCCCGGTAGCAGGTGCAGGTAACACTGGGAACCGAAGGGCATGCAGGGGACTGGATCCTTCCTCAGGTACTGGTGCCTCCACCCGGGGTGTACTATCCCCTGTAGACATAGGTGGGTCCCTTTTGGCACGGGACGAGGACAGGGGTATATTGTCCCAGCCCTTTTCAGCAAATAGTTCATCTATTGCAACATCGTCTCCCACATCGGAGACCAACTCCAGGTCATAGGTGTCATACTCCTCTGCGGGTAGGTAATTCCCTGTAGACGTGGTATCACCCCCTCCCGCGGGCTCGGGCAACTGCGGATCCCCGACACCTCCAACAAAACACCAAGTCCCGTTCCCCGGCTTACCTCGGCCGACACTTGAGCATAGAGGTCCGGGAATGTTCCCACTGGATCCATCCGCGCCAGGTAAGCGCAGGGGTTGTCCTCCATCACGGCCGCTGGAAGCTCTGACCAGACCGATCTTCCTCTTTGGTGGTGGGAGTAGGGAAGCTCTGGTGCCCGAGGCAGCATCCTTGGATTTCTCCTCCAACACTTTGATCGCGACCTCCCCAGAGGTCTCTACAGTGCGCGCAGGGATGGCTGTCCAAGCATTGACTTCTCCTTCAAAAGTGGTGGCGCCTGTTGTGCGGCTGAGGTGGAAGACCCGAGGCCTTTCTATGTGTTGCTCCACCTCGAACATGAACTCTCCGCAGGCCTCACAGCGCCCGAATGGCTAAAGCTGAACCACCAGTCCTGAACATCCAGGACAAATCATGCCCAGGGCCTCAACGTCCTTGCAGGTATACAGGGCGAATCGTCCCCAAGGCTTGAGCCAAATCCCCGTATCCGTAATCGGAGCAGCATTTGAAGTCATCCTCGTGGTAGTAGAGACTGGAACCCATGAGGCATTACTGAACATGGTGACCGCTTGCTGCTCCATCGCGCACTGAAAAACTGGTGCCAAAGTCCCCACGTGTACCTCTTCACATGGCCGGACTCCTCCCCTTTTGTGTACTAGTTTGCGGGCTTTCTCCATGTCACGCCCACGAACTGTGCAGGGAGGGTGTGCCTCGTGGCACGTTGGCCAACATGGCCGACCTCCTTGGAACTCTTCTGGGCAGCAAAGTTCAAACTCCGATAGCTTCGGCTCCATTACACAAACACAAATCCCGGACGAGCCCCCACATGTAGCGGCACCCCCTTTACCCACTTCTCCCTCTTTCTCTCTCCGGCTGGCTGACTTGTCTAGGGGTACCAGGGAGAAGAATGGGGGGGGGGGGGAACGCACCACCAGCTCGTGCCCTCTGATGTGTGTTATGCAGAGGTGTGAGCTAAACCTTTTACCTTCGGGTCTGTGCTCACGTCTGGAGCTTCAGCTTCTCTTGTGGAGGATGATTGCCACTGTTGCAGGCAGGGCACTTAGCTCCCAGTAACTTGAGTTCCACACCAAATAAAGTCCAACACTTATTTATTCTGTTAGAGCAACAAATAGTCCTAGAAGAGTAGACTGGTTGAACTTGAAGAACAGACAGGTGTGGGAAGGAGAAGGTCCAGGCACAATCAAAGAATTAAAGTTCTCTCCTGTTCCGTATAGCGCAAACAGGCTTGGCGAACAGTCGCTGCCACCGACTGTGAATTTAGTTTCTGCCACAAACCTTGGTGAACGTAGAGGCCTCTGCCACAGACCTTGATGATAGGTCTCTGCCACCGACCTGGTTCAGTTGGATCCCCGCCACTGACCATAAGAACATAGAATACCTGCATTAGGATAAATGGCCCCTGTCAGGGAAAGACATCCATCCGGACGGTCTCCAGAGGCCCACACCGTCACCGGCATTATGCTGTACAAGCTCTTCGGGAGGGTCACATCTCTGGTCCCTTAAGCCCTGGATTCGGGTACCCAATTCCAGGGGAACCCTAGGAATACTTCATCCCTTGCGGGACCCAGTGGAAGGTACTGGGCTCCGGGCCTTCTTGCAAAGTACCTCACCCCAGGCTTAAGGTGCCTGGGATGGAACTGGACTCCACATGCCCAGGCCAAGGGCACCTGGACACGGACGAACGGACAGCAGTCCCCAGGCTGAAGGTGCCTGGAGCTCGGACCTCATGTGCAAGATGTCCGACCCCTTTATACCCTCTCTCAGCAAGCACAGCGGGTTCCCTGTCCCGCTGCACTACTGCCGCGAGAGGACAAAAAGGGCACGGCCCTACAATGGTGGTTCAACCCCAGCCCAAGGCGACAGCGCCACCCAGGGGCCACAGGGAACTGGACACCATTGATATCTTCCACGAACCAAAACGACCATAAAACCCTCATAATTAGTGCATCTGGGCCATGCTACCGCCCAGACACTTACCCTAAATATTGATACCCCCTACATAAGTAAAGTAGAGAAGAGGACAGTGTCCACAATGGGTTGGTACTTTCTCCATGCTCTCTATACTGAATCACAAATGAGGGAGAAGGCAGAGGCAGAAATGAAAGCATTAAAAGACCAGCTAGCAGTTGCTTTGGAGTGTGTTCGATATGGCAGATGGGGAGATTCATTATCGCAACCCCAGAGATGTTGAATTTGAAGAAGTACGGGAGTTTACACAAACTGAACTCCACAAGCTGGCAAAACAATACATACAAAGGTCCGTGGAAGCCCTAATGAGTTGGCTCCTATGCTTGTGGGATGAAGGAACGAACAGTGTTGTTTTGTCAGGTAAGGAAGCAGTGGCTATGGGAGTGTTAACCCATGATCCACAATTGGGCCAGGAAATGCGAAAAGCCAGAGAGTTTAGTGTGAATTTTTCACTGTTAGACCTCATGAGAGATGGAATAGTCTGAATATACGCTAGTCCTACTGACCTGGAAAATACTTACTCCTAGAGATCAGTAGGAGAGGGTATTTCCAGGTTACGTGAGATGGGTTGTATAACAGGATTAAATACGTTTCAAGGAAGGATGGGTCCAGATATGGAACCCTTTAAGTCTGCTCTGTGCGCTAAGCTGATGAAGTCTGTGCCATTTAATCTCAGGCCTCCTTTATTGTCCTTGCTGGGAGGCCTGGGATTAAACAGCAAGATTCATGAAGCCACTACCCTTTTAAGCCAGTTGGGAGAGCTAGAGGAGACTAAAACAAAACCTGTAAGGGCAGTAGATAGGGTCAAGGCCAGACAGTAAAGCCTCGTACACACGACCGAGTTTCTTGTCCAAAACCGGCAAGAAAAGTGCCGCGTGAGCTTTTTTGTCGAGAAAACCGTTCGTGTGTATGGTTTTACGACGAGAAAATTGCCGTGAATCTCGACGAGAAAATAGAGAACCTGCTCTCTATTTTCTCGTCAGGATTCCAGATTTCCTCGTCGTGTTTCTCGTCGGCCTGTTTTGTGACGAGAAAATGGTTCGTGTGTATGCTTTTACGACTCTTCCAAAAGCGCGCATGCTCACAAGCAACTATGAGACGGGAGCGCATCTTCTGGTAAAACAATCCTTCGTAATGGAGATAGCAGATTCGTCACGCTCAAAATTTTTGCATCGTTTAAATGTTGTGCATTGAAATCTTCGTTAGAATGTGACATTAATCCAAACGAATGAACTTCTTTTGTTGCTGATATTCACACAGAGTTATGACTATCTTTTTTTAACCTTTTTCGTGCTGCTCTTAAGAAGATTTATGTGTATTATATCGTGCAAGTTTTTAGGAATATTTAAAAATTAGTTATTTTTCTAACTGATGTTAATTGTAATTTCGCAATGTTTTGGTAGTGATCTCCCATTGAATCTTTTAATATATATGATTTAAATTTACACACTTTTTTGGGAAACACGATTTAGTTTTTTTTTGGGGGGGTTGTTATCTGTCCCTTTTTTTGTCAGTCAAATGTATCTGCTTACTCCAAAGCTAGATTTTACATTTTTACAAATACACATAGTCAAGTATGAACTTAAAGAAAAATAACATTTATTCATGTTTGAACTAAAATAAAGAGAAGGCAGCGCTGGAGAAGCTGCTGCCATTTGTGCATCCCAGGGACCCCAGAGCACAGAGCAACCCTGTGTGGACACTAAAATTGGGAGCTTGAGAAGGCCAACATTTCTGAACACAATCTGATGCTGGCCTCCCAGAGGTCAGGAACAGCAGCAGGTGATATATATGTCCCAAGTGTGTGGTACTACAACAGGCTGCCTTCTGTCCGACCACAATGAAGCAAGGCCATCACTTCCTCGTCTTCCTGGCAACCTTCCCTGCAACCTTTCCTGAAGCCTTCCCTGCAGCCTTCCTTCTTCGTTTGGCTGGAGGCTGGGCCACTGGAGGGGTACTCCTGTCAGGAGGAGGAGGAGGTGGAGGAGAAGGGGGTGGCGCAGAAGAACAAGGTGGAGGAGTAGAAGGGGGTGGGGCGGAAGAACAAGGTGGAGGTGGAGGAGAAGGGGGTGGGGCGGAAGAACAAGGTGGAGGTGGAGGAGAAGGGGGTGGGGCGGAAGAAGAATGTGGAGGTGGAGGAGGAGGTTGAGGTTGGGACAGTTGTGCCACCTCACAAATAGTGGTATTGGGGGTAATTTTTTCCATCACCCCCTTGTTGAGCAAGGTGATGAGCAGGGGCTCGCATAGGAGGCGTTGCTCCATGCTCATCACCTTGAACTTTGCCTCTACTAGGCCGGCAATGGCCTCTTCAGGGGATGTGGGCTCTTTGAGGGTGGCATGGGCCTCTTTAATAAGGGCCATTGCTGCCTCACTGGTGGTCCTGTCCCTCCTGCCTCTTTTGGGAAGCCGGATGGGAGGCACCTGGGATCTGGTGCTTCTCCTTTGCCCTGCCACCTCCTGGCTGCCACTGGGCCCTGCCACCTCCTGGCTGCCACTGGGCCCTGCCACCTCCTGGCTGCCACTGGGCCCTGCCACCTCCTGGCTGCCACTGGGCCCTTCCTCCTCCTGCCTGACAGTTTCCAGACCCTCCTCCTGGCTGATTTCATCCTGTGTATGAAAAAGGGACATAGTTTAATATGTTGTTTTAATCTTTGCATCAAACTTTATAAACATGATTGAAGCAATTAGAATGTAAATCCAGAAATCATTTTTTATAATTTACACCTACATCAGATTGACTATTTAGCACCCAATTAAGTGCAGACTAATGTCTCGAGATCTTGATTTCACTTGTGGAACCCAAAATATTGTATGTTTCTCATCTTGACATATTTGTCAAACATAAATTTTATCCCAATACATTTTCATTTAATACTATACCTGGCTCCAGATGGCCAAATCAGGATCATCCAGGATGGCTGCCTCCTCTTGCTCCAGAGAAGGCTCAGGTTGGCTGCAGGGAAGTCTGGGGGGAAGAGTGGAGAGTGATGGCCTTGCCTCAATGTGGTCATCCAGGAAGGACATCCTGCTGTAGTACCACAAAATCGGGACATACACATCATCTGCTGCTGCTCCTGACCTCTGAGAAGCCAGGACCTTAGAGCGTTCAGTCCTGTAGGTGCCTCTCAAGCTCCCAATTTTAGTGTCTGCACAAATGGGAGCAGCTTCTCCAGCGCTGCTTTTCTCACTCCTCTTTTTTTATGGATGGGGTTTTTCGTCTCCCACAGAGCGGGCAGCTCCCTTACCCGGTCAATAAATTCCGCCAGGAACTCTTTGTCGCTAATAAAGACATTCATATTGTATCTGCAAGTTTAAGAAATAATAAATAACTAATGTGAGGCAAACAGTCTAACCTCCTTAACATCGTAGTCACCATATATATCCTACAACATTCTCAAAACAGTATAGGCCAACAATTTGTACAAGTCACAAAATCACATACCTTCGTTCGCACGTCCGTCACTTGAACTCCTCTCTCCGCACACCGAACGTACTATAGTCACATGTGTGTTTGCTATATACACACCACGCATGCGTCAAAATTCGAACACGTCGCTCCGCACACGTCGCCCGCCCATGACGTTCTAACTAACATCTTTTCCCCGCCCCTTCTCTTTCGGCGCGCAGACAGATATGGCGGAGTTACAGCAGGTGTCTGATAATTCCGCAACTAACGAGGAGGAGACAAGCCCGGAGACCGAGGAAACGTCACGATCAAGGAGGAGATTCAAGGCATCGAATATGTCTTTTGCGGAGATGGCGGAGATGGTGGACATCTTGCTCAAGTCTGATTATGACGCAAAGCATGGGCCGTATAGCAAACCAAATAGAAGGAAGGCCAAAATCCTCACTAAAGTCGTGAAGAGTCTGAAGACGAATTTCGGGGTGAAACGCTCAAATGAGCAGCTCAGAAAGAGGTGGTCAGACCTCAAACTGAGGGAGCCAGAGCAGTTAAGGAGCATTAAGAGAATGCTCGCTAAAAGTAAGTAAAATGTACACTTTTATGCTATTAATCCTTTTCTAAACTGACATGTTGCTGGTTTTTTTTGTTTTTCTTATTGGACTCCCTTCCAAAATGTTATATTTTGAACTTGGTTGGGCACAGTAATCGTTCGTAACGTTACAGACACTTCGTTCGGCCACTATCCGCTGTTTTGGATTATTTTACAGCCACAAAAGTAATTAGACATCTGCCATTTTTTCGCAAATTTGGGGCACAAAGTTTTAGGCTAGATGATGTGTTTGTAAAGAGAATGAAATGCAAACTTTTGTCAGTGTAAAGGAGAGGACACATCTGTACTTTGGAGCACTATAGTGTGGGCCACCAGACCCGCCTTTTTTGGGTGTCCCACACAGGTGCTTCAGAGAATTTTTGTGTTGCCTACATGTCTAAAAAATGACAGACAAAGGTGAATACTAAGCATATTTTTTTTTTAACATAGAGAATTTCTGTGTGATAACTCTACCTTTTGTTTGATTCTCATAGGGGAGAGAAGACTGGGAGGAGGACACTCCAGGGAGCACAAGAACCCCACAGCTTCACAACAACCCCAAACTCCCAAAGACCCACAAACGAAGGATGTAGAGGAAGTTGAGGTGGAGGAAGGAGAAGTGCAGGAAGGAGAGGTGGATGACGTTGTGGAACTGGTCACCACAACAGGTCAGTATCTGTCACCACAGCTTCAGGTAAGAGAGGTAGGCCTGCAGAGTTATAATACCTTTTTATTTTGTTTTTAGGGGATGTGAATGTTGGGGTGAAGGATAGTACAGGTTTCTTTGCTGACAGTGCCCTCCGCCTCATCCAGCAAGTGATGGAATGTAGCACGGAACTGGACAAAATTAAAGAAAGAATACATGTGATGGATCAAACATTTAAAGACATTCTCGATGTTTTGGGGAGAATTCAATAAGGCATCCCAACCCCCTTTTTTCTCATGTTTGTTCTTCAACTTTTAAAAAACTTTTTGACAATCAAACCAGCCAAAAATTGAATCTGCACACAGTGTGTCAACATGTGCTATCTGCCATCAGGGGATATCCATGTACGTCTTTTGGGGGTGCAACCCCTTCCTCGTATCTAAAGTAGGTGAACTGAGGAAGGGGTTGTACCCCCAAAACACGTGCATTGATCACCCCTGATGGCAGATAGCACATGTTGACAATAGGGATCAGGAGTCTAAAATCCCTATAGGAATATAATCCCAATTGTGTGCATATTCAATTTTTGGCTGGGCAAGGGGTGGCAGGACCCCATATTAGGACGGGCACATAGAGACATATAGTTTGTGTAAGTGAATGTCTCAGATTGCTCCGAGGTATCCAATTTTGTAATTTTTGGAATGCAACTGTTGTTTTTGTATTTTCCTAAGAAAACAATTGCCGGTTTGTGGCCAGGCAAACAAAAAAATGTAAAAAAAAAAAAAAAAAAGGTGTGTGAATTTGCACATAGTAAAAGATTTGAACACAAACAACGTGTAGCTTCTTTTTCTAATATGCTCTAACCTTATTTGGTAAATTTTTTAAGGTTACATAGTGAAATGGTTGGTATTTACTAAAGTAAAATACACTTGGCACTACAAATGCACTAAGACAAACTAGGAGACAGGAAACCAAGAAAAGTTAGAAGTTTAAACAAGATTTTTATTTGGATCGTTAGACAGCAATCTTTAGACATAGCCTGGCATAGGAATTGCCCCCCTACCCGTGAAATAGTCCATGTATTTGTCCCGAACCTCACAGGCATTTTGGGGGGGCAAGCCAGCACGGGCAGATTCCAGGCCCGGCAGGGGATTATCAGGGGAAAGTCCAGCCTCAGGCAAAACTGAGGCCATATATGAATTTGATTTGCGGCAAAGAAAATTGTGTAGCACACAGCAGCATAACACTACATAGTTTATTTTGTAGTCCGCCAAGTGGATGGGAGTCCTAAAAAGGCGGAATCGGCTGGCCATTATGCCGAAGGCATTTTCAACGACTCTTCGGCCCCTGGCCAGCCGGTAATTGAACACCCTCTTCTCTGGGGTCAGGGTCCTCTGAGGAAATGGCCTCATAAGATGTGGTCCGAGCCCGAAGGCTTCATCAGCCAAAAAAACAAAGGGGAGTCCTTCAATATTCCCTGCATCCGGTGGCAATGCAAGGTCGTCACTCTGGAGACGGAGGGCAAACTCCGTCTGGATGAAGGATCCCCCATCGGACATCCGGCCATTCTTCCCTACATCAACATAGAGGAATTCATACCGTGCTGACACCACCGCCATCAGCACAATGCTATGAAACCCCTTGTAATTGAAGTAGTAGGACCCAGAATGGGGTGGCGGCACGATGCGGACGTGCTTCCCGTCTATAGCACCACCGCAGTTGGGGAAGTCCCACTGCGTGCAAACTCCGATGCCACAGTCTGCCATTCCTGTGGCGTGGAAGGAAGCTGTGGACTCAAACAAGATGAAAAAATATTAGAATACACAAATCAAACATTACAAGTATATTCTAAGAAAATACATTAGAGGCCAACATCAAGAAAAGTCTACGTTTATTAAGGTGTTTTAAATAAGTATAATGGAAGGCTCATGTATCATATTCATCACCCCCTATGATGGTCCATTAATAAATTATAATGGGGAGGGGGGGGAGATGTGTTTGGCCACAGGATAGCATTGCAGTGGCGGTGCCTCCAGAGTGGGCGCTGGAGCACTGCCCCCTCTCTCCTGTGCCCGTCACTCAGAACAATACATAGGTTTATGCCTTGCATTAACCTATGTATTGTCTATGCCGCCCACTATTCAGGTGGATGGCCCCCTGTTAAGCGACCGACATATGAAGAACTGCGGCATTTATGGGCTTAAAATTGCATAGCAGAAACAGTAAGGAAAATTGTCTTGCACATTACAGCCTGAGGGATGTAATTGGCTGCAGAAAAGTTAAATAGAGGACGCAGGGGGGGGGGGCATTCCTTGGGTAAACACTGACAGGCTGCTCTGCCAATCATGTTCACCAAGTCTGTTTAATGGTAACATGATTGGCTGATGCAACATCAAGGGAAGGAGAAGACATCAAGGACAGAAGAAGGATGGCGCTGACCACAAGAAGGTAAGTGCAGGGCTGGGGGGGAACTGGCTGCATTGGAGGGGACAAAATGGCTGCATTAGAGGGAACAAAATGGCTGCATTAGAGGGAACAAAATGGCTGCATTGGAGGGGACAAAATGGCTGCAATGGAGGGGACAAAATGGCTGCATTGGAGGGAACAAATGGGGGCGTTTAATAGGCACCAGAGCAAAAAAGGAGGAAGTTTATTTCCTAAATTGGGGTTTGAACCCCCAAACATTTGGAGCAACAGGCGCCCCTGCTGGAAAGGTTAGTGAAGGGAAATATGCATGGAGGAGAAAAAAGGGGCAATCTAAAGCTTCAGGCATACATGAGGACAAAGGGGACATTCTCAGCATATTACACTCATGGTAATTAGGGAAGGATGAAATAAATACAATACATTAGCATACATGAGATACATAAAATGTGATGTTAAAGGAGAAAACTTACCCTAATATAGTCCTCCTGCAGGACTTGTATAATGGCAGAACAGGTGTCTGGGATTATGAGGCCCAGAGCCTGGGGGAGATGCCTGTCGTGAGCTTCAAGTCCTGAAGACTTCTCCCTGTCGCCAGGTACCGTAAGGTGTCGATGAGCCTCTGCTCAGCACTGATGGCTTCCCGCATAACGGTGTCCTTCCTGGTAATATAGGGGGACACCAAAGCCAACAGTTCCTGAAAAACGGGGTCAGACATCCGCAGAAAATTCCTGTAGTCCTCAGGATTATTCTCGACGATCTCCCGCAGCAGAGGCATGTGGCAGAATTGGTCCCGCTGGAGCAACCAATTCTTGGTCCATGAACTCCTCCTCTCACCATTCATGGACTGGTCTTGGTCCAAAACAAGCAGACCAACACCAAGCGCACGCACAGCACGAACTCGACGACGAGAACGTCCAGGTGACATGGCTAGGAAACGGTCGTCTTATCAGAACGTACAGAACAGAACGCACTTTAGAACAGCAAGGCCTATGAATAACGAACTGAAAAACAGAAACGAACAGGCAAGAACGCACTGTAAAACAGATACGACCTGCCTAGACGCCCTGAAAGTCAAGATACGAACCCACAAGCACAAACTGAAGCGCAGAAAACGATCTGAAAAGTACGAAGACTGAAAAGCGCGAATCGTCTCTTCCCAAACTTTTACTTCACACGCGGTAACACGAGAACAGCAAAAGCAGCCCAAGGGGTGGCGCCAAGAAAAAAGATCTTCCCCTTTATAGTGCCGTCGTACTTGATGGACGTGACTGCGGAGAACAACGAGGAAATTGGGAAATGTCAGTGTGTACGCATGGAAAGCTTGACGAGAAAATCGACAAGCTTAACAAGAATCTCGTCGAAAAAAACGACGTGTTTTTTACGACGAGAAACTCGGTCGTGTGTACGAGGCTTCAGAATACAAGCATAAAAGAACAGAGAAGAAAGGGAATGGGGTAACGAAGACACTTTGATGTTGGATATGTTACAAATCAAAAAACGTGTAGCGCTGTCAAACTATGACCTTAAGTCATGTCAGTCTTGTATTGTATTCCTAATATTGTAATAGTTTTGTATGTAAAGCATTTTTGTTTAGCAGAAGCACATTGATATACCACAGAGGTCTAAGTTTCCTTGGTTTTGCTGCAAGAACCTTTTAAAAAAAAGACGCAAGCATAACATCCAGACATGTGGACAGCCAAGTGAGCTGGAATGTGTTTTCTACCCTAGGAGGGTATCAGACTTATTTCTTTTAGAGCAGCCTGACTTTTGGGGACCCTCTGATGGTTTAAGTAAGCCACTGCTGTGGCATTGCCTGATTGCAACCTGACTTGGTGATATAGCAGAATGGAGGTCCAGTGTTGCAGAGATAATCTGATGGCTCTTAGTTTTAGAATGTTGATGAGAAGACTCTTGTGGTGATTAGGGCCCTTGGACAGTCAGGGAATTGTAAACGGTGTCCTGGCCTGTAAGGCTGGCATCCATTGTCAACACCTTCTTCCAGGGTACATAAAGAAAAGGCTTTCCTGAGTCAAGGCCAGGATTGGAGATCCAGCAAGTACGGGAGAGTGTTCTCTGGATAGAAGCATTGGGCAATCCAAGGGTCGGTTTTCTTGTTTCATATTGTGAGTATATTGGATTAAAGAGGCCTGAGGAATGAAACTCAGCAAAAGGAACTGCTTAGAAGAAGGCTACCATCAATCCCAGAACCTTCATGCAGAATCAAGCTATTTTAAGCCGATAGTCCTCCTGTGGGATCTTAGGGAAACAACCTTCTCTTGGAGAAAGAACATTTTGGTTTGGACTGTGTCCAAGATTAGACCTAGGTACTTCACATTGTGTGAGGACTTAGGAGCTGACTTTGGAAAGTTGATAATCTAGCCAAAAGTTTAAACTGAATCATCCTCTAGACATTGGTGACTAAGGTTGAAGAGTTCTTCAGTAGAAGGGCATCCAGGAAACCTGTGACATGAATAACTTGGATTTGTAGAAGTACCAGAAGTTGGGAAAGCACTGTTGTGAACACTAAAGGTGCAGAGAAAAGCCCAAATGGTAGTTGTTCTCCCACAGCAAAATGCAGCAAATATGTAAGGGGAAATGGGGATGTGTAGATAGGCATCTTGTATATCTACTCATGATGCCAGAAATTCCCCCTTTCATAGAGAAGCAATGACAGATCGTGGTAATTCATTGCAGAATTTTGGCACACGAAGGAATGAATCTTTGAAGAGATTTTAGGTCCAGTATAGGTTGGATACCCCCATTTGGTTTTGCAACTGTGAATAGGTTTGAATAGAAACCTTGAAACTGTTCTTTGAAAGGAACTGTTGGTGCAAGGTGGTCAGTGATGCTGGCAGATTGGAAGGTGAAAAGCAGGTAGGGCAGAGATAGAAACTCTATTTTGCACCTCTCTGAGATGGCAGATTGGACCCAGAGGTCCAGGACCTCTTGGTTCCACACTGGCTCAAACACCAACAGACTTCCCCTAACTCCTAAAAGTGGGGGTAGCCATTCATTGTGAGGAGGCCTTCTGGGCAGGCTTTGTAGACTTTAGATTTCAGAGTTTTCAACAAAAGGTGGTGCTAAGACTTTCACCTTTTAATCTGCCATTGCTAAATGAGGGGATTCCTGGTGGGTTACCCACTGTTATGAAATAGATGGGGTTGAATGTGTTTGAATACATAAGCTCATAAAACCCAGGCGCTGACCTTGTTCCTGAGGTTGCTTTTCTGTAGAAGATGGCAGCAGGGGTGCAGCAATGTGCTGTTCGCATTTTTGTTGGAAAAGGCCAGCGAGTAGGTGACATTCAAGACGCCTGATGGAGTTACCTCATTCTCCTGGGACTAAGTCTGCTCTTTGCATACAGCAGGTAAGTATGTTTGTTTGTTTTTTAAATAAAAATTGGGTCGAAAGAAAGAAGGAAAGGAAAGAGAGATGAATTTATAAATATATTAATTTAAGATAAAATAATATTGTTGCCAAACTGAAATCTTTATTTACAATGAATAGTAATAAGTGCTTGAAAAACTTGAAGATGGCATTCCTTGTAACATTACGTTATCTGTCAGAATCTTTGTATAGGTCTTTTTTTCTTCAGTGTAGATTATTGAACGCAAATTAAAATGTTATAAACATTGTGACATGGCAAGCAACACTAGCTAAGATAAACACACAGCTTTTAGATCTATAGTGCAGAGTGTATGTAACCTTGACTACATTTTATTATTCTTTCTATAGTTTTTCAAATAAATAGGTTTTCAAACAGATTTGTGTCACAGCTTGTTTATCAAGCCAAGCTGATAAATGCACCGCCACAGTGATATTCTTTCATCATTCTTTTTAAACTTAAAAAAACTTCTAGGCCAGAGTTTTACTTAAATCTAAGTCTTACACAATGCTTTGCACCCAGGTTCATTATCATTTTCAGATTGCTTCTTGGGAAGATTATATCTTCTTGCTACATAATGCTGTGTAACTAACTTCCCTCTCTGAGCACAACAGTGGTGCTCAGATCCTGGAAAAGCTTACATAGTTGCGCAGTTAGTCAGGTTGGAAATAGGTACAAGCCCATCTAGTTTAACCACTCGGGCCAATTTTGACACTTACTAATACATGTAAAAATCTGCATTTCTTTGCTAAAAAAAACTACTTAGAACCCCCAAAAATTATATATTTTTATTTATATTTAAAGAATAAAATGGTGGGTGTTGCAAATTTTTATATCACATGGTATTTGTGCAGCGTTTTTTCAAAAGCAGGTTTTTGGGAAAAAATACACTTTAATGAATTTTAGTGAACAAAAACACAAAGGGGTTGATTTACTAAAGGCTAATAGACTGTGCACTTTGCAAAGTGCAATTGCACTCTGCAAGTGCAGTTGCTCCAGAGCTTAGTAAATGAGGTAAAGCTTCATTTTGCAAAGAATACCCAATCACGTGCAAGAAAAAAAAAAGAAAAGCCTTTTCTTTCTCGTACATCACGGGACACAGAGCGACATAGTCATTACTATGTGGGTTATATAGATACCTTCAGGTGCTGGCACTGGCAACTTCCAAAACCGGAAGTACCCTCCCCTATATAAGCCCCTCCCATCTAGGAGTACCTCAGTTTTTTGCCAGTGTCTAAGGTGTTGGCCAAGAAGTAACATGTGTTTTTCACTGAGCTTGCGTACAGGTTCTTTTGGGCCTCAGTAAGCTATTCCGGATCCGACCAAAAAAGCTTCATAGCTAAACGGTCGGTACCCGGGCCTTGCAAGAGAAGAGCAAGGTTTTGCCTGTAATGCCTCTCTTAGGAGGGCTGGACCCTGGGATCCAGAGCTCTGGTCATACCCACGACCAAGATGTTTTCTGTGCAGGGTGCTATACAGGTCCAGGGGAGTGGAATCCTTGGGAACCCGGTCCCTGAAGGTTTGATTACAATGCCTGCCGTGATAGGTGAAGTTTGGGCTTCTGTGGACCAAACAGAGTCCTGCGGCGAGGAAAAGGTAAGTGGGGGCCCCCAGGAACTTGGTTCTATTGGGGGACCCCCAAGCCTAATTTGTCTTTCTGCCTGTTACCTAAGGTATTCCCGCTAATATTCTGTGCATGCCTGTTACTACTAAGAAAATGTAAAAAAATTTAATAGTAGGCAAGAAAAAAAAAAATGGTAAGACCGCGGTACCTGTGTTAAACACTAGAGGCCGCTATGGTTCTTTTTTCTTGTAATGTGGATTTTTTTCTTCCAAAGTCAAATCCAGGCAGTTGGTAAGTTCTCTGCTGGGAAGCTGTCTCCTCTGCCCTGTTGCTGCGCTCATCCATCCCCGGGCCCTGCGGCAGGGACCCTGGCTCCCATCTAGCTCCTTATTTTTTTTTAAAAGAGCGCTGAAGGCGCACGTGCCCGCGCGCGTGCGCACGTGCACGCGCCTCTATATATAGAGGCGATCTGGAAAAATGGGCGGAGCTGGTGGATGACGCTCGGTGTGCGCCGCGGCGCTACTGCGCATGTGCGGGCGTCCAGCGTGTTTAAAGGCACAATCACAGCTGGCTATTGAAGTGCACAGACAGAGCTAGCAACAGTAAATAAGGCACACAGAGGCGGTTGATGCAGGCATCCCCTAGAAAGGCACTTTAGTAGACACCAACTGTTATATAGCAGCAATTGTGCTAGACTATTATCAGTAAAAGTGGTGTATTACGGCTGGAATACCTCAGCTTTGGGCTTAGGAATATGCCGTCCAGAAGCTCCGGAACTAAATCTTCCAGGAAGCGAAGGGGGTCTCCATCGGGCTCTGAGGATCTTGGGCATGCTTCTGCTGCACCAGTCTCCCCTGAAAATTCAGAGGTTAGTGACCGTAGAGACCCCGCAGGAGTACCTGGTACTGTGGCTGTCCTCAGTTCACCTGCTCCTGTGTATGTAACAGAGGAGGTTTTTTCCTCAGCTCTGGGAGGATTAGAAGAGAGATTGTCAACATTGATCGCTGCCTCCCTGTCACAGGGAAAGCACGCCCGATCTCCATCTCCTCCTTCAGAGTACCTGTTAGCGGAGCAACAGTCCCATACAGGGATCGACCTGCCTGAAGGGGATCAGGATGAGGTTGATTCTGTTATAGAGGAATCAACAGTGGAGGAACCTTTCTCAGCATCTCAAGCTGAAAGATTATGGGTTCAGTCTCTGACTAACATGGTCCGATCAGCATTTAAAATGCACCTTGCGGAACCATCAACCACTACTGTCTCCTCGCTGGGGTCGCTAAAAGCTCCCCAGACTGTCTGTTCCTTTCCACTTCACCCTTTACTGGAAGGGCTCATTTACCAGGATTGGGAACATCCTGATAAAATATTTACTCCCCCCAAGAGATTTCCGGTGGTCTATCCCATGGAGGATAAGTTCATCAAAAAATGGAGGGTCCCTACAGTGGACGCAGCCATCTCTTGTGTGAATAAATCACTGACATGTCCAGTGGATAATGTCCAAATGTTCAAGGACCCAATAGATAAAAAATTGGAGTCCTTATTAAAATCTGCTTTTTCTACAGCAAGCTTGGTGACACAACCAGCAGTGGCAGCTATTGGGGTCTGCCAAGCAGTGAAGGATCAGTTGAAACAGGTCTTAAGGGACTTGCCAGATCAGCAGGCCCTTGCCCTAGCTGATCTACCTAGAGCCTTATGCTTTGCGGTTGACGCCATAAAGGATGCAATCCATCAGGCCTCCCGCCTCACGCTGTCTGTAGTACATATGCGCAGGCTTCTATGGCTCAAAAACTGGTCTGCTGAAGCTCCCTGTAAAAAATTGCTGGTTAGCTTCCCATTTCATGGTGAACGCTTATTCGGGGAAGACCTGGACAAATATATCCAGAAAATTTCCAGCGGTAAAAGTACACTCTTGCCGGTTAAAAACAGAGTTAGAGGTCCCTCTTTTAAGAGGCCTGCTTCTCCAGTCCCTGGGGCATCGGCTGTGAAACAGTTCCGACGGCCTCCTCGGTCAAATCCCGGGGGTAAAAATCAGGGACAATCGCAGGGTAATAAGAAACCCTGGGTCAGGAGAGGTACAAAACCTCCCCCAAAGTCAAATTCATGAAGGGTTGCCCCCACTCAATCGGGTGGGGGGAAGACTCCAGTTGTTCGCAGAGACCTGGCGGGACACGATCAGAGACAGATGGGTGCTCTCCGCAGTAAGTCTGGGATACAGATTGGAGTTAAAAGACTCTCCTCCTTCCCATTTTATGAGGTCAAACGTGCCAAGGGATCCCCGGAAGAGAGAGTCCCTCCTGTTGGCACTAGAACAACTATTGCTCCAAGGAGTAATTATGGAGGTTCCCCTGGAAGAATGGGGGTTCGGGTTTTACTCAAACCTCTTTACAGTCCCGAAGCCAAACGGGGACGTGAGGCCCATATTAAATCTAAAAGGGCTAAACAAATTCCTGCATATCAGGACTTTCCGGATGGAGTAGATCCGATCGGTGGCCACTGCCCTACAAGGGGAGGAATGGTTAGCCTCGATCGACATCAAAGATGCTTATTTGCACATTCCCATCTTTCCAGTCCACCAAAAATTTCTACGCTTTGCAGTAGAAGGGCGCCATTTTCAGTTCAGAGCCTTACCCTTCGGTCTGGCCACAGCACCACGAGTGTTCACAAAAATTCTGGCCCCATTATTGGCCAATCTAAGAACACAAGGTGTAACGATAATGGCATATCTAGACGACTTGTTGCTGATAGACCACTCAGTGAAAAAACTAGAAGTGGTCGTTCACAAGACAATCAAGTATCTGGAATCTCACGGTTGGATTATCAACCGAGACAAGTCAGCCCTAAAACCAGTCAAAAGTCTGGAATACTTGGGGCTAAGGCTGGATTCAGGCCAGAGAAAAATATTCTTGCCTCGAGAAAAGGTGTTGTCTTTGAGAGATTTGATCCACCTAGTGGGTACAAAAAGACAGCCGTCCATACGCCTGTGCATGAGGCTGCTGGGAAAAATGGTGGCATCATTCGAAGCAGTACCCTACGGTCAATTCCATTCAAGGAATTTGCAAAGGGCCATACTGTCAGCCTGGAACAAGAAAGTTCAGGCCCTAGACTTACCAATGTCCTTGTCCCCTTCCGTTCGCAAGAGCCTCCGTTGGTGGTTGGTTCTCCAGAATCTGGAAAAAGGGAAATCCTTCAGTCCGATTTCTTGGAAGGTGGTCACTACAGATGCCAGCCTTATAGGCTGGGGAGCAGTACTGGAGCAATGGTCTCTCCAGGGCAGATGGTCGGATGCAGAAAAGGCCCTGCCCATCAATCTCTTAGAGATACGAGCAGCCCGGTATGCCCTAGTAGCATGGACATCCAAACTCCAAGGGTCCCCTGTCAGAATTCAATCAGACAATGCCACAGCAGTGGCATATATCAATCATCAGGGTGGCACCAGGAGTTGTGCAGCCCAGAGGGAAGTAAATTACATCCTGAAATGGGCAGAAAGATATGTCCCAGCCATATCCGCGGTATTCATTCCAGGAGTGGAGAATTGGAAGGCGGACTTTCTAAGTCGCCAGCAATTATGCCCAGGGGAATGGTCCCTTCACCCCGAGGTTTTCCGGACAATATGTCAGCGGTGGGGAACACCGGATGTAGATCTTCTAGCATCCAGATTCAACGCAAAGGTGGACAGGTTTGTCTCTCGGACAAGGGATCCCCTAGCTTGCGGCTCGGATGCCCTAGTGTTCCCTTGGGATCAGTTCAAGCTGATATATGCATTTCCACCGCCACAATTGTTACCTCGATTACTCCGCAGAATCAGGGTAGAAAAGAAACCAGTGATTCTGGTGGCTCCAGCGTGGCCCCGAAGAGCATGGTACGCGGAGATTGTAAAAATGTCAGTGGGGAGTCCTTGGACTCTCCCACATCGTCCGGACCTGCTTTCGCAAGGACCGATATACCACCCTTCCTTACCAGCCCTAGGTTTGACGGCCTGGCTATTGAAGCCCACATTCTAAAAAAGAGAGGTCTCTCTAATCCTGTGGTAGCTACCATGATCAATGCCAGGAAGCCGGTATCCAGGCAGATCTACTATAGAATCTGGAAGGCGTACATCGCCTGGTGTGAGGCCAAGAAATGGCATCCACGTAAGTACGTAATAGGTAGGATTCTGGACTTCCTACAGTGGGCTGTAGATAGGAAGCTTGCCTTGAGTACTATCAAGGGTCAGATTTCGGCCTTGTCAATATTTTTTCAAAGGCCCTTGGCTTTGCATTCACTAGTCAAAGCTTTTATACAAGGAGTGATGCGTATTAGCCCTCCGGTTAATATTCCCATATGTCCATGGGACTTAAACCTGGTTCTGTCGGTTCTACAGAAGCAACCATTTGAACCATTACAGCACATTTCCTTGGTTCTTCTCACCAGGAAATTGATTTTTCTAGTAGCCATTTGTTCGGCTAAAAGAGTGTCGGAATTAGCCGCTATGTCCTGTAAAGAGCCATATCTGGTTATCCATAAGGACAGAGTAATGTTACGTCCTCATCCAGCCTTTCTTCCTAAGGTGGTATCGAGGTTTCATTTGAACCAAGATGTGGTTCTTCCTTCCTTTTTCCCCAAACCTAGTTCGGTAGAGGAAAAGTTATTGCATTCTTTGGATGTAGTAAGAGCAGTTAAAGCTTATCTAAAAGCCACTGCTCAGATTCGTAAAACGGATACTTTGTTTATTCTGCCGGAAGGCCCCAGAAGGGGTCAGGCAGCGTCAAAATCTACTTTAGCCAAGTGGATTTGACAGGTCATAATGCAAGCCTATGGCTTGAGAAGGAGACCGCCTCCGTTCAAAGTTAGGGCGCACTCCACGAGAGCAGTTGGAACTTCATGGGCAGTGCATCACCAGGTCTCCCTGGCTCAGATCTGTAAGGCCGCAACATGGTCTTCAGTACACACGTTTACTAGGTTCTACCAGGTGGACAATAGAAGTCAGGAGGATGTCGCCTTTGGGCGCAGTGTGTTGCAGGCCGCAAAAGATCCTCATGTCTGATAGCGCTCAGCTTATGTATGGTGTATCCCCCCCCTCATTGGGCATTGATTTGGGACGTCCCACATAGTAATGACTATGTCGCTCTGTGTCCCGTGATGTACGAGAAAGAAAATAGGATTTTTATAACAGCTTACCTGTAAAATCCTTTTCTTGGAGTACATCACGGGACACAGAGCTCCCACCCCTCTTTTGGGGACACTTATTGCTTTGCTACAAAACTGAGGTACTCCCGGATGGGAGGGGCTTATATAGGGGAGGGTACTTCCGGTTTTGGAAGTTGCCAGTGCCAGCACCTGAAGGTATCTATATAACCCATATAGTAATGACTATGTCGCTCTGTGTCCCGTGATGTACTCCAAGAAAAGGATTTTACAGGTAAGCTGTTATAAAAATCCTATTTTTGCTTGCATATGATTGGATAATGGAATTCGGCAGAGCTTTTCCTCATTTACTAAGCTCTGGCGCAACTGCTCTTGCGGAGTGCAACTGCACTTTGCAAAGTGCACAGTCTATTTTCCTTTAGTAAATCAACCCCAATGTAATACCCAATTTGTTGGTAAAATGTAAGGCCAGGTTCACATATGTGCAGCTCCGGTTTGCAGTTCCTGCTCAACAGTTCAGGTGTGATTCAGGTGCAAATTTTTGCCTGAATTTGCACCTAAACCAGAGCCAAAAACGCACAGGACCCTTTTTGAAACCGCTTCATTGAGAGAGCCAGTCACATTCACATGTCATGCGAATTGGATGCAGCTTAAAATGCATCCAATTTGCATATATGAGAACCCAGCCTAAAAGATTATGTTACGCTAAATAAATAGATACCAAACATGTTGAACTTTAAAATTGCGCAGTCCCCTGGAACAGCAACAAATTTTGGTACATTAAATTATCCATAGGCGATGCTTTAAAAGAGTTTACCAGGTTGGAGTTACACAGAAGTTTTGTTCCTAGAATTATTGCTTTCACTCTGACATTAGCGGTGATTCCTCACATCGGTGGTGTGATCCCCATTTACATATGCGTGTGGGACTGTGGTGCGTGTTTGCACAGGGGGACAGGGGCACTTTAAACATTTTTTTTATTTAAAAAAAAATTGTTTGTAACACTGTACCTTTTTACTATTATTTTTTTTTTTTTTATTGCTATAGCATGGGCAGTGACAAGTCTACTTTATAGAGAGCTCCGGGGGCTATTAGGACTCCAGATCTCTCCTCTGGCCTCCAAAGCAGCAGATCACAGCAAGATCAGTTTGATCTGCTGCTTCACAAGCCAATAATGGCTTGTAAATAAACAAACAGAAACCAGGAGTGACAAAATCCTCATCGCTTTTGGTTTCTGAACTCACAGAGGGAGAGGAACAACGTCAGTTCCTGTTTCTCTGTGCAATGCACAGTATGGATGTTGACAGTTGCTGCCCATTGGGACAGGAAAGCACAGGAAAGGTGGTGGCAAGAGGGGGGGGCCCCTTTCGCCACCTGTAGAACTGATCAGGTGGCTGCATAGCTTCTCAAATCACTTCTACATTAAAGAGAAGCGCCTCCTGAAATTTTAATACTCGGATGATGCCTGCAGCTGCAGGCATCATTCTGGTATAACCACTTTAACCGGAGGATGCCATATGACATCAACCTAAAGAGAAGTGGTTAACCAACAGAAAAAAAAATAAACAAATAGAAAACCTCCATATACACAATTCTATGCTCACATTTTTTCAGAAAAAGGCAAAACCCTCTTTAAAGCATGGTACAATTTGCTCCAGCAGGGGGAAACTTCTTCCTGATCCCTCAGTAGACAATTGGATATTCACTGCATAGCACTACCCCTAGAGGCGCTGCAGCATTGTTTTGTGATGTCTCTATACACCTGAAGATGACACACTACGCTCAACCAGCACTTACTGGCCATGGCTGGATCTAGAGGGGTGGGCTGCCCCCCCTTAATGCCCCCTGTGTGGGCATTAAAGAATCTCTGCATTTTATCCCACTGTGCAGTGAATGATGAAAAAAATAAAACTGTCGGCTAGCATAGTTGGGGCCCTTGCAAAAAGCACAAAAGTTCCTAGAAGACAACAGATTAACTTGTGCAATGTTAGTCTTTTACCTGACCCAGGCACCCTCCTCTGGGTGTCCGGAGATATGCTCTAGTTCAATTTAAGTCCTCAGACAGAGATAGGGATTGCTTTTATGTCTCTCTTTCAATCCTGCTAAGACAGCTCCTCCTTTCCGTCGTTACAAGAAGTAGGAGTGCTCTCCAGTACAGTCAGATCTCACGAGGCATCCAAATAAAACCTCACATCCTCCCAGAGAGAAAAAGTTCCCAATCTCTGAGGCAAGGTGAGTAATCTTTCTGCTTCTTCTGATTATGGTCAGCTATGGCATGGTTCTGTTCATCCAGCAGCTACAGCAGTCCAGTCTTTTCCTCACCCACCTGCTTGCTTCAAGACAGTCCTCTCATTTTTTCTCAGCCTGCAGACCCCTTCTCCTTACTCTGTTGCATCGGCCAATCACCTCCAGGATCGAATGAGACCCAGCCAAGATTGCTGTTCCCTGCATTAATAAAAATTCAGTTTACATCTGTCCAGACTGCAGAAGGATAGTACAGCAGCAACAAAGGAAGAAGTTCTGCAGCAGGTATCAGCTACAGTCCAGCTTACACCTGGATCAACAATCCCTGATCTTTTCACCTATAAATGTTAATATCCAGTTATATTTTGTACATTTAGGAATGCATCCTGCTTTTTTTTAAATGCTCTACTGAGCTGGCCAGAACTAGTTCTTGAGGGAGTCTATTCCACATTTTCAAATCTCTTACTGTGAAAAAGCCTTTCTGTATGTAAAAGTGTGTAAATCTTTTTTCCTGCAGACATAAAGAGCATCTCCTTGTCCTCTGTAATTACCGTATATACTCGAGTATAAGCCAAGATTTTCAGCCCTTTTTTTGGGGCTGAAAGTCCCCCCCTCGGCTTATACTCGAGTCAGCGAAATGTAACATTGTGAATCTTACCTGAAAAAAAATTGAGAGGCTGCGGCGTCCATCGTTTAAATCTCGCGGTCTCTTCCTGGTCCCTTCCGTAATAGGCGGAACTGCCTGCTGAGAATCGCCTATCACGAACGTTCTCTCATCCTCACCCATCCCAGCAGACACTGTGTTCAGTGTTACGCCAATCACGGACGTCTGCGTGGGAAACTGAGGATGAGAGAACGTTTGTGATAGGCGGAACTGTGTCTGCTTAGAAAATGCCTATCACGGAAGGGAAGAGGAAGAGACCGCGAATTTTAAACGATGGACGCCGCAACCTCTGAATTTTTTTTCAGGTACAATTTACAATGTTAAATTTACATTTTAGGGGAAGAGTGCGGATGGGAAGAGTGAGGATGGGAAGGGTGAGGATGGGAACAGTGGGGAACAGTGAGGATGGGAAGAGTGAGGATGGGAAGAGTGAGGATGGGAAGAGTGAGGAACAGTGAGGATGGGAAGAGTGAGGATGGGAAGAGTGAGGATGGGAACAGTGAGGATGGGAACAGTAAGGTGGCAATGGGCAGTGACAATTGGGTTAGTGAAGTTGCAATGGGCACAGTGAGGCGTGCAAATGGGCATTGTTGACCCTCGGCTTATACTCGAGTCATTAAGTTTTCCCATTTTTTTGTGGTAACATTAGGTACCTCGGCTTATACTCGAGTATATACGGTATTTAAAAGTGAATAACTCTACACTAAATTCATTATATGGACCACCTTTGTATTTATACATGGTGATCATATCCCCCCCTTAATCACCTCTCCTCAAGAGAGAACAAATTCAGTTAATTCCTTATAGCCGCCCAAGATCATTCATGCCTCTTATCAGTTTGGTTGCCCTTCTCTGCACTTTTTCTAGTTCTCCGATATAATTTTGTGAACTGGTGCCCAAAACTGAACTGCACATTCCAGAAGAGGTCTTACTAATGATTTGTACAAGGGCAAAATTACATCTGTCTTTTTATTTTGTGCTTCTATTACAAGACATTTTTGCAAGTTTTATAAACTGCAGCTTTTCAATACATGCTATTATTATTCCTATGGTCTACCAGAACCTTCTTGACCATTAACTTGGTCTATGGTTTTGAATGATTTGATGCTGGGCCATTCAGAATACTTGGCAACCACTATGATTCAAAGAATGGGACAGTCACCTGCCAACAGTGATTGCCAAAATTAAAATTAGAGCCCGTTGAGGGGCGTGTCCAAGATGGTGACCAGTGTGGAGGTTTAGTGTGAGAGCTCCGCTATCCTGCCTGCTATAATCCTGACTCCCTGCGGACACTTATCCTACCGAAGCCACCCAATTATCTCCTGAGACTCCCTGGAGTGGTATGCCCCCTAAGCGCAGGTCGGCGACACATCCGAAAGCCTCTGGACTGAACGCTTCATCGCGTGGCAAGAAGACTGGGACCTGCACGCGGCCCAATATGGCGTCGCAGACGGAGGATGTGGATCCTGCGACTCAGAGCCAAGATAACTTTAATGCCCTGATGCAAGCAATCACCACCTGCCAAACGACCCTGACGGGTAAAATAGACGCCATGCAGATGGAGATGGGACTGATCCGCAAAGACATGGACAAATTCCGGGCCCGTCTAACGGAAGCTGAACAGCGGGTAGGTGACGCTGAGGATGTGCTCCGAGACCACTCCACCGCTCTCCGCACCCTCACCACTAAGGTCCGGGTTCTTGAATATCGAGCCGAGGACGCAAAGAACCGCAACAGGAGGAATAACCTCCGAGTCATCGGGCTGCCGGAGGGCTCGGAGGCCCCGGATCCGGTTGTGTTCGTGGAGAGGCTTCTCCAGCAATTGCTTCCACAAGCGACATTCTCACCGTTCTTCACAGTCGAACAGGCCCACAGGATGCCGGCTGCCCGCGGCCCTCCTGGTAGCCCCCCGCGAACACTTATCCTTCGTCTCCTGAATTATAGGGACAGAGACACGGTACTGAGGGAAAGCAGGAAGCTTGAAGCCCTACGATTTGAGGGAACACGTCTCATGATATTCCCTGACTTCTCGGTCGAAACTCAAAAGATGAGGAAATCATTCGACCAGGTGAAACTTGCCCTCCGGCAGAAAGGCTTGAAGTATAGCATGCTCCTCCCAGCCCGCCTTAGAGTGCAAGATGGAGAAGCACTGAAATTCTTACTTTGCCCGAGGAGGCCTCCAACTGGCTGGAATCTCTCCCGCGCAGATGAACCCCGTGGCAGGACCCCTCTCTCCGCATCTACCAGCTCGGATGGGTGAGCCAACCTTTTTGCCTTTGACCGTCTACCATAGCACTGACTGTTGTGGATGTTCCCGGCCGGCCTCTTTCTCCTTAAACTGAACTCCCTATACCCCTAACTATCTCCCACATTTTTTCTGGCCATGCGCCCCTGATCCATGTTTAGCCCATTATCCCATGTTTGCTTCGGGATCAACATGGCATGTATTGCCGCTGGACCTATTCACACAGACACTATATCCCGCACATGCCGTATTGCTGGAAGAGAAGAGGGACTGTTACATTACTAGATGAGTTGCTCTGATACCACCTATGGGCGCTTCAAATGCAAGTTCAAGAACTGTGCCCCCGGGGGGGGGGTTCTTCCCCCTATTTTCCCTTTTTTTTTATTTTTATCTCCGTTCCTCCCCCTCGGGTGAATACCTCTCCGCAGGGAGGACCAATTTATCTATTTCTTTTTCTTTTGGTTTTTCTTTTTCCCTTTTATCCGTTTGAACTTCCTTTACGTTGCAGGCACTTGCTACCATGGCAGCTGCTGACTAACCTACAGGTGCCTCAACGCTTTGCCCCCTAGGGGCCTTTCTTGGTACATTGCCTCACTAAGACCCATGGTCTTGTTTTGTTTTGGGGGTTTGAAAACGCGCCTGAGTTCGGGAGGTAGCGTGGGGAGGGGGGAGGGGGGGTGGGAAAGGATGTTGGTTTGGGTTTTATGAGTTCTACTATCACTGATTGTTTTTGGGTCATGTCATTACTATCTCTTTATTTTCCGGCGCGTAGGACATTACACAGGTTATTCTCATCCCTTGCACTGCTGTTGAGTCAGGGCAGATGGGGAGGGTGGTTGATGTTTATTTTACCAACTCTAATATGGCTCCTTTGAGGGTGATTTCGTGGAATGTGCGGGGGTTGAACTCTAAGATCAAGCGCTCCTTAGTGTTTGGGTATCTAAAGAGGCATCTCCCACACATATGTATCCTCCAGGAGACGCACCTCATGGGATCCAAGTTATTGTCACTGAAGAGGGCATGGGTGGGATCCTACTACCATTCCACTTTCTCCTCACACTCCCGAGGGGTAAGTGTACTGGTACATAAGACGCTCCCATTTACACTGCTGGATCTCCATTTAGACCCAGAAGGTCGATATGTGATCATGCATGCAATGTGTGATCGGATAGAAATGGTGGTTGTGGGCCTATATATACCCCCTCCGGCAAATATGAATGTTTTACATAAGATCCTTACTGTACTAGCTAAATATCCCACGACGAATGTTATTCTGGCAGGGGATTTCAATATGACCCCTGATCCTGAGGCAGACCGTCTCAGTCAGAGTCACAGGAGCCACACGACTGACCCGGGCCTAATTAGATGGGCGGAGACGTTTGGTTTACATGATGTGTGGAGATGGAAACATCCCAACGCCAGACACTATACGTGCCATTCGGCTACATATGCCACCATGTCACGTATAGACCTAATATATGTCAGCGACTCCCTGTTAAACAAGGTCGCGGCGGTTTCCATCCTCCCACGAGGTATCTCTGACCACGCCCCTATGATGATGACACTGACAACGGACACAGTAGCGGGGAAGGGGTTGTGGAGACTATCCAGATACTGGGTTACAGATGAGAAGCTGGAGCCGCTGATGTTGTCAGAACTAGGGGAATACTGGACCCATAATGTACATAGTGCGTCCCAGGCTTCGATCTGGGATGCATTTAAAGCCTATGCTAGAGGCAGGTACCAATACAATATTTCAAAAGTGAGGAAAGAAACGAAACTTGAGCTGTCAGTGGCTGAGCATAGGGCTCTGCGACTTGAAGATAGATACACCAGCTCCCCAGACCCTGGAACGCACACTGATATGCTCACTGCTTACCGAGAGCTAGCTCTGATACGTATTGACTCATGCCGTCGTTTCCTCCTGTCCCAAATTCACCGTATATTTGAACAAGGGGAACGTCCTGGCAGACTTCTAACCTGGCTGGCGAAGGAAAGGACGGGAAGCCCGTGCATAGCGAATGTACAGGCAGAGGATGGTACCCTTCTCTCAGACCTGCTAGACATTAATGCCAGATTCAAACGATACTACTCTCTCCTCTATGCCTCCAGGGTTACTTATACCCCCGAGGAGCTGACCACATTTCTTGACACCGTTGATTTCCCGACCCTGTCTGCTGATGCGGCCCAGGGTCTGGAATCTCCCATTACACTACTAGAAATCCAAAAAGCCATTAAATCCATGCAAACAGGGAAGTCACCGGGACCGGACGGACTCCCCTCGGAGTTCTATAGGACTAATCTAGAGGTGGTGGGCTCTCATCTTCACTCGACGCTCAACGGGACGCTAGCGACAAACAGCCTTCCGGCCTCCATGTCTGAGGCCGTGATAGTTGTTATACCTAAGCCGGGGAAGGACCCCACATTGTGTTCATCCTATAGGCCCATATCTTTGCTGAACGTCGACGCAAAGATATTAACTAAGGTCCTGGCCTGTAGACTGAACGCAGTGATCCTTTCTCTAATACACGGGGACCAGACGGGCTTCATGCCTGGTAAGGGCACAGATGTTAATATTCGCAGGCTCCACACGAATATAGCGTACTTTAAGGACAGCATCCAGGGGGGAGCAGTGGCCTCCCTGGATGCAGAAAAGGCCTTTAATTCCGTGGAATGGATCTTTTTGTGGCAAGTCCTAGCTAAATTTGGCTTCGGCCCCAGGTTCATAGACTGGATTCGACAGTTGTACTCTTCCCAAACGGCGCGTGTGCGTACTGGCGGTACCCTCTCCTCCCCCTTCCACCTTTGTAGGGGCACGAGGCAGGGATGCCCCCTTTCTCCAGGGCTGTTTGCCCTGGCCATTGAGCCCATGGCGATACTCCTCCGCTCAACAAGCGAAGTTAGAGGACTACAGCTGGGCTTTCTGGTGGAGAGGGTGTCGCTGTATGCGGACGACACGTTGCTATACCTAGGTGATACTGCAGATTCCCTTACAGCAGCCCTGACGATTATTGATAGATTTGGTGGTTTTTCAGGTGTTCGGATCAATTGGGAGAAATCTAACCTGTTTCTGCTATCTGACTCGAACACCCTCCAAACGCCACTTGCCACATGTCCTCTGCAGTTAGTCTCCCATTTTAAATACCTGGGCATAGAGATCACTAGAGACCTCTCGCAATATTTAACGGACAACCTCTACCCAATCCTAACGTCCCTAATAGCTAAGTGCAATACCTGGAAGACCCTTCCATTGACTCCGGTTGGCAGAGTGAACCTCATAAAAATGACATTTCTCCCCAAATTTTTGTATATTTTTAGGAACACCCCAAGCCTGATTCCTATGACCTTCTTTCACAAACTGGATGGAGTAGTCTCATCCTTTATCTGGGGGGGGGAAGCCCCCGAGAATATCCAAAACCAAATTGCAACTCCCCCTATCTTTGGGGGGTCTGTCATTACCGTGCTTTTTGAAATACTACTGGGCAGCAGTTTTGGTCACGCCCGTTGGTGGTTTGCCCAAACCCGATCCTATCCTGCAGTTAACCTTGAGGCAGCCATAATGGGGTCCTACTCTGCCCTTACAAATCTGGTATAAAGGGGGGTGCGGACTTCCCCTCAGAGTACTACTCCGATGAGGACTACGGTGCAGGTATGGGACAAAGTCACAGCGACAATTAGGAAAGCAAACTCCATTTCCCCTCATACTCCGCTCTGGGGTAACCCAAAGCTCCCTCACTTTCGCACCATACCGGACCCCAACTTGTGGGCCAGGTATGGAGTGACCAAGATCCAACATATTATGCCATCCGGGGTTCTCCTCCCCTTTTCAGTACTAAAGGATATCTACCAGCTCCCCTCATGGATGCTCTTTCGGTATCTTCAACTGAAGCATGCCACTCAATTACAATTTCCAGCTACTGTCTCGGTTGAACCACATCGGATAGAGAGATTCCTTATCTCTCGGGGAGCGGACAGAATCCTTTCTTCTTTATACCTTAGATTGACATCTGGAGATCCTGAGGGCCCATCACCCCTGTGTCAAACATGGCAGGGAGACATTCCCTCTTTGTCGGAGGAGGAATGGGATCTGGCCTTACAAAACTATCTCCCCACAGTGATCTCTGCAAGAGATAGATTTATACAACTCAAATTTATCCATAGGGCTTACTACACCCCTCAACGCTTAGCAAAAATCTACCCCACACAATCTGAGAGGTGCCCCAAATGCTTACAAGAGGTGGGAACATACTACCACGTGGTTTGGGACTGCCCGGCCATACAAAATTATTGGGGACAGGTACTGGCGGAAATTAATACAGTGGCTGGTGTCTCGGCGTCAATGGATCCCAAGCTATTGTTATTGGGACTCACGGACTCCCTGACACACTCCACCCATAAGGGTCTCCTTATCTTCTACCTGGCGTTCTACGCCAGGAAAGTACTGTTACAAAACTGGAAGCTACCCTCCCCACCAACGACTGTTCAATGGCGCACACTTGTAGACTCGGTCCTTCCGATATACAAGCTGACATATAAAGGACGGAAATGCCCGCAAAAGTTTCATAAAATCTGGGATCCATGGATAGAAACCCGGGCACTTAATATTTAAAGACCTGACGGGGAATTGAGGGTGGGTAGGTTATAAGTTGCCTATCTGGTTGTGCAATGGCCCCCTCACTTAAGGGATTTTAGGTTCTCCACCCACTTGGGTAGTACTGGTACTTGATTGGCTATACTTGTGTGGAAACACAATGCATTAGTGAGCTTCCCTAAACCCGACTGAATCATGTCCTGTCTCTCTATTCTTAGCAATTCTATGAAGAAACCATGTGTAATGTTATTTTGCTTGACCATGTGCCTTACCAATAGATGAACCTGATGTAATGACATTGTCTGTACTCTTTTTAATTTCTAATAAAAATGTTTCTGTTAAAAAAAAAATTAGAGCCCGTTACCTATTAGGTTGTAGAAAAAAAAATGTAGAAAAAAACCTGTGGTGGCTTAATTTGTTTCCTTTTTCCAGGCTTTTTTTTTTACTAGGTGACCCTGCCAGTAGCAAACTTCCTGTTCTAGGGTGACAACACTCACTCACTGTACTGTATGTGGGGAGGAGCCAAATTGTCACGCTAAGACAATAAGTGTATTAGGACTACAGATAGGTTCCCCCTCTCCTATTCGCCATAACATAGGAATTATGGAAAATCAATACCGTATATACTCGAGTATAAGCCGAGGTACCTAATGTTGCCCAAAAAAACTGGGAAACCTTACTGACTCGAGTATAAGCCGATGCCCCACTGTTCCCTAGCTCGCTGTTCCCTGTAAATAGAAATTTTTACATTGTAAATATTACCTGTAAAGAAGTTGCGGCTGCGGCGTCCATCGTTCGAATTCCGCGGCATCCATCGTTCAAAATTCCGCGGTCTCTTCCTGTTCCTTACTTGATAGGCGAGTCTCAGCAGACACTCTCCGCCTATCACGATCATTCTCTCATCCTTAGTTTTCCCAGCAGACACTGTGTTGGGTGTTCCGCCAATCACAGACGTCTGCTGGAAAACTGAGGATGAGAGAATGTTCGTGATAGGCGGAGAGTGTCTGCTGAGACTCGCCTATCAAGGAAGGAACAGGAAGAGATCGCGGAATTTGAACGATGGACGCCGCGGAATTTGAACGATGGACGCCGCAGCTGCAACTTCTTTACAGGTAATATTTACAATGTAAAAAGTTCTATGACTCGAGTATAAGCCGAGGGGGGGACTTTCAGCCCCAAAAAAAGGGCTGAAAATCTCGGCTTATACTCGAGTATATACGATAGGTTTCTTCTGTACTACCAGAAAATTTACTTAGAAAATGAAAACTAATGAAGCCACCACAAATATTCACAGAGAAAAAAAATAACCTAGCAGTAAGTTACTTTTAAAGTAGAAAACACAATGGTAAGGTTGAATAAATACACCAGTTCATCCAGTTCAATCCCTTGTGGGTATGTATGTGCTCATGTCAAAAATCCTATCCCGTATTCCTGTATAATGTGTTCGCCAAGATGCCCAAGAGTTTTTTAAAACTATTAAAACTTCCTGCTGAGTTCCACATCCTTCCCACCCCAACAGTGAAAAAAAACCTCTACGCAGTTAAAGGTTAAACCACTTCTCCTCTAATTTCATTGAGTGACCACGTGTCCACTTATACTCTCTGAGACTGAAAGGTTTATTCCCTATGCTAGAGTCACCATTGAGGTATTTGTATATCGCTATCATATCTCCTCTCAAGTGTCTCTTCTCCAGGGATAATACGTTTAATGTTTGTAGTCATTCCTCATAACTGAGGTCCTCCAGTCCCCTTATTTTGATGCCCTTCTCTGGACTCTCTCCAGCTCCAGCTCATCCTTTCTGAGGATTCATGACCAGAACTGGATGGCATACTCCAGACGTGGCCAAACCTGAGTTTTATAAAGTGTCAGGATTATAGTTTTATCTCTTGAGTAAATACCCTTTTTTATGCATGCTAATATTCTGCTGGCTTTACTTGCTGCAGCTTGGCATTGCATGCCATTGCTGAGCCTGTTATCTACTAGGACACCCAGATCTTTTTCCATCCTGGATTCCCCCAGAGGTTCCCCCCCTAGTAAGTAACTTCAGTTCATATTTTTAGCCCCCCAAGTGCATTACTTTAAAATTTTCAACATTAAACCTCATTTGCCATGTTGTTGCCCACCCCTTTATTTTATTGAGGTCTTCTTGGGAAGTTTCTATATCCTGCTGTGAAGTTATTGCCCTACTTTGCTTTTTATTGTCAGCAAACACTGAGATTGAGCTATTTATTCCATATGCTATATAATTTATTAATAAATTAAACACAACAGAACCTTGGGGACCCCACTTCCCACTCCAGACCATTCTGAGTACACGCTATTTATCATCACCCATTGGACACGCACCTGTAACCAATTTTCTATCCATGTACAAACCCTATGGTCTATGCCAGGGGTGTCCAAACTTTTTTCAAAGAGGGCCAGATTTGATGAAGTGAACATGCATGAGGGCCGACCATTTTGCCTGACATTCTTTGAACCATTAAAATTAAATGCAAACTAACTAATACACTACCCAAGAAGAATTCTCTTGCCTTTGTGGCTGTGTGTGGTGAAGAGTCTATATATATGTGCAATATTGAGTACTATCACGGTGATTCAGCTGAGATTGCTTTCTCCTTTTGTGGGATTATACACAAGCGATTTAGCCTGACACGAGAGTGAAAGGCAAACCTATTTGTTGAGTGCGTTTTTCAAAGGGGAAGTTGGCACAGCACGGTGGTGTGGTGGAAGATTTACAGAAATAAGGATTTTTTCATAGATTTCATCATTTATGTTATGGACTTATTATCACTTGTCACGGGGTGTTATTGAGTTTATTACACCATTATATAATTTTATTGTTTTTCAGCGCTACTATTTGCTTTTCTCAATCAGATTGTTTTGAGTTTACGTTTTTTCTATTATAAAAATCCTCATTGACTGACACAGAAATGGCCAGTTTATGAAGCTGTGATCTCAGCGCTTCACTGGCGATCTGTGTCAGAATTCACCTCCCAGATTCACCAGCTCAGAGGTGGAGAATCGGGGAGTGAAGAGAGAATCTGGGGGGATCTGAGGAGGAAGATTTTTAACTTCTTTCTACCTCGTTCAGACCCCCCAAGAATGTCCCCCTGTCATATTTATGTGTATATATATATATATATATATATATATAATGTGTATATGTATATATATATGTAGCGACCTCACCCCTCTCTCCCCTTCTCATTCACGGCTTGTCTGTCTCATCTAGGGGTTAGTACTGGGGGAAGGGATGAGATACACCACGGCCCATGTCCTCCAAGGTGTAGAGGTGAAAGCCAGAACTATCGGGTTTTGTGTATGTGTCCTAGAGTCAAATCCTCTCCTTGGATTGACTCCCCTTTGCTCCTAGTAACCAGAGTTCCACACACTGAAAAGGTCCAACTCGTATTTATTCTTCTCAATAAATAGTCCTACAGCACAGACAGGTTGGACCCATATAACACTTCAGTCTTTGTGAGGAGTAGGCCAAGGCACAATTCTTTTAGCTAGAGCTAACCACTGTGGTGTCACCAATGGCGAATAGTCACTGCCACTGACTATATTGAACAGAACATGGATTACCTTCGCTAACGTAGCCCCTATCAGGGGAAGGACATCCGTCCAAGACAGTTACCGGAGGCCTCTCCGTCACCAGCAATGCTGCGCTGGACTCTCCGGAGAAGTTCCGCTCATCGGCCTCCTCGTCTCAGATACGGGCACCCAAGGAGTTAGGGCCCCCTTGGATTCCTCCACCCTCGCGGAACTCAGTCGAAGATACTGAGCTCCAGGCCTCCGCCATAGTACCCCACCCCAGGCTAAAGGTGCCTGAGATGGACTCCGTCTCCCGCTCCGGCCAGGTCAAGGGCACCTGGGCCCGGAACTCCGGAATGCCAGCACCCAGGCTGAAGGTGCCTGGGTGCGGCTGCGTCCTCCGACTCTGAACCCTGAGGTCAGAGCGTCCACCCCTTTTATCTCCTCTCCCCCCCCCGCTGTACCAGCGCCAGGAAAGGACAAAAAGGGATGCAGTCTTGCGGTGAGTGTTCAGCTCCGGCCCAGGGCGACAGCGCCACCTGCAGGCCACAGGGAACCTCACACCACCAGACTCCTCCAAGAACCACAAAAGGGTCTCAGATTCCCTAACAATCAATGCATCTGGGTTACACTACCACCCAGATGCCTCCCCTAAATTCAAATACCCGCTACATATATATATATATATATATATATATATATATATAATGTGTGTGTATATACATGTATATATAATGTGTGTGTGTGTGTATACATATATATATTATGTAGGGGATTAACCATGCCGTCTGTCCGTGTACTGAGCAGTGATAAATTATCACTGCTTAATAAACTGACATCTCTGTGTTTCTGTGAATTTCTGGGACTGTAATCTCATAAAGTCTCACAAGATTCCAGTATCAGGGGCCGTTCTCCAGTGTTGGAAGCATTTGTAGATCGCTTCACTCCTACAAACGGACACCATAGTCCATTTAATACTCTCCAATAGTTTACATACTATCGATGTTGGACTGACTGGTCTGTGGTTCCCAGGTATATGTTTCGGCCCTTTTTCGTTTTCAGTGGTTTTTATTCCGATTTTTTAAGTATACAACATCAACAATAGCTGTTATATCAATAAACAGTTGTTGGCTATAAACCTGGGTATTAATCTTTGCAACAATTAAGGGTACATACTGACATAAACATACTGAATTACCATTTACCTTATGAACATATAAGGTGTGATTCAGAAAGAACAGTGTAAAGAGGAAAATCGTCAATAAACGATATGTATAGATCATGACTCTTTTCGCCTCCCATCCTTCTGAAGAAAAACAGGGCGTGGGAGTAGACCATCCAAAGATGCTATGTTAGATCTAAGAGGGGAGCAGGGGGGGGTGGGACTTTACATGAACCAAATGGCAGCAAAAGAATATAGAGTGAACAGCAGAGCTTTATTGATAAGAGGGATAACATTGCGTAATACAATTACAGCATTTATGAATAATATTGGCAGTATATATGACATTTACTGGGATGGAAATATCTGACCTTACCGGGCCAGATTTTCATTTAAAGTCCCTAGGGATGGAAAACACAAACCCTACCCGGTCTTGTATTCCTAAAAGTCCCTAATACCCTTAATCCACTTATGTTAGATCTAAGAAATCAGTATGCGTGGGCTAGCATGTAGAAAGGAAAGTATTACGCTAAATTATGAGGAACTCATGACACCGGTCTAAAGTACCGGCCAGTCTAATCTCTCCAGCAGTTGCGGATACCCCAGTTGGCCTGAGCACTCACAAAGGGCAAATATAGTAGACCAAGTAGAGAGAATATGGTTAATATGAGAAGGGGAACAAAGCATTATAAAGAGGAAGAGTAAGGTGCACCCTATCCCAGGGGAAAGGAAAAAAAAAGAGGGGGGGCACACACTCCATTGAATAGCTGTCTCATACAGTATTTGACAGGTATTTAATCCAGGGGTCCCAAGTCTTTTCGAACAGGACAAGTTTATCATTTAGAATCGCCGATAGGTGCTCATGTACCATTATTCAAGATAGTTTGGATCTTAATAAGTGAAAGGGAACTGTGGAAGATATCCATGATCTGACTATGGAGACCTTGGGTGCTATAAATATGAAGGCTATAAGTCTCTTTGTGTGTCTCGTCATACCTTCTATCAGGCGCCCCGACAGTGCTTGAAGTGGTAATTTAACGAGGTTCACTTGAGTGTACACACAGTCGGAAAATCCGCCAGCAAAAGCCCGATATGAGCTTTTGGTCGGAAATTCCGACCGTGTGTATGCTCCATCTGACTTTTGCTGGGGGAATTTCCGCCAGCAAAAGATTGAGAGCTGATTCTCAATTTTTCGGACGGAAAAAAATCCTATTGGAAAATCCGATCGTCTGTAGCAATTCCGACGCGCAAAATTCCGACGCATGCTCGGAAACAATTCGATGCATGCTCGGAAGCATTGAACTTAATTTTCCCGGCCCGTCGTAGTGTTGTACGTCACCGCGTTCTTGACGGTCGAAAGTTCAGAGAACTTTTGTGTGACCGTGTGTATGCAAGCCAAGCTTCAGCGAAATTCCGTTGGAAAAACCATCCAAGGTTTTTCCGACTGAAAATCCGATCGTGTGTACACGGCATCAGTATATGAATATATAAATACGGATCCAGAACCGCCTGACTTTTGGGCATTGTCACCAAACATGGAACATTGTGCCATTCATAACACACCCTCTGAAACACTGCGGGGACACGCCAGGGACAAAGAACACTACTCTCGCCGGCACCATATACCACCGCAGAAGGACCTTGTAGTTCGCTTCAATCAGCGATGTATTGATATATGACTTCGATGCACTTTGTGCTATCTTACACAAATCCTCCATAACCAGAGTCTCCTCCAGGTCTTGCTCCCATTTATGCATATAAAATAGCTTTTCAGATGCGGAGGTCAATATGGAATACATTTTGGATGTATATCTGCATAGATATTCCATTGGTGTTGACGAAGTTAAATCTGAATTGTGATTTAGTGTTGCTAAAAAGTGCGCTGTGTATCGGTGCAATTCCGAATTAGGAAGCTGGTAATTCCTGAAGGGATTGTTTTGACAGAACACCTCTATGGTAACAAAAATGCGCAATTATTATTAGACCTTTATTGGTCCACCAGGCGAAATTTTGGGGGTGAAGACCCGGAGTGAATGAGGGGTTCCCCAGTAATGGAGCCAATGGAGCCAATTAGGCGTGCAGAGATTTAAATCCATGGGTGACTAGGAGTCTATCACACAGGTTCAATGAATATGATAGGGTTGGACACAGCACGACCGGCCTGTCCTTTGCTCGCATCCACATTAAGTGGCTAATCTCCTTATTGGGATAAAGACATGACTCCAACAACATCCAGAGCAGTCGGGAATGTCGTGAATGGAGGAAAAAGGATCAATCACTTAGACCTTGTGTGGATTATCGGGAGCTCAACAAGATCATGATCAATAATAGTGACCCGCTCCCTCTTCTTCCTGAACTTTTTCAAAGATTCCGATCTGCTCAAGTCTTTACAAAGCCTGACCTACGTGGTGCCTACAATTTAGTTTGCATCCGCGAAGGAGATAAATGGAAGACAGCATTTAGGACCCATTTCGGGCACTTTGAATACCCTGTCATGCCATTTGGGTTATGCAATGCCCCAGCCACCTTTCAACACTTTGTGAATAACATCTTCCAAGAGTTTTTGGATCACTTCTTGATAGTGTACCTAGATGATATTCTCATTTTCTCTGCCAACCTGGATCTTCACAGGATACATGTAAAGAAAGTCTTGTCCACATTAAGGCAGCACAGATTATATGCAAAGGCAGAATAATCCAATTCTTGAGGCTAATCATATCCACAGAAGGGATTTCAATGGGTCCATCATTAATTGGCCTGCTCCCACTGATAAGAAAAGCATTCAGAGGTTTGTGGGCTTTGCCAATTTTTATAGCAGATTTTTCAAAAATGTTTCCACCATCATCTCTCCCATCACCCAGCTGACACCTCAGCATGTCCAGTTTCAATGGTCCCAGGAAGCCCAGTTGGCGTTTGATAAATTAAAGAATTTGTTTACATCCACTCCAGTATTACAACACCCAGATCCAGCTTTGCCCTTTGTCCTTGAGGTTGATGCCTCAGAAGTTGCCCTTTTATCACAACGTCAGGGACCCACAGCCCTGCTTCATCCAGTAGCTTTCTTCTCCAGGAAAATGAATCAGCCAGAGAGGAACTATGATGTGGGCAACCGGGAACTGCTGGCCATTAAATCAGCCCTGGAAGAGTGGCGAAACCTGTTGGAAGGTGCTGCTCATCCCATCCTGATATTTGCAGATCATAAGAATCTTGAATATCTCAGAACTGCCAAACGATTAAGACCATGACAGGGCGCTGGGCTTTATTATTTTCAAGATTCAATTTCCATCTTACCTATCGCCCAGGGTCCAAGAACGGGAAAGCTGATGCCCTTTCTCACATGTTTCCAGAGACTTCTGAAATGGCTGCTCCCAGTACTATTCTGGCATCACATAACTTTCTACTGATCCAACCTGATCTAGGTACATCAATCAAGCAAGCGTCTGCTTTGTGCCCTGATTCCGAAACCCTCTAGTTGAAAAAACACGAGGGACTCTTATGGCATGAGGACAAGATTTTTCGCCCCTCAGGAAGTGAGAACTCAAGTTCTGAAGGCCTGTCATGATCGTTTGCTTGCAGGTCACTTTGGATTTCAGAAAACATGTGAACTCATTCAAAGATCCTTCTGGTGGCCCAACCTACGACAAGATTGTAAAGACTATGTAAACTCTTGTGTGACGTGTCTTCACAATAAAGGCAGTAATACCAAAGCCTGGGGCCTGCTGAGACCCCTCCCCGTTCCAGAACAACCCTGGAAAATGCTGTCAATGGATCTTATTGTCGACTTACCCCCCTCAGATGGTCTCTCCACCATCCTGGTAGTTGTTGACAGATTGTCCAAGATGGCCCACTTTTTACCCATGATAAGCACTCCCTCAGATAGGCACATCTATTTATCAAAGAAATCGTGCGGTTGCATGGATTACCCAGAAGCATTGTCTCTGACAGAGGCTTGCAATTTACTTCCAGATTTTGGAAAGCTCTGTGCAAAGCCCTGAAAATGTAAGTTTGTCTGTCCTCTGCATACCACCCACTAAGCAATGGACAGACAGAACAAACAACAGACTTCAGAGCTGCACCTAAGATGTTTCTCTTCATTCACCCAAGACAATTGGGCATCCCTCCTCCCATGTGCCGAATTCGCTTATAACAATGCAGTCCATGCATCTACTAACATTCTGGGCAAACTACGGTTTCCACCCCTCCTTTCTGCCGGATGTTATCCCAGAAGCTTCAGTACCTACAGTCCAGGATACTCTGACCTTTATTCAAACCAACTAGCAAACACTTGAGGAGGCCATACAGAAAGCTCAAGAGGATTACGAAAGACATTTTGACAAAAGGAGAAGAGGTAATCCAGTACTGAAGGTTGGGGACAAGGTTTGGCTTTCCACAGCGAATCTCAAACTCACGTGTCCCTCTCGGAAATTGGGCCCAAGGTTTATTGGACCTTTTGAGATTAAAGTGTAAGTAAACCCCCTATCGTTTTCAGCCAAGGGAGCTGCCATCTTTGCCTCTGTTTAATCTACAACTGTCATGATGATGCACATGTGATCAGTTATGACACCCGCCATTGGATGGTTTGACAGTTTGGTTGAGAGCACAACCAATGGGAGGGTTACATTTCCGACACGTGCCGGAAATTAAACTGTTTTTTGAAACTGGTAAATAGATGGGTTTACTTCTGCTTTAAGAGAGAAATCAACCCTGTAGCATTTGAACTGAACCTCCCAAACTCCTATAAAATCTATCTAGTCTTCCACGTCTCTTTACTTAAACCAGCAGTGTTTAGCTTATTTCCTGAAAGAGAAGAGCCACCTCTACCACCAGTTACTGTAGGGGAAGACACAGAGTTTGAAGTTGAGGCCATTGTGGATGGTCGAAGACAGGGGAGAAAAGTGCAATACCTCATTAAATGGAAAGGATATCCACCTGAGGAGAACTCATGGGAACAAGCAAATATTGTGCATGCTCCTAAACTTCTTCAAGAGTTCTTCAACAGATTTCCAGAAAAACGGGCATGCTTGGGCATCTGGAGGCTGCCCCTCAGGGGGGAGGAGCACTGTCAGGGAAGAATCTGGGGAAGAACTGGCAGATATGCCAATATCCAACATGGCCACGCTAATTTGCGCATTTCCATTAGCGATTGGTACGCAACGGCGAACGTGCATGCACAAAACATGCTAATTACCAGTGTTTACTGCCCTATATAAGGACACCAGTGGCTCTTATATATTGCTGGATTATTGTCAGCCTTGTATCCTGTGTTCCTGTGCCTTGTGCTCCTGTATGATTACCTGTTAGGGACCCGGCTTACCCCTGATCTGCTCTGGCTTCTCTCCTGGCTCTGAACCCGGCTTGCTTCACGGACTTGCTTCTGCCTGTTCCAGACTGGCATCTTGTGTTTGACCCTGGCTTGATCTCGACTACGCTTCCTGCCTCTCCTCCTGACTGACTTCCCGTGTTTGACCCTCGGCCTGGCTTCTGGCGTTGCTTTCTGCTTACCCATCTATCAAGACCTGCCAGTAGCTCCAGAGAATCATTGGCTGTGACCACCTTCTCTGTTCCAGGGTGTCCCGCATCTGGTACCATCAGACAACTTCATCTGCAGGCAATCCGTGCATCTCTGAACATAGCATCCTCTGTCACCAACTCCAGAGGTACTTTGCACTCAGCTGCAAGGGGAGCCCTCTCGTCACCTCAGCCTTCTGGTACGTGACACTGTTCCTTTGTATTAGTATGATAACTTCTGACAAGTTCTCTGTTATACCTGAAGGATTTCACATGTACTGTCACTTTAAAGCTGGCTCCACCCAGGAGTGATGACAAGGGTCAATGGGTATAGTAGCCATCTTAGAGCACATGTAAGCAGACATAATAAGATGTACTGTCCTGAGATGCATGTTGCAGTGTACAGTGAGACCTGAAATAAACATCCATTGTTCCAGACCAGAGTCTTGTGTCTCTCACAACTCAGAGGATATAACAGTGGCGATGAGGAAAATGGCATTGATCGGGACATTAAGTGAATTTGATGGAGAACAGACATCCTGGGGTTCCTGGGTTGAGAGACTGGAATGGAACAGTATATCAGTGCAAATGCCATCCCAGAGAACAGGCAAGTAGCAGTATTTCTGACAGTGGTTGGTGCTAAGACATATGACACTTTTAGGGATCTGCTTTCCCCTGTAAAACCAGAAACTAAGACATTGGCAGAGCTCCTGACACTGTTAGAGGATCACTTCCAGCCTAGACCACTAGAAATTGCAGAAAGATTTCGGTTCTATCAGGCAGCAGCAGCCAGGTGAAGAAATTAAAGCTTTTGTGCTCGCCCTTCGCCCTTCGCAGACTAGCCTCTACCTGCTCTTTTGGGGAGAACCTACCTACTGCACTGAGAGATAAGTTTGTCATGGGACTGAATTGTGAGTCTAGCCAAAAGAGACTGTTAACAGAGAAAGACCTTACCCTTACAAAGGCAATTGAGATAGCTTCAGTAATGGAAATGGCTGTGAAAGATGCAGAGGAATCGAACACCCAGGGCAGAAGGGAAGAGGTGAAAGAGGAAGTTTTCAGAACAGCAGTCAAGCCAACTGCCGCAAACTGGAAATACAGACCCCCACCAAGCCGGGAGTCAGCTTGCTACCGTTGTGGGAATACAGGCCATGACCACAAAGTCTGCCAGTTTAAGGATCAGACCTGTCATAATTGTGGTAAAACAGGCCATCTTAAATGAGTTTGCCGTAGCAAGAAGGTGCAAGATAAACAACCTCTGAACCCCAAGACAAAGACATATATGGTGGGAAGATATACATCATCGTCTGAGTCAGAGGATGAGGAAGTGCTCCACAGATTAGACATACATCATATGCATTCAGCACCCTCCGCAATGACTGTAGAGATAACCGTTGAGGGAGAGAAACTAAAGATGGATGTAGACACAGGATCAGCAGTTTCAGTTATCACTCAGAAACAATGGAGACACCGTCAGACCCGAACAACTGTCCGCCCAACACCAATTTAACTGCAGACATACTCAAAGCAGATACTCCACCCACTGGGTTACGCGAAAGTACAGGTATTGTACAAGGGTCAGACAAAGAGACAGCCGTTATATATACTAGAAAATGGGGGACCCCCTCTCTTTGGGAGAGACTGGATTGCTCACTTTGGTATGCCAGATATCGCCATAAATCCCTGTAACACCGTTACAATTCAATTAGGAGATAATGAGGGATGGGTGGTGTCCATGAAGCAGCGGTTCCCAAAGATCTTTGATGACCAGTTGGGGAAAATAAAGCATGACTGTGTGAGACTCAAGCTGAAACCCAACGCTCAGCCTAAGTTCTTCAAAGCATGGACAGTACCTTTCACACTCCGAGCAGGAGTGGAAGAAGAACTAAGTCGGCTGGAGGAACAAGGTGTCATCTCAAAGATAGAGCACAGCGAGTGGGCATCACCAGTTGTACCAGTAAAGAAAGCGAATGGGGACTTACGCATTTGTGGCGATTTCCGCATGGCACTGAACTCCCAACTGGAAATAGACCAGTATCCCCTACCCAGAGTAGATGACATTTTTGCCTCTCTTGCAGGGGGTCAAAAGTTCACCAAGCTTGATCTCAAACAAACATATTTACAGTTTGAGGTCCATCCTTCTTCCCGCAAGTTTCTGACCATCAACACCCACAAGGGACTGTATTAGTACAATCGGATGGTGTTTGGGGTAGCCTCTGCCCCAGCCATTTGGCAACGAAAAATGGACGAGATTTTGGCAGACATTCCTTTCACGCAGTGCCTGCTAGATGACATGCTCATCGCGGGACGGACAGACCAGGAACACAAGCGGAACATGGAACTTGTGTTGGCAAGACTCCAAGAACAGGGTCTGAAAGTGAACTTAGCAAAATGCCAATTCATGGTGCCTAAATTGGAGTTTTGTGGCCACCTTGTGGATGCAGAGGGTATACACACCACGGAAGCCAAGGTTGATGCTTTAGTCAAAGCTCCAGCCCCAACCAACGTCCAGCAGCTGCGATCATACCTTGGCTTGCTGAACTATTACCACAAATTCCTGCCAGATCTGGCACACACCTTGTTTCCGTTTTTGGAGAAGTACTCCAGATGGGACTGGTCGGCTGCATGCCAACGTGCTTTTGAAGTTTCTAAGCGGAAGCTGTTGGCGTCACGCATGTTCGTGCACTATGACCTTCAGAAGCCTCTCACCTTGGCTTGTGATACCCCACTCTATGGTCTGGGGGCTGTACTATCTCATATCTTACCAGATGGGTCAGAAAAACCAGTGGCATTTGCCTCCAGGTCTTTTGACAAAAGCAGAAAGCAGGAGATAAAAGCAGCTGGAAATTTGTGTTGGGGAAGGAATTTAGAGACACATAAGCAAAGAGCTTGTCTATTCACAGCACAACTCACACAGAGTATATGCCCAGACTCGCCTCCCACTGCTGAAACAGGAAGAAAAATGTCTAACACGATATGCACTTTCTAAACAGCATAGAAAGGGGAAGACAGCAGATATACAAGTAAAAATTATGTAGGAGGATTTGTTTCATTTCTGTGTATCATCTGAGGCTGTTCAGTTCACTGGGTATATGTGAAAGTTTACATCCACTTTAAGCATGATTTCCTATTGATTTATGCATGATTCTTTGTGCAGGGTGAGTATTCACATAGGTAAAACATGCAACTACTGTTAGAAAAGTACCAACCAGTCACTTGAAGATTGCATATTTGCATGAATAATCATGCAGTCCATTAATTCCTATAGAAGCAATTAATCGCGAACAATGGGAAACCTAACTGAATTGCGGCATTTTAAATCATAAGAGATCAGTTGTACAATCACATGACTGAAGATTGCTCATGTATCACCTCTAAAGACAGTCAATGCACCACAAGAAAAGTGATTAATCAAATAGATTTTTTATTGCAGAGTTACATAGTTACATATAGTTACATAGTTAGTCAGGTTTAAAAAAGACACAAGTCCATCCAGTTCAACCATAAAAAAAAAAAAAAAAATAATAATATCATACAATCCCATATACCCAATCTATACCCACAGTTGATCCAGAGGAAGGCGAAAAACCCCAGCAGAGCATGATCCAATTTGCAACAGCAGGGGAAAAAATTCCTTCCTGATCCCCTGAGAGGCAATCAGATTTTCCCTGGATCAACTTTACCTATAAATGTCAGTACCCAGTTATATTATGTACATTTAGGAAAGAATCCAGGCCTTTCCTAAAGCAATCTACTGAGATGGCCAGAACCACCTCTGCAGGGAGTCTTTTCCACATTTTCACAGCTCTTACTGTGAAGAAACCTTTCTGTATTTGGAGATGAAATCTCTTTTCCTCTAGACGTAAAGAGTGCCCCCTTGTCCTCAGTGTTGACCGTAAAGTGAATAACTCAACACCAAGTTCACTATATGGACCCCTTATATATTTGTACATGTTGCTCATATCCCCCCTTAAACTCCTCTTCTCAAGAGTGAAAAAATTCAGTTCCACTAATCTTTCCTCACAGCTGAGCTCCTTCATGCCTCTTATCAGTTTAGTTGCCCTTCTCTGCACTTTCTCCAGTTCCCCAATATCCTTTTTGAGAACTGGTGCCCAAAACTGAACTGCATATTCCAGATGAGGTCTTACTAATGATTTGAACAGGGGCAAAATTATATCTCTCTCTCTGGAGTCCATACCTCACTTAATACAAGAAAAAGTACTTTGCTCTCTTTGGAAACCGCAGCTTGGCATTGCATACCATTATTGAGCTTATTATCTACCAAAACCCCCAGATCCTTCTCCACTATGGATCCCCCCAGTTGTACTCCCCCTAGTATGTATGATGCATGCCTATTCTTAGCCCCTAAGTGCATAACTTTACATTTATCAACATTAAACCTCATCTGCCACATAGTCGCCCAATTAGACAGTGCATTGAGGTCGGCTTGTAAATTGGCGACATCCTGTAAGGACGTTATTTCACTGCATAGCTTAGTGTCCTCTGCAAAGACAGAAATTTTACTTTTGATCCCAGACCCAATATCATTTATAAATATATTAAAAAGTAAGGGTCCCAACACTGAACCTTGGGGTACACCACTGATAACCTTAGACCATTCAGAGTAAGAATCATTAACCACTACTCTCTGAATTCTGTCTTTTAGCCAGTTTTCTATCCATTTACAAACTGATATTTCCAAGCCTGTAGACTTTACCTTGCACATTAGCCGTGTGTGGGGAACTGTATCGAACGCTTTTGCAAAATCCAAGTATACCACATCCACAGCCACCCCTCTGTCCAAGGTTTTACTTACCTCTTTATAAAAAGAAATCAGGTTTGTCTGACAACTTCTGTCTTTCATGAATCCATGCTGTCTGTTGCTTAAAAATTTTTTTTCCAGCAAGAACTCGTCTATGTGGTCTTTTATTAATCTCTCCAGTATCTTCTCAACTATAGAAGTTAAACTAACGGGTCTATAATTACTTGGTAAAGACTTTGTTCCCTTTTTAAATATAGGCACCACGTTCGCCCTGCGCTAATCCAGTGGTACTATTCCTGTCATTAATGGGTCCCTAAAAATGACATACAATGACTTTGAAATTACAGAGCTCAATTCTTTTAGGATCCGTGGGTGTATGCCATCTGGTCCAGGTGCTTTATCCACCTTTATTCTGTCTAAATATTGCTGGACCATATCACTTTTGAGCCATTGTGGATTTGGGGCTGTGTCACTACCACCCCCATGATGGACATGAGCTCCCCCATGCTCCTTTGTATACACAGAACTGAAGAAAGTATTTAGTAAATTAGCCTTCTTTTTGTCCCCAGTCACCCACTCTAGATTATTTTGTAAAGGGCCTACATGCTCAGACTTGACCATTTTACTATTAATATATTTGAAGATTGTTTGGGGGTTTGTCCTACTATCTTTTGCAATCTGTTGTTTTTTTTTTAATTCTTGATTTCCTTTTTACATATTCTGTTATATTCTTTGTAACATTTAAATGACACTAGTGTTCCTTCATTTTTATATTTTTTAAAAGCTCTTTTCTTATAGTTTATAGCTTTTTTAACTTTGTCCGTGAGCCACATAGGTTTTATTTTTAGCCTTTTAAACTTATTGCCCATGGTAATATACTTTGCAGTGAGTTCACAAACAGTCTTTTTGAAGAATTCCCATTTCTGTTCCGTGCCTATTGATGCCAATATTCTCTCCCAGTCCTGGAGAGCAGCCCACATCCTTCGAAAATTTGCTCTCTTGAAATTAAGTGTTTTTATCTTTCCTGTATGTGATATTTGCTTACAGCTAACATCAAATGAAATCATGTTATGGTCACTGCTACCCTCTGCATGGTTTGAGATTACCAGGTCCAACAGAGCATCATTCCTAGTTGGGGCTTCAATAAACTGGACCATAAAATTGTCCTGTAATAGGTTTATACATTTTTGCCCTATAACTGTCCCAGCAGTGCCATTACTCCAGTCAATTTCTGGGTAGTTAAAATCCCCCATTATTGTCCCAGCCCTTGCAGTCCTTTCCATATGTGCAAGGAGCTGAGTCTCCACCTCCTCATTAACATTGGGTGATCTATAACAAACTCTAATGATTAACTTTGAACTACGCACATCTGTATGCAGTTCCACCCATAATGCTTCAGACTCATCACACTCTCCATCCACCAGGTCCTCTTTCACACTTGCTTTGAGATCACTTCTCACATAGAGACAGACCCCTCCACCTTTCCTTTTTACTCTGTCTTTCCGAAAGACTGCATAGCCAGGAATATTAATAGCCCAGTCATGTGAGGAATGAAGCCAAGTTTCAGCAATACCGATTACATCATAGCTCTCCTGATGCACCAGAGCTTCCAACTCACCTATTTTGCTTGGCAGACTTTTTGCATTGGTGAACAAACACTTTAATGCATTAATATATTTTGACCGGTTACATACTATACTCTTGGGTGTTCCGAGATTGCAACTAGGACTTGCTACTATACTTACCTTGGGTTTATGTGCTTTGGTTACCCTACCAGTAATGCCCCTAATACTACCCTCTAGAAAATGTTCCACGCTGACTATCTCTATCTCTGGACCCTCCCCCCCGTCGCCTAGTTTAAAAACCACTCTAACTTTTTGGCCATCTTCATTCCCAGCTGATCTGCACCCTCAGAGTGACACTTATGTTATGACATCAGCAGCGATGTGCTGAGAGCTCAGACCAACATAATGACACACCCCCAAGAGGTGTGTCCATGACATCCTAGGCTCACTGGAAGTGACATCCAATGTCATTTAACAGGAAGAGAATTGGTAGTAAACATCAAAGTGGAGTGTCTGCAGGGGACAGTGCTGTGTAGAAAGTACTACAGAGAACTATGCATTTTATTTATTTTTTACAGCTGTTGAGAAGAATATTTTTTTAATATTTTTCAAAGCTAGAGCTGGACCCTAAAAGCAATCAAAAAAAAAAGTGTTACCTGTATGCTCCAGACTGTAAAAGTCAGTTGCATTTTCTTTTCAAATTAAGAATTGGCAATATGAAAAATGTAAAAAAAAATATGAGCAGAGGAAAGCCGTCACACACATACTTTATTCAAACAAGCAAAGGTGTTGTTGATATGGTGAAGGTGCCCTTGTTATTGTAATGGGGAATATTTTACAAGACAATTATTTTTCTTCATATGTATTCACTGTAGACAACGTCCAAGCTTGTAAAAAATAGCTGTGATGACTCAAGAAACGATCCTAACCAATAATGACTATGCTGAGCAAGACGTGAAGCTGGACTTCAAGAAAACACACAAAATTAACATTTTAACAAGTTGAATCGTCCGGAGACACTGATCTATTTTTATTAAGGTATAAATTTTTAATCTGACTCCACTGACAGTCTGATTGCTTTGTTTAGCTTAAGTTCATTACAGATGCTCAGAAGTGCATTAAGTGGCCACATTGCCAAGCTCTGAATAGGCTTCCAGCCATAGTCTGTTGTTTCCCCAGTGATGAGATGAAAACTACCAGTACATGGGCACTAAACATTTTTTCATGTGGGCTGTTCTGACCGTTTCAGGATAACATCTCAGTGAACGCAAAGATCAAAATGCAGCACAGCCATCAGAAGACTGGTTGACTGGTCTAATTGTAAAACTCTTTTAGCAAACCAAGGGCCTATGTCAACAGGCTTCTGTTCACTTTAAATGGGTTTTACATTTCCATACAAGTCTATGAAGAAGCAAAATTCAGCTTAAAGCAAGTCAAATGCACTTGTTAATAAATTCTAAAGGCTGTCAGTAGTATCTAAAGCTGATGTCAAAATAATGCCATCAACACAAGTCCAAATCCTGTCAACAAAGGTTGTCTTAACATATTTGGAGATGTTTGACCGAAATGGGGTGTATTAGTTTAGGGTGCTAATAGCTTGGTGATGGTACTTTTTGGTGCAAAGTTTTAAGAACAAGGTCAAACCTAAATGCTTCTCCAAGTGCCACAAAGTTCGAAACTATGCAAAATGCCAGATCACCCTCTGATATGTACCCCTAATTACCTGAACATGTAACTTCTAAATTATAACATAATGCAGTATAATTTTAATAGCGGCACTTCATCAGGGAATGGGAAAATAAAGTATAGCTAAAGGTGAAAACTTTTTCATTCTGGATAGAGTGGAAGAGTTAGAACACCTGTTGGACTTTTATTGCTATCTGTGTCCCCGTTAGGGAGATTCACCCTCCCTTTTTGTGCTGTTTACTGTTATCATCAAAAGAAAATTTTGGGTTGTCATCAAAACAGAAATAGGACAGGAACTTCCAAGCGGGGCACTGGTTTTTGTGACGGTGGTGACAACCAGGAATTCCCTCCCTTTTTTAGTTATGAGACAGGAAGTAAAGGAAAAGCTCCCCAGTGGGACATAGGATAATAAATGAAAGCAGTTATAATTTTCAAGTGAAGGTCCACTTTTAATTAATTTTTAAAGCTGCACTGCAGAAAAAAGTGAAAAAAGCCACTGAAAAACATATATGGGTGCAGTTTTACCTACTAAAGGATTTGTATATCTGTCCATTCAATTCTGAGACAGCCAGGCTTTCACTACCGCTGTTAAACAGCACAGCTAGGCCTCCCCACCATTAGTGTGTGATTGGATGTTGAAGAAGCAGAAATATGCTGATAAGATCATCTTTCTGCTCTTTCTTCTGTCTGCATGTTTCTTGAATCCCTCTTTGAATAATAGTTGTTGTGAGGTGTAGAACAGGTGAGAAGATCAGCTGATGGTTAATGGTTAAGGCAGATGAGAGAGAAATCAAGCCGTTGCTGCATGATACAGGATACCCAAAGAGGAGGTCACACTCATCAGAAGCCAGTTTATATTACATGCAAAATACAGATTTAGAAATATTTATATTTATTTAAATACACATTTATTTACGGTAAATACATATTTCGTTAGAAGGGGTCTTTTTTTTAGATGGCCTCCTTCTCAGAGATTTTCCCTTCCTCCCAAATAAATGTTGGCTTGCCCACCTAGGGGCTTATTGGGAACTGAAGTGAGATAGGATTAGAATACTTTTTAAATAATGCAGTAAAAATGCGCGCTCACCTCCCAAATGAGTTAAAACTCATAAAAATGTCTCTCCACGAGTACTTCCTGATCTCCTTCCTTTAGTAATCAATGGTGGGTAATCCAACAGTCCCCAGACTGCTCTTTTATATCGGTAACTCCGTAAAATTACATCCAGGAAACAAATCCCTTCCTTATTGCTTAACTCCGCTTAAGATTCCTTGGGCTTAGGACATGCAAATAACAAGTATAGAAACCATAGTGCAATTACCGTCATTGGTCAAAAACGTCAGCTGACTGTGTATTTAAAGCGGGTGACTTGCATCATTCCGTCACCTCTGATGAAGTCCCGCCCCCTTGGGACTTAACGCGTACGGAACCACGTGACTACTGATCGTGACGTCACCCGCGTCCTACATGCTGTCTCTCGTGGAGTACACTACTTCATGCTATGAATCCTTCACACTGAGGTTCAGTGCTATGCTTGTAAGTGCACCCATTACATTTTATTAAATTTTATAAGATTACAGAGAGCACTAGATTTCTGCTTCTTCTTCTATGTATCCAGCCGCTCGGAGTTGATGGTGAGAGTGTTTACAATCTAACAAGTTACCGGCATCCATTAAATCTTATCCAGAGATCCTGTTTGCTCATCCCTTAGAGGGAACTGCCTGTGAGACCTAACTGATTTACTCAGGGGTCCATTATTTGAGGTGAGCTGCTAAGAGTACCATTGGTGGAGGTTGTCACTCAGTCACCTTATCAATATCGTATATCACTTTGGACACTTGCTGGTGCTTGCTGACCATCCTGTATGAAGATTTCTATGTGAAGAGCATGGACTGTTTCTTTTTATCATTATTTATTTTAGTTTTGTTTTAAATGTTTTGCGCTGCACTGCTTATTTACACATCTATTATTGGGGATTTGATATTTTGACCCTCAGTGTTCTAGCTGCTGTTTTTAGGTTTTTATTTGCGCTGGTTGATCTACTTTTTCTAGGTGAGTCACCTGTCATGAACATAATAGAAAATTAAAATCAAGCTTCGAGGGTCAAAGTTTGTCGACCTGAGGTCCCAGAGACCCCACTTGGGATAGGTAGCCTAAGTCCTACCCCACCACTGGTAAAAATGTGGTGCTCCTACGACCTATGGTTCCGGAGATATGGGGCTCCTTGCGCAGCTTGTCAGAAGCTACATACAGAGTGGACAATTTAAATACAAGCTGGACAGCTTGGAGCCTTGGAACAATGTTAAAGCACCATCAGTCCCAGTAAAGTACCATTAGCCTCCTTGCGCAGCCTGTCAGAAGCTACATACAGAGTGGCCAGTTTAAATACAAGCTGGACAGCTAGGAGCCTTGGACCAATGGTAAAGTACCATTAGCCCCAGCTGTCCAATAAAAATGCTGCAGTGGAGGCAGTGGAGGCATGCCTCTCACTGCAGTGTCATAGAAGGGGCATGTGTTTAAAAGACAAATGCTCCCTTCCAGCCCAGCCCTCTTAACTACAAGGAAAAAACATGGGTTTATGGGTAGAAGATTTACTCACAATCCCATGTTTTTCTCACACAGTTAAGAGGGAGAATGATGTGAATCTGCTGCTGTTGAAAAGGTAATGTTATAATCAGGCTAAATCATATATTATTATGCTATATGTTATAAGATAATAATTTACTGTGAAATTACTGGTTTGAAGTTATAACTTAACCGTTAAGCCACCTGCTTGAGTACAGTTTTTGAAAATATAGTAAATTACCTTAAAAACAATATATAATAATTATTTGTATATTACTTATGGTAAATAACCCCTTGTCACCCAGGCCAATTCTGACACTTTTCTCCTGTAATAATCATAATTTTTTTGCTCGAAATTTACTCAGAACCCCCATACAGTATATATATTGCTTTAGCAAACACCCTAGGGAATAAAATGGTGGTTGTTGCAACTTTTTATGTTACACGGTATTTGCGCAGCAATTTCTCAAACGTTTCATGAATATAAAAAAAAAAACACTAAAGATAACCTGACTTTTTTGTATAATGTGAACGATGATGTTACGCTTTGAAATTGCACACACTCGTGGAATGGCACCAAACTTCAGTACTTAAAAATCTCTATAGGCGACGCTTTAAAATGTTTAGAGTTGTACAGAGGAGATCTAGTGCTAGAATTATTGCTCTTGCTCTAACGATCCCGGTGTATGTAACCTCTGTGTATCTGGCTCTGATACTAGCCAATTCCTCACCAGCCACTGACCTCACCGCACGCCCCTAATTTACTCTGTATGTTGTATGCATGTAAACATTATATAGCACAATTGTTACATGCATACCATGTATAGAATGTAAAATGTAAAATCATGTGCCCTATGTGCAAAGGGTCCAAAATGGAACTCTAGACTAAATTAATTGCTCTGGAGAATACATAGTGGACAGTAAAAACAAGAGGGTCACAGCAATGCACTTTTTATCAAAGGGACAGAGAGTAAGAGGATTTTTTTCCCAACAGTGACACCAGCAGCTTAAAGGTCTGTACAGTGCATCTAAATCTTCTTCACTCTGTCAATAATAAAATAAAATGGTTGTACTGCTGTTCTGTCTCAACTACAAAGCGATAAAGTTCATCTCCAGGTTGATGTAGGCCTTACACAAGCTGGTTTAATATTCATCCCTTGCATCGATACAGGCAGCTTAACTCAATGAATAAACTCACAGTTAGGACGACAGACGATGAATCCTTTCGAATGTTCCGTTTAATGATGGATATTCATAGGTAGAAAAACGTTGCAGTTGTAAGCCACATGTAAGATGTTAGCATGGAAGAAATACAGGAGTAATGACCAGAATCAGGAAGTGGAAGAGATATATAAAGAACTACGGTGAGAGAGAGAGTTCAGCTAGAAAGAAGGGAACAGATCTTAAAGACACAGAGCAAGAATAATCACATAGTGTAACACAACACTCCCCGTCTGAAATCTTTAGATTTCATAATATTAAACTAATATATATTTTTTCAATAAGTCCAATACTGACGAATGTCCTGGAACCTGTAATGAAAAACATGCAACAAGCAAATAATAAACGTAAGTTCAACAGGATGAAGAACATAAAGTCACAGTATGATGTCTTCAAATAATTCCAAAGTTCTGAGTAGAACCTGTAGATGGCAGCAATGTACTCCCCGCCGTGCCGACAGCATGGCTAGTCCTTGCACAAGTCACTCACCTGGCAAAAGGAGTACTAACTCTGTAATTGGTCGACTAAAGGTTTGTGTCGATCCTCCCTTGGTTACCTTGACTTCTACCTTCCGGACTTTGTTATCGTCGCTGGGCATTACTTTAGTAATAAGACCCATAGGCCACTCATTCCGACAAACTTCCTTGTCTTTTAGAAGGATGAGGTCTCCAACCTTAAGATTCGGCTTAGATGCTTGCCATTTGTTACGACCTTGAAGGTGGTGAAGATACTTTTTCTTCCAGCGATGCCAGAACACATTGGCTAGATGCTGCACCTGCTTCCATTGATGCTCATAACGGTGTGACCGCAGCTTCTGTTTTGTACTTACAGAAGTGTGGAGTGAGGTGTTCACAGTTCTTATTTCCTTATCATCTTCAGGGTTTACTAGCCCATAGGTGGTGTCAATAGGGAGTAAGTAAGAGTCCTCACACAGAAACCTTGGAGGTGACAGCCATAAGCTGTCCTGAAGAGCGGCAGGTGACACGGCTCTGGTCCCACAGTCAGCTGGGTTGAGTTCAGTGGGAACGTGATGCCATTGACTTGGTAGAGAGAATCTCTTGATACGTTCAACCCTGTTGCTGACGTACACATAAAATTGTTTTGTTTGGTTGTTTATGTAACCAAGTACTACCTTACTGTCTGTATAGAAGGTGAAAGAATCAATTCTAGTGTCCATTTCACTTCGTATGACCTCGGCAATTTCTACTGCTAGCACGGCTGCACAAAGTTCAAGTCTTGGTATGGTATGTGCAGGCTTGGGTGTGAGTTTTGCCTTGCCTAGGACAAAACTACAGTGTGATTCTCCATTCAGTTCAGAGGTCTTCAAATAGGCTACTGCAGCAATAGCTTCAACTGATGCATCAGAGAAAATATGAATCTCTCTCCGGTTAGCAGTTGAAATGGAACCCGGAACATAGCAACGGGGAATCTGAAGTTTTTTTAGTGACTTCAAAGAATATCTCCACCTTTCCCACTTGTGTTGATTCTCACTAGGCAAGGGAGTATCCCAGTCTATGTTCTCAGTAGACAACTGTCTTAGTAAAATCTTACCTTGAATGGTAACTGGAGCAAGGAAACCCAGTGGGTCATAGATGCTATTCACCACAGACAGGACTCCTCTCTTAGTGAAGGGTTTGTCACAAGTTGACACTTGGAAGGTGAATTTGTCTTGCTTGATGTTCCACAACAAACCCAGACTTCGCTGTACAGGAGGCACATCTGTACCTAAGTCAAGGTTTTTTAGACTAGTGGCATAGTCCTCAGAGTAAAAGGCATTCATAAGTTCCTGGCTGTTGGATATAATCTTGTGCAGTCTAAGGTTTGCTACAGACAGCATCTCCTTTGTTCTGGTGAGAAGATCAATTGCTTCTTTAGCAGTTGGAAAGGACTTAAGTGCGTGGTCAACGTAGAAGTTTCTTTCAACAAATTGACAGGCATCAGATCCATATTCAACTTCTCCAGTCTGAGATGTTTTCCTTAGCCCATAAGTTGCCACTGCTGGGGAAGGACTGTTACCGAAGACATGTACCTTCATGCGATAATCTATAACTTCCTTGTTGAGGTCATTGTCCTTGTGCCATAGAAACCTGAGGTAGTTTCTGTTGTCTTCTCTGACGATGAAGCAGTGAAACATCTGTTGAATGTCGGCCATTACTGCTACAGGCTCTTGTCTGAAACAAATCAAGACTCCTATTAGACTGTTGTTCAAGTTGGGTCCCGTAAGGAGCATGTTGTTAAGAGAAACACCTTTGTGCTGAGCACTGGAATCAAAGACAACTCTGATTTGGTCTGGTTTGCGTGGGTGATACACGCCAAAGGATGGAAGGTACCAGCATTCTTCTCCCTCCTTTAGTGGGGGAGCAGGCTCTGCATGATCTCTGTCAAATACATTTTGCATAAAGTCCACAAAGTGCTTTTGCATCTCTGGTTTCCTGCTTAAGTTTCGCTTTAAGGAGGAGAATCTACTGATGGCCTGCTCTAAGTTGTTGGGCAATCTCTCTCTTGGGAGACGAAAGGGTAGGGGTGCTACCCAGTTATTGGAGTCATCTTGAAAGAACTCATTGTCCATTACCTTGATGAATTCTTTGTCTTCCATTGAAGGAGCCAGTATGTCATCTTCACTGGTTGCATTAAACACTGTAGAGCCGAAGTCGCCATCATGGCAGGAGAAATGGCTTGTGTCACCTGAGATACCATGTTGCCATTCGTGGCTGGCTATCTTCTCTTTCACCCAGTAGTGATGTGGGCATGGCTCAAAGTAAGTGTTTCGGCCATTTGGCAGAACATTTGTCTTGAATGACGAAATGTTGGTAGGTCTTTTCATTTTGCCTATGCAGACATTGCCTATGATGACCCACCCTAGATCCGTGCACTGGGCAAATGGGGCATCTGGGGGTCCACTGACTTGTCTGTGTACCTTGTGAACTCTTAGAATGTCTCTTCCTAACAGAAGAAGGATCTGAGCATCTTTGTCAAGTGGCGGTATCTCATTTGCTATTACCTTGAGATGAGGGTGATGGAAAGCAGCAGCTGGAGTAGGGATTTCTTCCCTGTTAGCAGGTATCTGATTGCACTCAACAAGTGTAGGTAAGGGTAATTGCAAGTTACCTTTGAGAGAAGATACCATGAGTCCATGAGCCCTTCTTCCAGAAACCTCTATAGTTCCACTACAGGTACCCAAGGTGTAAGGATGAGCTTCGCCTTTTATTTCAAATAGATTGAACAATTCCGATTTTGCAAGTGATCGATTGCTCTGATCGTCTAAGATAGCATATGCCTTTAGAGACTTTTCTGGTTGATCCTTGTGGTATATGTTCACCAAGCATATCTTAGCACAGGACTTACCACAGCGGTCTTCTCCACAAACTTCAGTGCAGGATGAAGAAATGATGGTAGAATTAGGCACTTGGTCTGTATTCTCCCCGCCATGCGTTAACCTGGGAGGAGTGTTGGCAGGTTGTGCAGAGCTGGGCTCAAGTGGATGGAGGGCTTGCACATGTTCTTCAGAGCCACACTCTATGCACTTGATGGACACATTGCAGTCCCTTGCAAAATGTTCTGTAGAAGCACAGCACCTGAAACATACCCTAAATGTCTTTAAAAGCTCCTTGCGCTCTTCCAGAGGCTTTTTCCTAAAGCCGATACATTTATTGAGGGGGTGTGGCTTCTTGTGTATGGGACACTCTCTGTTAGGGTTTTCAATCTTCCTACTCTGTTTGTTCGTGGCCAGAACTGTGGTAGGAGTGGGAAGGATGTCAGTCCTTTTCACGGACACTGGGCCTCTATGGTTTCTGTAGTTGCCCTGAAGACTGGTACTCTTAGGAAAGGGTGAGAAGAGACTGTACTCACCATAGGAAAAACTTGGATCGTTCTTGGTCTCTGCAATTTCCCTGATGAAGTCACAGAAGAAAGAGAATGGAGGGAAGGAAACCTTGTTCTCTCTTTTGTATGATGACCCTAGTGCAGTCCATTTCTCTTGCAAACCACACGGGAGCTTGGAGACAATTGGGTTTACCCCTCTTGGAGTGTCAAGGTAACTGAGTCCAGGTAGTTTTGGGTCTGTCTTGGCTAGCTGAAGCTCAAGGAGAAGGTCACTCAGTCTCTGGAACTCCTTGTTGTCCTTACCGGATATCTTTGGGAAAGTTTCCAGACGCATGAACAAAGCATTTTCTATAGCTTCTGGACTGCCATAACTTTGCTCTAGTCGCTCCCATGCAGCTGTGAGGCCTGCAGTAGGATTGTCCATGAAAACCGATCTTAATGGCTTAACACGTGCAGCAGATAGAGGACCAAGCCATTTGATCAGCAGATTCAATTCTTGATCAGCTGTAATGCCAATATTGCTGATTGTAGTTCTGAAGGCACATTTCCAACTTCTGTAGTTCTCAGGTTGGTCATCAAAACTTGTAAGACCAGTCTTTGTGAGCTCTCTGCGAAGCATGTACCTCACAAACTCTTCTGTCTCAGTTGTCTCCGCCTTTATGTGAGATGCTGTTGGCTGTATGGTGCTGACTGCGTTATCTTTGACATTGTTGTTAAAGGACACAGGGAAATATGGTGCAGCAGATGCATCCAGGTGAGTTGCTTGCTTGAAGTCAGTTGTTCCAATGGTACGTTGATTCAAGGCTGTACCGATGACTGGAGATTGATGACTTGCTTGAAGCTTGCGCTGATGCTCTGTGACGTATGAAGGCAGGCAAGGTAGGCAGGTAGGAAATGCAGTGGAGTGATTTTGAGTGCAGGAAGTTGCTGGAACCTCTTTAAGTTGAAGCTGTGAAGGAGTCTCTATGTAGTGGGGAGCATTGGAGACAATGGAGTGTGCACTGCAGTGGCTTAGGACATAGTCTTTAGTGCGTTTGAGGGGGTCTTCCATATCTGCTATGTTTAGGTTAATGCTGTCTTTCTCACTTGCACCTTCGTCTGCACTGATAGCTTGCTGTAGGACCCTTAGCTTTGCCATAGCTGTGTCATGTTTACACTGTTCATTTAAGGTTTCCATTGTTGCCCTTTGTCGTGCTGACTGCGCTTCCAACTCTGCCCTTTGACGTGCTGACTGCGCTTCCAACTCTGCCCTTTGACCTCGTGACTGCGCTTCCAACTCTGCTCTTTTTTCTGCATATGCCACCTGCACTTTGCTGGCTTCCACTTCAGCGCGGGCATTAATAAGTCGCTCACTGAGTGTTGAGTATCTTGAACTATGGGATCTTGACGAGTTTTTAGAACGTCTGGTGGAAACAGATCTGTGAGATGCAGTGTCCTGTAACAGCTTTATTTTTGCTTCTGCCTTTAATCTGGTTTGCTGGATAAAACTGTCTCTTTCAATATTGAGAGCATTGACGTGCTTTAATTGCGTCATCGCACTTTCTGTATTCATGTTTTGTAAGACATTAGTGAATTTGCTGCTGGTAAGCTGATAAAGCTCATATGAGGCAGAAAGTTGTTTAATGGCGCCCTCTAGTGTCAGTAGTTCACGTTCAACAGACACTGTATTAGCTTCAGCGAGGATTTTCTCCCAGACTAATTCCAAGCTATTTGACAATTCAGTCCTTGAAGCTTCATAATTCTCCATTACTTTCCAAGTGGGTTTAACTGAGCGTTTGGGTAACTCAGTTTCTTCAGGAACTTGTGAGGAAGGAGATGTAAGTTCACATTCAGAAGATTGGTCACTCATGATAGCAGACTGACTGTGAAAGCAGGCAGGATCTGTGTGCTGAAATATGACACCAAGCAGACAAACTCAAGCTATAAGGCTGCCATGTGCTGCTCTGTCCCTTCTGTCTTGCTATGAGGGCAGTAAATCTTGTCTGTTTCAGTACTGACATGCAGAAATCTTGTAATTAGGCTGTGAAACTCAGTTTTTCTACTGTTCTGTGTCAACTACAAAGCGATAAAGTTCATCTCCAGGTTTAAGTAGGCCTTACACAAGCTGGTTTAATATTCATCCCTTGCATTGATACAGGCAGCTTAACTCAATGAATAAACTCACAGTTAGGACGACAGACGATGAATCCTTTCGAATGTTCCGTTTAATGATGGATATTCATAGGTAGAAAAACGTTGCAGTTGTAAGCCACATGTAAGATGTTTAGCATGGAAGAAATACAGGAGTAATGACCAGAATCAGGAAGTGGAGGAGATATATAAAGAACTACGGTGAGAGAGAGAGTTCAGCTAGAAAGAAGGGAACAGATCTTAAAGACACAGAGCAAGAATAATCACATAGTGTAACACAACAACTGCCCTTTTAAAGAGATGGACTGACGTCTGTAGTTAGACCTTTTTATTTTTTTGAAATCATGCATTTTTTAATGTTGAGTGCTTTTATATTTTCTAAACATTTTTTTCTCCAAGCGAATAAATAAAAATAAAAATAAAATCAATGCCAAATCAAAGTATATGATTAAAAGTTAATCTAAGCCATCCTTAGGTATGTAGATTTCCTCTGCAACATGTACATTTGAAGGTTGTGAAAACCTGCCCATGTTGTTTGTGTATGGTAGTGTCAGATACCATCTTGCAACACCAATAAACAATTGTGTGAACAGGCAACTGTGTGAGTGATTTATATTTTGAGGATAACATAATCCTATGGCCCCAACAGCAGTGACCATTGCAGTTTGAAAATTGCACAAACAAACATATATATATATATATATATATATATATATATATATATATACACTGTATGTGTGTGGATATATTTACTGTATATATATATATATATATATATATATATATATATATACATATACAGTCAGGTCCATAAATATTTACCGTCCACTGCTTGGACTTCTGAAAACAATTCTGCCCTCTGACTTGGTACCCTGCCTCCAGCACATTACTGTCTCTTGCCTGTTCCTGACCTTGAACTTGATCCTGGCTCTGCACCTGTCTGCCTGTCTGCTGCTGAACATAGCTTGACCTGACTCTATACTGCTGCTGTAAGCACTCCTGTGTTTCCAAGCTCAAGTTCACTACTCCAGCTTCTTGGCACCTGCAAGCTTCCACTGCCCTAGCAGTCCCTGTCTCCACTATCAGGGAGAGTTTTCAGAAGTCCAAGCAGTGGACGGTAACTCAAGTGAGCAGCAGACAAAACAGGTGGGGTGATCCAAGAGAGGTGTCAGACGTAGCTAGGTCAGGAACAAGGGAAAATACTTTCAGTAACTCAGAATACAGGAACTCGAGCTGAGGATAATCCTGCTCTGAGGCTACTGAATAGAGTGGTAGGTCAGCAAGGAAAGGTGGGAAAGGAAAAGAAGGGTATCTGCTGCTGAGAACTGGGGCATTAAAGAAAAACCTGTTATTTTTCCTTGCATGGGCATTTAGGCTGGGCATACTCGCCCTGCACGTGAGGGTAACTTTCTTGTGTGCGTGCTCATCAATGCCTGGGACCAGGTGGGGAGTGGACACATTCATGTGAGAGTCAACATCATGGCGATACCCCAACTTAGAGATGAGCCATACACTGTGTGCAATAGTTAAATGTACAGATTTCCTATGTGAGACATACTGTCCTGTGTTACTACACATCCTTGCTTGATGTTGCATGTTGCATTCAGGAGGGACACCACTGAGCCTCTGTACCCTGTCCACCAGTCCAGCGTATCTCTGCCACCTCACTCCCAGTGATAGAAGGGGGTTCTGCCGAGCACCTAGCTCAGACCTCAAGCGTGCTCTCCATTAAAGTGGTTGTAAATCCTTACATATAACCAGTGATGTGACCAGCCTCAGATGATAAACAGAGATGAAACAAATCATTCTACAGATGTCGCACATCTACACTATGTGTAGATCTACACTACAGCTGACTTTTCCCTACATCCATTAAAAGTGCAGAATTTATACAGGATTTCTCAGCTCTGCAAAGCAGGGGGCGGTGAGCTGAAGTGACATCAGTGAGAAGAGCTCTGAGAGCTGATTGGAGGGAAGGGACACCCCCCCCTTCATATAGCACTGCTACTGCTAGGGAGGGAGACAGAGCATCGACCCCCTCACTACTGAAGGACCTCTCACCTACACCAGGTACTACGCTTCATGTGTATCTGCTTTACACTTAACACCAGTTCCTGGATACCCGTGACAACTACTCTCCTGCTCCAATGTTCCTGCTGAGCTAACCTTTTGTAGTGGTCTTGTTTCTATACCCCATGTGTGCTTTACAGGCCCTGCTCCTTCAATAAGCCATTTACAACCATGCACCCCTTTGGATAAGTTTAGACCAGGATTGAAACCGTTAACAGCTTTACTGAAGATTCAGCAACCTAGTTCAACAGCACAGCACATATGAAATGTCCAGTCCTAACTAACTATTGCAGGCTGCCCAGGTTCATACCTTCCAGAGTAGCAAAGTTCATTCAGCCAAAGTCCAGTGATGGTAGGTTCCTAGTCCAGGGAGAATCCCAGCAGGTTGACCCAGAAGGAGTCACTTGCTCCAGCAGGCCTACATTTTGCAGCAGTTCTTCTTCTGTAAATCCCATGTGGAAGAGAGCCTGTGCTCTAAAGCCCTCCCTTGGTATTTAGGTGGCTTGCAGCAGGGAGCAGGACTCAGAAAGCCTGGGAAATTAGTCTAGACACAGTTAAAGCGGAGTTCCACCCAAATTTGGAACTTCCGCTTTATCCACTCCTCGCCCCCTTACATGCCACATTTGGCATGTAATTTTTTTTGGGGGGGAGTGGGGGCTTCAGTAGGAGTGGGACTTCCTGTCCCACTTCCTCCTTCCGTCCTGGGCTCGCCTAGGCGATACGTCATATCGCCTTGTGGCGGCCCCTCCCTGTAGGCGATCACCTGGGACGTGACAGGTCCCAGGCGATCCTTTCAGAGAGCGCTGCGCCGTTCGCGCATGCGCAGTGAGTGCCCGGCCATGAAGCCGAAAGCTGTCACGGCCGGGTGCCCACACAATGAATGGAGGCGCCGGCGGAGGAGGGGGGAGAGGAGCGGAGCTCCGGGCGGCGCATCGCTGGACAGTGGAACAGGTAAGTGTATGTTTATTAAAAGCCAGCAGCTACACTTTTTGTAGCTGCTGACTTTTAATAAACATAAAAAAAGGCTGGAACTCCCCTTTAACCCTTTTCCATCCTAGGCAGCTTCTAATGCCTTTTACAAACGACCGGTTTTCCCATCGGAATAAACTCGGATGTTTTTTCAGACGGAATTCCGACAGAATTCCGCTCAAGCTGTCTTGCATAAACACGGTCACACCAAATTGTGACCGCCAAGAACGCGGTGACGTACAACACTATGACGAGACGAGAAAAATTAAGTTCAATGCTTCCGAGCATGCGTCGACTTGATTCTGAGCATGCATGGTTTTTACTACGTCGGAATTGCATACAGACGAACGGTATTTTCGATTTTTTCAGTCGGAAAAAAGAGAACATGTTCTCTATCTAATTGACGGAAATTCCAACCGTGTGTACGCGGCAAAACTGTCTGTATAATTACACAGTGCAATAAATAAAACAGCAAAAAGTAATTTAATGACACCCCACAAGCACCTGCTTACAGGCAGAGCACAGATTTTTTTGAATGGCTTTTCGTTTGCTACATCTCAGTGCTGCTGATCTCCTGCTGCCTCTCCCAGTTTATATAGCTCTCAACTGTCCCTGATTTAGAGGGACTGTGCCTGATTTAGAGCAATGTCCCCTGTCACTCATTCCTCCCTCATTTTGGCCTGATCAACATTGATGAATAAAAATGCACTTTTTATCTATTAAAAAGTGTTTTCCAGCACTAAACCTTTCATTTGATTTCTAAATTGCTGCATTTGTAAATGCCAAAGGCCAATATAAAAGGACTAGTAGTGGTAAAAAATGCAAGTTAGACTTACCGGTAACTTGTTTTCCAATAGGCTTTCAGGACAGCACCCGGAGAGATCATGGCTCCTCCTCCTACAGGAAACACCTCATCAATTAATTCTTTAATTGGAGGCCTCCACGTTGCTTCCATCAGTTGTTTGTAGAGAACCTCCAGCCCCAGCTGCAACACATAAGCGACAGTTATTACATAGTATTACAGCCACAGCATAAAAAAAGGGCGGGATCCTGCTGTCCTGAAAGCCTATTGGAAAACAAGTTACCGGTAAGTCTAACTTGCATTTTTCCAAAACGTCTTTCAGGACAGCACCCGAGAGGATAATCGAGACTTACCCCATTTAGGGTGGGACAACAGCCTGTAAGACTTTCCTTCCGAAAGCCTGGTCCCCAGCCGTCATGAGATCTAATCTATAATGACGGGCAAAGGTCGTCAGACTTGTCCATGTAGCTGCCTTACAGATTTGTTCGGGGGTGGCACCAGCTTTTTCTGCCCAACTCACCGCCGAAGCTCTAGTAGAATGAGCCCTGATACTTACTGGACTCTCCTGGCCTGTAAGGGAATAGGCGTCTGAGATAGCCATTCTCAACCATCTGGCAATTGAACTGAGGCAACCTTTGGTAAAAAGTTAGGATCCGTCTTCAGCACAATTCTGTCTGAAAAAATAGAAAAAAATGGTTCCCTGATAGATAAAGCTTGCAGCTCACTGATCCTTCGAGCTGTTGTAATAGCTACTAGAAAAATTGTTTTTAAAGTAATTAGCTTCAGGGAGGTTAAATTGAGAGGTTCGAAAGGTTCCCTGGTCAGGGCCTGTAGAACGACTGATAAGTTCCATGACGGACAGTTTTTGATCACTATCGGTCTAGCCCGAGTGAGGGCTTTAAAGAATCTGTTTACTAGGGGTTCTGATGAAATAGATTTCTCAAAATATACCCCCAGTGCGGCAACCTGAACTTTTAGGGTACTGATCGCTAGGCCCTTGTCTGCTCCTTCTTGCAGAAATTCCAAGATAGAAGAAATCTGCTTTAATGGTCTGCCGGATGTAGTGCACCAAGAGTTAAAGACTTTCCAGACTTTGTGATATATTGCTCTGGTAACATTCTTTCTGCTAGATAGGAGGGTAGCCACCAACCTATCCGAGAATCCTTTTCTCCTTAAGAGCTGCTCCTCAGAAGCCAGGCTGTGAGTTTTAGCTTTTCTACTTCTTGGTGAAACAGCGGACCTTGTAACAGAAGGTCTTGCCTCAAGGGAAGATGCCAGTATGGTTTGATCTGCATCTGTAGAAGAGCCGAAAACCAAGGCCTCTTGGGCCAGAAGGGAGTGATGAGGATTACTGTCGTATCCTCTTTCTGGATTTTTGTTATGACCTGCGGAATCAGCTGAAAAGGAGGGAAGGCGTAGCTGAGGTGAAAATTCCAACTGTGCGCCAGAGCATCTACCCCAAGAGATGACTCGTTCCTGTTCAGGGAAAAAAAGAGAGATATTTGTGTATTTTCCTGAGTCGCAAAGAGATCCACTCTTGGCTGTCCCCATTTCTTCACTATTAGATTGAAGACATCTGGATTCAATTGCCACTCCGCTTCGTACACCTGGTTCCTGCTGAGGAAATCCGCTATCCTGTTTAGGGTCCCTTTTAGATGGACCGCGGACAAGGATTGAGTATGGAGCTCTGCCCAATTTAGAATGCTCTCTGCTAGGCCTTGAAGTATTCTGCTTCTGGTGCCCCCTTGTCGGTTTATGTAAGCCACCGCCGTGGCGTTGTCCGACAGAATTTGTGTATGTCGCCCTTGGACTTCTTCTGCAAAGAACAATAAGGCCATTTCTATCGCCTTTAGTTCCCTCCAGTTTGAAGATCTCAGTGCTTCCCTTGTGGACCAAGATCTCTGAGCCCAACGACCGCTCATGTGAGCCCCCCAACCCCAGGAGCTGGCATCGGTTGTTAGCCTTACCTGGGTTGGAAAGGACCATAACAGGCCTGCTGAGAGTCTTGCCTGGTTCTTCCACCACCAGAGACTCCTCTTTACTTTGGTGGGGATCTTCACCAGTGAATCTAGTGAATTCTGCTGGCGATCCCAGATTTTTAACAGAAACTTTTGCAGTGGCCTGAAATGGAGCTTTGCCCATTGTACTGCCGGTATGGAAGAGGTCAGGGTTCCTAATGCTGACATGACCCTCCTGATGGACAGAAGCTGACTGGTTTGTAAGAGTGACACAACCTTTAACAGCTTTTCCCGTTTTTCTTCTGGGAGAAAAATCTTTTGCTCCACAGAGTTGATACGGAAACCCAGGAATAACACCTCCTGAGAGGGAATCAGATTGGACTTTTGGAGGTTTAGTATCCATCCGATGGATTCTAGGTGAGCACGTGCTCTATCCAAGTTTCTCTGAAGTCCATCTCTTGTTTGAGCAAACAGTAGCAGGTCGTCTAGATAAGGAATCACTGAAATTCCCTCTAGACGCAAGGGTGCTAGAGCTTCGGCCATTACCTTCGTGAACACCCTTGGAGAAGATGACAGGCCAAATGGAAGAGCTCTGAATTCCAGGTGTACCACCTTCTTCCCTTCTCTCAGTGCTAACCTCAGATATCTCTGAGATCTGGCAGCAATAGGAATGTGGAGGTACGCGTCCTGCAAATCTATTGACGCCATGAAGCATCCTTGACTCAGGAGGCTTCTTACTGAGAAAATGGAATCCATCCGAAATCTTTTGTATTCTACTGACAAATTCAGCATTTTTAGATTTAGGATGAGGCGGTACTTTCCTGAAGGTTTCTGTACAAGGAAAACGTGAGAATAGAACCCCTGGAAGAACTCCTTTGTTGGAACCGGAACAATGACTCTCTGGGATATCAGTTCCTGAATTAGGGACTTCATGGCGAGTGCCTTGACCGGATCCCTCGGGACGTTTGTCACTAGGAATCTCTTTGGGGGTTCTTCCGTGAATTCCACCACATATCCTTGGGAGAGCATGTTTACAATATACTGATTTGTAGTGATGTCTCTCCACTGGGGAATGAACTCCTGGAGTCTTCCCCCTACTTGGGGTGGATTGTCACTGCGGCTTTCCGGGGGTCGCAGGAGGATGGAAGAGCACTCCACTCCTACCTTTTGGTTTCTGGGAAGACCACTGCTTCCTTTTGTTTGCGTTTTCCCTTCCTGTTGTCCTTTTTGGGGACGAAAAAAACGCTTACGGGTCTGTACCTGTTGTTTTTTGACCGGAAACGCCTTCTTTTTGTCAGCCGTACGGTCAAGCATGGACTCCAGCTCAGAACCAAATAGCAAATTCCCTGTAAAGGGAATGCTACACAGTCTATTTTTAGATGCAGCATCTCCTGGCCAAGTTTTAAGCCACAAGGCTCTCCTAGCAGAATTGGTCAAAGCCGCTGACCTGGCTGACATACGAATGGATTCTGCTGAAGCATCCGCAATATATGCTACTGCTGCAGAAAGCGTTGTAAATGAGTCCAGAATCTCCTGTTTTGGAGAATCTGCCGTAACATGGGCCTTCGTCTGGTTAATCCAGTGTTCTAAATTCCTAGCGACACAGGTTGTTGCTATTGCTGGTTTTAGATTGTTCATCACAGACTGCCAAGCCCTTTTAAGAAGCAAATCCATTCCTTTGTCCATGGGCTCCTTTAACATGCCCATGTCCTCAAAGGCAAGGTCAGTTGATTTTGAGACCTGTGAAAAAGCAGAGTCCAGTTTTGGAACCTTGTTCCAGATGGAATCCGGGTTGTCCTCAAATGGAAATCTTCTCTTATGAGACCGGGAAAAAAAAATGGCTTTTTCTCGGGTTCCAACCACTCTTTTTTAATCATGTCCGAGATTATTGAATGGACTGGAAAAACACGGCTTTTTGGATCACCCAAACCTGCATACATGCGGTCATGTAGGGAGAGCTCCTTCTTTTCCTCTTCAATCCCCAAAGTCGCATGGATTACTTTTAAAAGTCCTGCGACTTCTTCAAGCGACATTTTGTACTTAGAAGCGCTCTCTGCTTCATTTTCTTCCTCCTCAGAGTCTGTTCCATCTGGAGCAAGGGAAGCAGATTCTTGGGAAGCGTCTATCGGACCTCCCAATAATATTTGAGAGCCGTCTTGGGGTTCTGAAGAAGGCTGCGGAGCCCTAGGTTCCCTTGAAGGGCCTGGTTCTTCTCTTAGGTTTGACCTAAAAGCTTGAAAGGTGGCACGGAGTTCATCCTTAATTGTAGATACTAGATCACCACAAAAGGATGGAGACTCTTCCCTGACAACATTTGCAGTGCAATCTGCACAAAGCGACTTGGTCCAAGCCTCGCTTAACTTTTCCTTGCAGACAGGGCACCTTCTCTTCACTGGTTGAGCAGAACTTTTGGCCTGCACAAACAGAAAAGAAAAAAACCAGGGACCACGCTAAGAAAAAACTGTTACACAGAACAAATCAATACACCCAGGTACACATAGGAAAAAACACTTTCACTTCCTTGTGCCCCGCAAGCCATGCACCACCACCACCTTTTACAAAAAGACCCCTAGTATTATGCAGACATGCTAAATCACCAGCCACTGCACCACCAGGGAGATGGGGGGTGGGGGAGATGGAGGGGGAAGAAGGTGAATACCCCCCCCCCCCACAGGAGAAAACGGCCCAGTGTAAAATAGGACACAGTCCCTTACCTTAGCCTTGCTGGTGCCTTGGCTTGCCCCCTTATCCGCTGCATCGCTGTCCATAGCTGTCTGCGGATGCGTGGTGAAGAAAAAAACGCCGGTTCCAGATTCGAAAACGCCGCCGCGCTGACCTGGAACCGGAACTTTAAGGCACCAGGTGACCCTGCCCTCTCCCTCTGCGCTTTGCGGCCGGAAATGACGCGCGCGCCGACCCGGAAGTGCTGCCTCTTCCCATACAGGACGCGGCCGAGGCTCTCCTCGGCCACCAGAACAATGGCGGCCGCTGTAAAGCTCCACGCCGCTATTCGCAAGCGGTCGGCGAGAACACAGCAAACCACCGCTCTGAAGACAAAAAGGAGGCAGCACTCCCGGGCTGTACAGGCTCTCCCCGAGCACGGAAGAGGGAGAGGGAGCCCACGGGACCATCCATGCTAGGAGGTAAGTGGGAGGATCACTCTCCTAAGAAAAAAAGACTGACTGAGAACCTTGTCTCCCAGGAAAGCCCTGAGAGATCGTGGCTCTCACCAGAGGTGTTCCTCCGGCTGGAGGAAACACAAAAAACTGATGGAAGCAACGTGGAGGCCTCCAATTAAAGAATTAATTGATGAGGTGTTTCCTGTAGGAGGAGGAGCCATGATCTCTCCGGGTGCTGTCCTGAAAGACGTTTTGGAAAAAAGCACTTGTGGGTTTAACCAATCTTGTTTTTTTGTACAACTCTCCTTTAAGGGGGCGTGGCAAGGGGTGTGTCCTTTGCCTGCATACTTTTGCTGATGGGTGTCCCTCTTTTCCATCTCAAATAGTTGGGAGGTATGAGTTAACATGCACTCCAGTAAAGGCTTTATGGCAGTCCTCCGGGCAGGTTTCTCTTTGATAACAACAATACACAATGCCTGCTAAATGTGTGTTGAAACAGAAACACGACAGAGCGACAAAGCAGGTGCACAATTAAAAGCAAGGGACAATGTGGTTGATTTACTAAAGGCAAATCCACTCTGCCCTACAAGTGCACTGAAAGTGCAGTCTCTGTAGATCTGAGGGTAAGATCTGAAATGAGGGGAAGCTCTGCTGATTTTATCATCCAATCATGTGCAAGCTAAAATGCTGTTTTTTATTTTCATTACATGTCCCCCTCAGATCTACAGCGACTGCACTTCCAAGAGCACTTTCAGTGCACTTGTAGTGTAAAATGGATTTGCCTTTAGTAAATAACCCCCAATGTGTTCTCACCCTATAACAGGAAGTGCCTGAACAAGGACTTTAATGGCATCATCACCACATATTCTGTTAATGAAAGCAGTGTCATGGATATGCAGTAATGTTTGTCTGTCAGCTTACCGTATATACTCGAGTATAAGCCGAGATTTTCAGCCCTTTTTTTGGGCTGAAAGTCGTCCCCCCCCCCCCCCCCTCGGCTTATACTCGAGTCAGCGAAATTTTTTACATTGAAAATAGTACCTGTAAAGTCGTTGCGGCTGCGGCATCCATCGTTCGAATTCCGCGGCCTCTTCCTGTTCCTTCCGTGATAGGCGATTCTCATCAGACACTCTCCGCTTATCACGATCATTCTCTCATCCTCAGTTTCCCAGCAGACGTCTGTGATTGGCGGAACACCCAACACAGTGTCTGCTGGGAAACTGAGGATGAGAGAATGATCGTGATAGGCGGAGAGTGTCTGATGAGAATCGCCTATCACGGAAGGAACAGGAAGAGACCCCGGACAGAGGCGGCTCTCTAATTAGGCAAATTAGGCGATTGCCTAAGGCCTCGCCCCTTTTAAAGGCCTCGCCCCCTAGTTTGCCTAAAGAGCCGCCTCTGCTATCCTCCAGCATCAATCTTATTATCCTAGTACACTCAGCGCAGGGGAGCTTTGTGCCCGCCTCCTTCAGTTTACAATCAGTCCTCCTCCTCCTCTCTGCTCTGTAACACCACGCCCCATCAGATCACTGCCCAGTCTCCACTCCTGTCAATAAAACTCAATTGGAACAGTCGGCAGAGACACACACAGAGACCGACAACTGCCCCGCCCCTCACTGACCCGCCCCGCCCCGCCAGCAAATGCTGTCCGTCCCTTGAGCCATATCTTGTGCACAGTGCAGGACACCGGGCACAGCTAGCACCTAGCAGGATCGCGAGTCCACCCTCCTTCCAGCAGGGCGGGACTTCTGTGGTGGAGGCGGAGCCAATTCCAGTTCACTCACTGTAGCCTGTCTGTGTGCAGCCGACTGACTGCTGAGCTGTGAAGGGACAGAGCCTCTATGTGTGAGGTACTTGTGACTGGGGGGGGGGGTGCATGTCACCAGGGGGGTGTACAAGAAATTGGGGGTGTGCATGTGACTGGAGGGTGTGTGAATGTGACTGGGGGGGTGTGCATGTCACCAGGGGGGGGTGTACATGTGATTGGGGGTGTGCATTTGACTGGGGTGTGTGTGCATGTCGCCAGGGGGGTGTACATGAAATTGGAGGTGTGCATGTGACTGGGGTGTGTGTGCATGTGACTGGGGGTGTGTGTGCATGTCACCAGGGGGGTGTACATGAAATTGGGGGTGTGAATGTGACTGGGGTGTGTGTGAATGTGACTGGGGGGTGTGCATGTCACCAGGGGGGGTGTACATGTGATTGGGGGTGTGCATTTGACTGGGGGGTGTGTGCATGTCACCAGGGGGGGTGTACATGTCACTGGGGGGAGGGGTGTGCATGTCACCAGGGGGGGTGTACATGTCACTGGGGGGAGGGGTGTGCATGTCACCAGGGGGGGTGTACATGTGATTGGGGGTGTGCATTTGACTGGGGGGTGTGTGCATGTCACCAGGGGGGGTGTACATGTGATTTGGGGGTGTGTGCATGTCACCAGGGGGGTGTACATGTAATTGGGGGTGTGCATGTGACTGGGGGTGTGTGCATTTCACAGCATGTGACTGGGGGCGGCACTTCTGTGGTGGAGGCGGAGCCCATTCACATGTGATGGGGGGGGGTGTGCATGTCACCAGGGGGGTGTACATGAAATTGGGGGTGTGCATGTGACTGGGGGTGTGTGTGCATGTCACCAGGGGGGGTGTGCATGTGAATGGGGGGTGTGTGAATGTGACTGGGGGGGTGTGCATGTCACCAGGGGGGGGGTGTACATGTGATTGGGGGTGTGCATTTGACTGGGGGGTGTGTGCATGTCACCAGGGGGGGTGTGCATGTGAATGGGGGGTGTGTGAATGTGACTGGGGGGGTGTGCATGTCACCAGGGGGGGGGTGTACATGTGATTGGGGGTGTGCATTTGACTGGGGGGTGTGTGCATGTCACCAGGGGGGGTGTACATGTCACTGGGGGGAGGGGTGTGCATGTCACTGGGGGGAGGGGTGTGCATGTCACCAGGGGGGGTGTGCATGTGATTGGGGGTGTGCATTTGACTGGGGGGTGTGTGCATGTCACCAGGGGGGTGTACATGTCACTGGGGGGAGGGGTGTGCATGTCACCAGGGGGGTGTACATGTGATTGGGGGGTGTGCATGTCACCAGGGGGGTGTACATGTGATTGGGGGTGTGCATTTGACTGGGGGGTGTGTGTATGTCACCAGGGGGGGTGTACATGTGATTTGGGGGTGTGTGCATGTCACCAGGGGGGTGTACATGTAATTGGGGGTGTGCATGTGACTGGGGGTGTGTGCATTTCACAGCATGTGACTAGGGGCGGGACTTCTGTGGTGGAGGCGGAGCCCATTCACATGTGATGGGGGGTGTGCATGTCACCAGGGGGGTGTACATGAAATTGGGGGTGTGCATGTGACTCGGGGTGTGTGTGCATGTCACCAGGGGGTGTACATGTAATTGGGGGTGTGTGCATGTGACTGGAGGGGGTGGGGGTGTGTGCATGTGATTGGGGGGGTGTGTGCATGTGGCTGGGGGGTGTGTGCATGTCATCAGGGGGGGTTTACATGAAATTGGGGCTGTGAATGTGACTGGGGGGTGTGTGAATGTCACCAGGGGGGGTGTACATGTGATTGGGGGGGGGGTGTGCATGTGACTGGGGGTGTGTGTGCATGTCACCAGGGGGGTGTACATTAAATTGGGGGTGTGCATGTGACTAGAGAGGTGTGCATGCGACGGTGGGTGCGAATGTGACTGGGGGGGTACATGCGACTGGGGTTTACAGTCAGGTCTGCTCAGTCCTCTGCCAGTGTCCCAGTGTGCCCGCCTGTGATTGACAACCTGGGTCCCCCTGACCTGACTCCACCCCACCCTCATCCCCAGACCCCAGGTGGTCGAGAGGTCCCAGCTCAGTCAAGTGCCTATCCTCAGCCATGGTGGGCAAGGTGCTCTTCATTCCGCAAGGAGTCCGAGGGGACCTACTGCTGCCCAACAGGGATGATGAGACCTCCTAGGTGGTGAAATTTCGCACAGCCCCTTCTCTTCTATGAGGCTGAGTTCAAGAAGCTCTATGTGAGTACAGCACCGAGAGAGACAGAGCACTGACACCAGCACCGAGAGAGACAGAGCACTGACACCAGCACCGAGAGAGACAGAGCACTGACACCAGCACCGAGAGAGACAGAGCACTGACACCAGCACCGAGAGAGACAGAGCACTGACACCAGCACCGAGAGAGACAGAGCACTGACACCAGCACCGAGAGAGACAGAGCACTGACACCAGCACCGAGAGAGACAGAGCACTGACACCAGCACCGAGAGAGACAGAGCACTGACACCAGCACCGAGAGAGGCAGAGCACTGACACCAGCACCGAGAGAGGCAGAGCACTGACACCAGCACCTAGAGAGGCAGAGCACTGACACCAGCACCTAGAGAGGCAGAGCACTGACACCAGCACCTAGAGAGGCAGAGCACTGACACCAGCACCTAGAGAGGCAGAGCACTGACACCAGCACCTAGAGAGTCAGAGCACTGACACCAGCACCTAGAGAGGCAGAGCACTGACACCAGCACCTAGAGAGTCAGAGCACTGACACCAGCACCTAGAGAGAGTCAGAGCACTGACACCAGCACCTAGAGAGAGTCAGAGCACTGACACCAGCACCTAGAGAGAGTCAGAGCACTGACACCAGCACCTAGAGAGAGTCAGAGCACTGACACCAGCACCTAGAGAGAGTCAGAGCACTGACACCAGCACCTAGAGAGAGTCAGAGCACTGACACCAGCACCTAGAGAGAGTCAGAGCACTGACACCAGCACCTAGAGAGAGTCAGAGCACTGACACCAGCACCTAGAGAGAGTCAGAGCACTGACACCAGCACCTAGAGAGAGTCAGAGCACTGACACCAGCACCTAGAGAGAGTCAGAGCACTGACACCAGCACCTAGAGAGAGTCAGAGCACTGACACCAGCACCTAGAGAGAGTCAGAGCACTGACACCAGCACCTAGAGAGAGTCAGAGCACTGACACCAGCACCTAGAGAGAGTCAGAGCACTGACACCAGCACCTAGAGAGAGTCAGAGCACTGACATCAGCTTTGAGATAGAGCACACTGCACTGAGATGGAGTGCCCCGACACCAGCACTGAGAGCATGCCAGCACTGACACCAGCTTTGAAATAGAGGACACTGACACCAGTACTCTTAATATATGCAATTCAATTTTATTGCTTGAATTATTTTTTCCCTTATGGACGTGAGTGGGGCCTCATGTGTAAGTTATGCCTAAGGCCTCACAAAGCCTAGAGCCGCCTCTGACCGCGGAATTCGAACGATGGACACCGCAGCCGCAACTTCTTTACAGGTACTATTTACAATGTAAAATTATAGGATAGGAAACAGTGAGGATAGGAAACAGTGAGGATAGGAACAGTAAGGATGACCCTCGGCTTATACTCGAGTCAGTACATTTTCCCAGTTTTTTGAGGCAACATTAGGTACCTCGGCTTATACTCGAGACGGCTTATACTCGAGTATATACGGTACCTTCCTCTCCATGTGTTAACCTTAGAGGCCAGACACTCTCACCTGGCTGCTTTAATAATCTCCAAGCATGGCCCCACCCCTGGCCCTATCAGAGAACTCTATATTAACCTGTGCACTGCAAGTCTGCCTTGCTGATCAACGTTGTTTGTTAAGCATTGTGTGTTTGGGTTCCTGCTTGCCGTGTATTACGTCTGTCTCTGTTTTACCGATCTTGGCTTGTTCTCGACTATCCCTGTCTGCTTGTGACCTTGACCTTTGGCTTGTCCTTTGTTTATCCTTGTCTGCTTGTCGCCCTGACCTTGGCTTATCCCCTCACTATCTATGGTATACTGAGCTGCTGCTTCCCCTCTATTCTCTATAATCCTACGGAGCGTGAGCTAAGGGACTCTGGGGGCCGCGACCTGGATCCAGTTGCAGCTCAGTCCATCCTCACCACTAGAACACCTGCTGGATCTTAGACTCCACGCCCTGGGGAATCTTGGGCTCTAGCTCCCTGTGGGATCCCTGTTTGTGCTCTAGTGGACCTGCCTTCCTTAACCACCCAGTGTTCCATCCGCAGCAGTCAGCCATAGGGTTCACTACCTTAGCGGTGCACTCCTGACCCCAACGTTGTGCATCTGTCACCTGGCTTCAGGTGACCTGACAAGCAGATTTTAAAGTATTCAAAATGACGTTTGAATTTATATTATCATTTTAAAGTTTATACAAAATTGAAGTTATCCGGGTTTACATACAGTATAAAACATAGATTTTTTGCAAGTATGTGTGCTCAGTCATTGTCTGTTTTTAGAGCCTGATTGTTGTCATCTGTAGTTTATGGTTACAGCCTGGGGCTTACTTGAATGAAGATCACTCAGCTATCGCTTTTGTAATTTGGACCTATGTCTTTTGCAGTTTAATACCAAGTAAATTAGGTGAAAACACACAAACATAAGACAAAGGTATCCCAAGAATAGGTTTAAAAAAACACAGACATGAACTTAGCTTTCATCTAAACCATCATTATGTAGCACTACCCCCGTAGGAGCTGCTGGTTTAAAGTTTTGGGCCTACCGTTAGCTTTTCTGTTCACCGCACTCGTGTAAGGGATCCTCCCTGAAGAGCTTTATAAATGTTTACACCAACACCTGGATACGTTTTCTTCAAGAGGCTTTATTTTACCAGTTCCAACAGAGGGATAGAGGGAGAGGGGAGTTTCAGGCACCTTACTTTGCGGATCACGGGCACAATCTCAGATCCAGAGGACAAAACAGTTCCATGGTGGATTCAGCAACCACCGGATAGGCCTACTCTCACTGGCCTAGCAACTGGTGCGAAGTTAGCTCAAAGTCTCTGCCACAGAATTGATGAGTGTCGTCAAGTCATTCCACAATCTTCCGCCACAAGATCGTGTAACCACACTGACACTTTGCAAAAAGTTCCTTCAAAAGTACATATCTCACTGTGCCAGAATCTTTCAGCCGTCCGGCAGCACCGCGAGGCAAACTGGCCAGGATGCGTCCCTCAATTGAGTCCCCAATTGTTCCGCTTCTTCCTGCAGGCAAGACCACGTAGGACCATTCCTGGACTAGTGGGCCCCAGCAACTCCTGGGCCTACTTCTCAGTTGCAGAGCCTCGGGCCAGCAGGCCCCGAGGCCGAATATGGCTCGCACATCCCTAAGGCCTGGAGGGCCCTCAGGTCAGGATCCAGCAACGACCCCCGGCAACGAACCCCGATAGAGCGCTCTCTGTCTCTTAAGTACACCCTCCCAGAATGCACAGCGGGTTGACCATGCCCCCTGAGCCACTTCTGGGAAAGGAATACCCAATACACCTAGCCTGCTGCATTTCCAACCCTGACCCTGTGATGACAGTGACACCTACTGTCAGGTGGAAAATGCGCAGCCCAGCTAGACTGAAACAGAGCCAATAATTTACATAACTCTTTCTGAGCTGAAATACAGCTCAGATAACTAAATTTAACATATAGCCTCTACCCAACAGGAGTAGGGCGCTATAATTACAAAACTGTATTTACAGCATCTTCAGGGAGAACTGGGTGACAATTCAGCATAATTCTGCTTTATTAGCTTCCAGAGGTATATTTAGGAGCCAGTATCAAACTGGCTCTTTCCTCTCATTGTGACTGCTCCTATGTGCTCCTCTGAAGTAGAAGGGTAGTAATTCCCTCTATGACGAAAGGGGGGGAGGACAGCTGAAAGAACTAGTTTGGCACAATGCATGACAAATGGGAGGACATTTAAAATCTCAGTTTCGGGGGAAGCTCTGATGCATTCCTGGTGATAAAGTATTATAAAAATTCCTGGCAACTGTTACAACTTACTTATCGCCTATCTATCTATCTATCTATCTATCTATCTATCTATCTATCTATCTATCTATCTATCTATCTATCTATCTATCCTGGAGTAGGAGTCCCCAGCCTGAAGGGCTACTGCCCTGGGGGCAGCCTAGCTGAAAATTCTGCTTGAGCAAAGGAAAACAAACAAAAAGCGCCACTTAGTTAAAACTGTTTCACTTTAATATTCCAATAATATCAAAGCACTCACTCTTAGGTTGACTGTGGTAGGCACATGTAAAGTCCAGTCTGTGAACGTGGTCCGCTTGTAATTTAATTTGAAAATTCTGCTTGAGCTCATTGAGGTCCCAGATGTGCAAAACTGGGGGGGCTATTCCCATACAAAGCTAAGAGAGGGGTTCCATTGAAGATTCATTGAGGAAATTGTGTGCCAGAGGCTGGAGGGAGGCATCCAGGTACCCAGAGACACTATGAGTACCAACCTGAGTGAAGGATCCTAGTGACTAATGCTGCTGTAAGACCCAGCGCAGAGTCATGGTGGCGGTGGGGGCCTCTGGTAACTCTCCGGAGGGATGTCTTAAAGAGTTAAGCTACGTTTGTGCCTGGACCTCCTCCACATCTAAGCTGTCCTGTATCTTCGCTCCAGCCTGTCTGCTATCAAAGAGGCTGTTTATTATCCTGTGAGAAATAAATATTGAGTTGGACTTTCAGCTAGTGTGGACATTCACATTCCTGGGGAAAGCAAGAACTTGCATCCATCCCAGGTAGAGGTGAGATCATTCTCGGGAGGACTTTGACTCTGGCCGCAGACAAGGCCCAAAACTAACACCGCTCAACCTCTTTACACAGGAGGGTACGGGCTTGTGGTGCGGTGTGCCTCTCCCTTCCTGCGAGGAGCCAAATTTAATGAGGGTAAAGAGAGGGGTGTGTGCGCTACACGTGGGGGCTCGAGTCCGGGATTTGTTTGCGGTTGGGAAGTGTTGAAGACCCCCCCAGAGTTTGAACTTTATTCCCCAGTGAAGTTCTGTGGAGGTCGGTCATATTGAGAACTGCGCCACGAGGAGAACCCTGACTGCGTAGTTCATGGGCGTGACAGAGAGAAAGTCCGCGAGCAGTGCAGGAGATGGGAGGAGTCTGGCCATGTGTGGAGTTGCACGTGGGGACTTTGGCGCAAAAAGGACAGTGCGCAATGGAACAGCGAATGGATAACATGGCTTCTCATGCCTCATGGGTTCCGGCTACTACTACCATGAAGATGACTTCATTTGCTGCTCCCTTAACGGATACAGGGATTCGGCTAAAGCCCCGGGGACGTTTTGCCCTCTATGTTTGCAAAGATGTGGAGGCCCTCGGAGTGATTTGTCCCAGCTGCTCGGGACTCGTGGTGCATCTGAAGCCATTCGGGCGATGCGAGCAATGTAAGGAGTTCTTGTTTGAGGTCGAGCAACCTACAGAAAAGCCTCAGGCTTTCCACCTCAATTGCATTACGGGCGCCACCACTCTGGAAGGAGGAATCAGAGCTTACACAGCCACCCCTGCGCGCACTGTCGGAACTTCGGAGGAAGTCACAGATAAGATTGTTCCAGAGATTGAGAGACCGGAGGATGCTGCGTCGGTCACCACAGAGTCCTTTCTCCCACCGCCGAAGAGGAAGATCGGGTTCGTGAAAGCTTCCCGCGGCCGTGGTGGAGCTACGCCCCAGCGCTTACTCGGAACGGATGCATCCGAAGGGAAAAGTCCCAGGCGTCCTGGTTCAGCTACAAGCCGAGGTAAGCCGGGGGAAGAGACTCTGTCTAAGGTCCCAAGTGTTGGGGATTCACATGCCCCTGAATTAGGATTTACCTGCCTGCGGAGGAATACGATCCCTCCGACCTGGAGTCAATCTCCGATGCGGGAGATGACGCCGCAGTTGATGAACTGTTTGAACGGAAGGGTTGGGATAAGATGCCCCTGTCCTCGTCCCATAGAAGTAGGGACCCACCCATGTCCACTGGGGATAGCACACCCCGGGTGGAGGCCTCGAAACCTGAGGAGGGATCTGTCCCCTTGTCTGCCCTTCCACAGCCGGAGATTCCTGCATCAGTTACTGAGATGGGACGGGTGTCACTGCGGGCCCCTGTGTCTGGTCCTGAGGTAGTGAAAGTACCTCGACACCCGGATGCCATAGTCCTACCTGGTACAGGAGACCGTGCCACCATGCCACCATTGTCCTGATTGCAGAGGTTATTTAATCAGAAGGTAGCCAGCGATTATGGATGGGAGTACCCGTACCTGCCTAAAGAGCTCCTGTTTGAAGTAGAGGCCTGTAGACACCGGTGGTACGCGGACTTTGTATGGACACACATTAAAGTACCCCAGGCCCGCAGATACTTCTCATGTTCTCCTGCAGCTACTCAGAGGTATAAAGGCTGTAAGGCTGCCTGGATGCTTGGTCGGCACATATATGCTGACAAGATGCTCATCTGCCGGAAAGATAAAGACAATGTTGAGTATCACATTGACACTTTCGATAAGCATTGGAAACCGCTGGTGTTGCCAGACCCACACTATTATCTTTGAGAGACTAGACTCTGTTGTGTTTACTTTATTCCTAGAGTGTATCCTCCAGAGCCCAGGAACTTTGCCCTAACAGAAGGGTATTCTACTCAATGGAGGAGCGGGAGCCATTGTTTTTTTCTCCCCTCTCTCCCTACTGCAAAGATACAAGGACTTTGGGGTGTAGATAGTTCAGGGCCACAGTCAAGAAGAAGAGGATTTGTCAAGCACCTGTGTCTCAATCACTACCACTAGGTGGCGGTGTTGTGCAACTATTGCATTGCAAGCGATAGAATGCAGTTTACTTTTGGAAGGAAGGGATTTTCCTCTAAGGGGAGAATCTGTTCATTCCAACAAATGTCATTTTTAGTTGTGTATGTTTTTTTTTTCTTCCCCTGCAGGCGGACGTCAAGCAAGGTTACTGAGAATGGGGTGGACCTTTAGTTAGTGCAGGTGGGAGGGAAATGTAAATATTTATTGAAGTATGTCATGTGACATTTGATGTTTTAATGTGCACATGTGTGTTATTCTTCTTTCTCCTCTGTTTAACCCCCTTTCCCCATGTTTAGGTTCGGGCACAAACAGGCAGTTTTTTTTCTCCTCTCAAATTGTTTTTTTTTGTGTTTTGTCTCTGGATTGGGCCTATGCTAACTCAGGCTTGAGAGGCATAGGTTTGCTCCAGACACTGGGGACCAGTGTCTATTTAGTGGGGGGAATGTCTAGCGGGTTGTTCAATTTAGGGGGAGTGTCTGAGTGGTAATTAGGCTCAGACACACTGATTGTTAGGGTTTATGGACCATTTCTGTTCACGGGGGATAGTATTGGTGTACAGTTCCCTGTGGCCTACAGGTGGCGCCGTCGCCGTGGGCCAGGGTTGAACCATTGATAGAGGGCTGTGCCTTTTGTGTCCCCTCTCGGCAGTAGTACGGCGGGCGGGGAACCTGCTGTGCCTGTCGGGAGAAGGTATAAAAGGGGCAGACATCTTCCGTTCGAGGTCCACACCCAGGCACCTTCGGCCTGGGGGTGAGTGAGGGTCGTCTCCGGGTGCCCTAGGCCCGGAGGTGGAGTTCCTGTTCCATCCCAGACACCTTCAGTCTGAGGTGAGGTACTATTTTGAAGGCCCGGGGCCCAGCACCTTCAGGACTCCCAGGGTGCCGCCTTGCGAGGGGACCTGTATCGGGGATGAGGAGGCCAGGGAGATAACCCCTTCTGAAGACCCAGCGCAGAGTCGTGGTGACGGTGGGGGCCTCTGGTAACTCTCCGGAGGGATGTCTTAAAGAGTTAAGCTACGTTTGGGCCTGGACCTCCTCCACATCTAAGCTGTCCTGTATCTTCGCTCTAACCTGTCTGCTATCAAAGAGGCTGTTCATTATCCTGTGAGAAATATTGAGTTGGACTTTCAGCTAGTGTGGACATTCACATTCCTGTGGAAAGCAAGAACTTGCATCTGTCCAAGGTAGAGGTGAGATCATTCTCGGGAGGACTTTGACTCTGGCCGCAGACAAGGTCAAAAACTAACACCGCTCAACCTCTTTACACAGGAGGCTACGGGCTTATGGTGCGGTGTGCCTCTCCCTTCCTGCGAGGAGCCGAAGTTAATGCAGGTAAAGAGAGGGGTGTGTGCGCTACATAGGATTTCCAGAAAAAACTCCAGTCTGAGAGCATAGCAGGCATGAAACCACACTTACAAAAAGTTCTTGTGTGCCCCGATGCCTAGGTACACCTGTTTTACTCTAAAGTAAACCTTGCATCAGATAGATTTTTCCATACATACTAAGCAATATGTCAGTGTAACACTTCCAGGCATCAAGGACAGTATCATCTTTGTTTAGGCATCATCTATGCTCACCATTTGTTTTGTGGCCTGAGATGACATAGTCATGAAAATCCTAGTACCTTTACAGTTCTTGGTTGTTTACTTGGCTGTTGCAGTCTGATTACTGGGGAATAGGAGACTAATAAGTCTCTTCCCACCTGCAGCAAACTAATAACATCATCTCAACCTAGGAAAACTCACTGGACTAGAGCTCAAGAATAACTTTTTAATGGTAACCGATGTGGATAATTCTTGCAGGCTTAGAAAGTTAGAAAAAGGTAAACTTTTGGAATATGGACATACATGGGCATTTTATACATTATATACGGTACATGGGCATTAAACTCAAAAGCAACTCCTATGCATGTTTTAGGTGCTTTTTATGTTGCTTTAGTTTGTTTTAAGAGTTGCTTCAATTTTGGATTCTCATTAATTTGTATAGGAAAGAAAAGCAGCTTAGACAAAAACAATGTAAGACAGATACAATAGATCAGGGGTAGTCAACCTTTCACAGGTTGAGATCTACCTGGACATCATGGAGGAAATTAAAGATCCCCGGGGGGAAGGGGGGTGCCCTTTAAAAAAAAAAAAACTATCAAGCGCCCAATAAGAATACAGCATAGTGTCCTGTGCCCCCCACCCCCACTAGTGTCCTCCACTCCTCTTCACATCACCCTCTCACAGTAGTGTCCTCTGCCCCCCCACAGTAGTTTTCCTCCCCCCTTTCCCACAGTAGGAACCTCTGCCCCCCCATACAATAGTGTCGTCTGCCTCCTCATAGCAGTGTCCTGCCCCCCTGTACATCCCCTCCACTATAGTGTCCTCTGCCCCCCCATAATTGTCCTCTGTCCCCCGCCACCCTGCAGTAGGGTCCTCTGCCCCTCCTATGTAGCAAGGTCTTTTACCTCTTTTAGTCTAATGAGGACCTCCAAGGCCAAAGATAGCTGACATCCTTCAATATGTGGTGGGTTGTGAGGCATAGTGGGTGCAAAGATGGTGAAAGTCATTGGGCGCCAGACACTTCTTGGATGTAAAAGAGGTTTTGTTTCTTTTGACAGTCCTTTTTTATATATTTTGGGGGAAAGAGGGTTAGGGCCAGAACACCCTTAGTTGCAACTCAATTGGCAGACTCCGAGACTTCATTAGGAGAACAGCCATACAGGGAAAGGCCCCAGCAAGGCGCCACTTCTGCACGTGCAGGATTGCTGTCTCCTATGGTAACAGTTCCTAATTTAAATGTAACAGTTCTCTCAGCCTTACTACAACTTCTACTTGTATTTCTTCATCCCCTTGAGCTCCTGGTCGCTCACTGGACCCTCTGAATTACTGCCACTGAATCCCGTGAGCTCCTCAAGGCTCTTGCGGTGGTATCTCCCTCAAGCGTCACCCATGCTTCCCTGCTGGGTCCCTAGCTTGGCACTCCGGATATCTTCAAGCTTCACCCCTGCTGACCAGCTTGGTCCCTAGCTTGGCACACAAATCTACTCTGCAAGCGTCACCTCCGCTTATTGGGTCCCTGACTTGATCCTCACCTGAAGTTTCCCGATTCTCCACCGTGCCCTTCCGTGAGAATATGGCTCTGGTACTTGCTTCAGTTACTCACTGTGGTCCCTGGTAAAGGCGATTGGTCCCTTTGTGGCGACAGCTTCCCTTCTACCTCTGACCACTGACAGGTTCTCCGACCGGCAAAACCGGCACTTTTGGTTGGACTGCAAGCCGCAGTCCCAACCCTACGCTGCCTTCTTACTTATGGATAGGCCCTCACACAGCCCGGCAGCCAAATGCCCCCGGGATAGGCCCAATCTCCAGCCTAGCAGCCCGGGGCAGATGACGGCAGTCCAGGTGGCACAGAACACAGATCACCTGACCTCAGCGAATATATAGGCTCTCCCAGCAGGCCAAGGGATTAAAGAAAACCTCTGCCCATTGGCTGGAACACCCACATACCCATAACCTGACCTTTGGTTTCCCTTCTCATATCTAATGCCACCAAGTGCCGGCCACCTAGTGGTAGAAGAGAAAAGTACAACACGGCCAGATTTAGGTAGAAATCAATGGATCTCTAACAAATGAACTATGGTAGCAATTTGGTGAGGAGCTCCCTAACTAAACCCCAGGGCACTACACCTACTATTGCAGTGTCCCGTGCCCCCCCCCCCCCAAAGCAGTGTCTTCCCCTTCACATCAACCCCCCAACTGTAGTGTCCTCTGTCCCCTTCACATTACAACCCCCCACTGTAATGTCATCTGCACCCACATAGCAGTGTCCTGTGCCCCCCAAAGCAATGTCGTTTGTCACCTGCACACCCTTCCCCCACTAAAGTATCCTCTGCCCCCCTCAAAGCAGCGTCCTCTGTCCGCTTCACACCCTCTCCCTGCTGTAGTGTCCTCAGTCCCCTTCACAACCCCCCTTCTACTGTAGTGTCCTATGCCCCTCTGATGTGATGTCCCCTGTCCCCTACACACACCCCTCCCCCCCCCCACTGTAGTGTCTCCTTCCCCTCCTCTGTCCCCTTCACCCCCCATGCAGTGTCCTCTGTCCCCTTCACCCCTCCCCCAACTGTAGTGTCCTCTGTCCCCTTTACATCCCCCAACCCCACTGTAGTGTCCTCTGCCCCCCCCCCCAATGCAATATTCTCTGTCCCCTACACAAATCCCCCACTGTAGGTTCCTCTGTCCCCTTCACACCAGTGTGTAGGTAGCACTGTCACTGTCCTACCTTACACTGGTGTATAGCAGAGCGGAAAGCAGGAAGTATGACAGTACTGGATAGAAGGCTGGGGTGGGAGTGGGAGCTGCCGCAGTTAACTTTTTACAACCAACAAGCTGGCGATTAATTTCTAGGACCACCCTGCAACCAATCACCTGCTGGTTAATGTGAAACATGAATTCCAGCAGCTCCCATCCCCACCCTCTGTCCAGTACTGTGGCTCTTCCCACCCTCTGCTTTGCAGTGAAGAGGAAAGCGGCAGAGGCTGGGGGAAGGACCCCACTTTTTCAAAATGTATTGCCAAATTCCTATTCAAGTAACTTGAATGGGGTTTAGGGGAGCTGTAGGGTACTCCTAAAGCAGGACTTGACAAATATGCTTTAAATCTAGGAGCCAGCTAAAGTTAGGAGACAGTTTATTTTGAACTAAAAAACAAGTATTTGATTAATTTGGTGGTTGGGCGGCTGTCTCATTTGGTTGCGGTGCTGCTGGGTGGGGCGGCTTTCTCAGGTGGGCCACAGTGCACATGGTTTGGCTGGGGCCGAGGGAAGTGTGGGAAGCCTATCCGCACGGTGGCAGTGGGTCTGCTGTAGGAGGGGGTGTAGAGTGCATGGGGGTGGCGGTGTGTGGTGAGTTTTTTTTGGGGGTTTTTGGATGTTGGAACTGGGTCGGCTGCCCGGCACTCAGAGCTGCATGTCCAGGGCATCAGATGGTTGGGGTTGCTCGCACCTGGTACCGACGGTGGGTAGGATTTGTCGAATCCTGATGTAACATGTATATCGCAATCAATGCTTTCATGCGTAGGCGCCCCAACGACTGCATTTATCTATGTACATGCTTATATGTGGGGTCCTCGAAAAAAATTGGGGGGGAGTTTTTATGTGCTTGGGTGTTTTAATTTTAAAAAAAAACTTTTTGCGCCCTTTGTGATGATTTTTTGATCACAGGTTCTGTTTAATGAGACATTAAGGGTCTAAAAGACCCTGGATGTTGCCCCTGTGCTCCACTGAATGTAATGCAGTACAGATCACACTGCATTACATTCTTTCCCGGCCGGGGAACTGACAACTGGGACCTGGAAGTAATGTCACTTCCGTGTCTGGAATAAGATGGGGAGGAGAGTGGACACACGTCCACTCCCCCCCCCCCCCCCTCTACCCAGCGGCACCCACTGTGTTTGTCCCGGGCCTGCAGATGGAAAAGATGAGACAGAGATACATAGCTGAAGGGCACGTGGGGGGACCAGGGTGTGTGGAACCCATCAAGCGGCAGGGTAGCTGCCTGAATTCTTCCACCTGACAAGTAGGCCCTGTCTACTGACAAGTAGGTTAAACGTTACAAAAAAACAACCGCCCTACGTCCCGGTACTGCATGTCCCGGGTGTCGGGTGATATCAATTATGCATCCCTCCATTGAATGGGCTGACGCAATTTCGACCCGAAGGTGCCTGGGTGTGGACCTCGAACGGAAGATGTCCGCCCCTTTTATACCCACTCCCGACAGGCACAGCAGGTTCCCCGCCCCGCCGTACTACTGCCGAGAGGGGACACAAAAGGCACAGCCCTCTATCGATGGTTCAACCCTGGCCCACGGCGACAGCGCCACCTGTAGGCCACAGGGAACTGTACACTAATACTATCCCCCGTGAACAGAAATGGTCCATAAACCCTAACAATCAGTGTGTCTGAGCCTAATTACCACTCAGACACTCCCTCTAAATTGAACACCCCGCTACACCTACATGGATGGCAAGATTACAGCTTCTGCCTCTAAAGCCTCGTACACACGGGTGGGAATCCTGTCGGGGAAAAAAAACGTTGGTTTTCCCGACGGGATTCCTGGCAAGCTTGCCTTGCATGCCGAGTGTACACACGGCCATTCAAAAGAATCGTGGTTCTTTTGAATGGCAAGAACGCAGTGACGTCATCGACTACGACGAGCCTACGCTCGTCACATTCGATGCCGTCGCCGCCATCTTGCTACACCCTACACTACCCTTGTATGCTACCGCACATGCGTCAAAGTCTTTTCGAGCATGCGCGGGTTTACCATGGACAGGTAAGCATACACACTCACGGTTTTCTCGGCAGGAAACACTCTGCCGAGAATCCCGACGAGAAAAATAGAGAGCAGGTTCTCTATTTTTCTCGTCGAGATTCCAGGCAGTTTTCCCGATGAGAAACCATACACACAAATGGTTTTCTCGGCTAAAAGCTCACCCAGCAGCTTTCTTGCAGAGAAAACCAGTCGTGTGTACGAGGCTTGACTTTCGCCAAGAGATTTTCAGCTTTGTCAGGAATTTACACAGAGTGATTTTTAATTAAAAGCAATGACTTTGTATTTATTTTAGGGACAACCTTCTTAGTGGCAATTAGAGATACTGTATATTCAATACACTTTTGTAATTTACTTTAGCAAGGTCCGACTTTTTGGCAGCCACAAACATTTCCCTTGTCCTAGGGAAGAAAAAAAAGAGGTAAAGTGAAACTCCAGGTACAACTTAAAAAGAGGTGTATTGTAACCTAGGAATTCGTTTACGGAAAGCAGTACTTTTCTATACTGAACACTTTCCCACAAATGTTGTCACATCAGCCTTGCCCTTTACATCACTGTAAGTACTCTGTCTGCCCATCCACTTAAGGTGAACCTCCAATCTTTTTTTATTAGTTTTGGATGAGCTTGCAAGGGTTTTAACCCCTGGAAGGTTTTTTACTGCTGTTCAGAGAGATCTACCCTCATTTACTATCCCAATGATAACAGTTTTACCAGACAGGAAGTGAGGGAAAACATGACGCTACGTAAATACACTGATGTCAATGCTACCAGGAAAGCCTCTCTTTCCACATGTAAAGCTCAGTGTACATTTTTGGGCTGAAAAAAGTTTGAGAAAAAATGCGCTAAGCACATAAATCAATCAAAATATAAATAAAATAAAATAAAACACATTTAAAGGTTAAAAGCAGCAATTCTCCTGTAAATAACAAACCAGTAGAGCATAAATTGTAAAAAATTTAATCGCGCTATAGCCCAGCATAGTCATTGCTCAGCAGTTCATAAAATGACAAAAAGTCCACCAGTGTTCATAACTATGGAATTATACATGGGATCCATCCACCATTCCGCAAGTGAGTTCCACCACCGTGCAAATATAGATGTCTCCTTACCAGATACTAATGACCCCCCATAACAGAGGGTCAGAAAGTGCCCGTAATGACTTTAGTCTTTATCCAGGAACCGGACCATACACCTGACATCAGGTCAGCTCGCATCTGTTATCTCCACTCCAATCAGTATGTGGATGGTATCATAAAAGACATAAAGGCTCCATATAGTGTAAAACCTTATGAGATCTTTAATGAGTTAAAAAAGATTGCACTTACAGCATCCACAAATGTAAACAGCCTTAAGCCTGGTGTGCCGGCTGGCGCACATCCAGGCAGACCCGTCCTTCCAGGATACGATAGCGATACAGTAACGAGGTGACGTCAGTGCGTCGCTTCGTCCTACGCATTTCGTGATACTTTACGTCGTCCAGGGGCACGGGCGGCGCGCTGCGTCACCTCTTAAATACACACATAATAGAACCAAGCCTCGGTATGAGCCGCAAGTCTGCCAAACCAACACGGATCAAGCCTCAATCTGGATCCCCAGTGATTCTCACAGATCGAGACCAAGCCTCCTTTTAAACCGCAAACCCGTTCTACAGGAATGCGCACTATTGCGAGTTCGGTCCTTACACCGGACTCAGTGTCAAATAATTGCTAAAAATCATCTGGTCATATATTATTTTTTTAAATCACCAAACATGGACTAAATAATAATCCACCACAGGTAGTAATAATCTTGACTTCAAATGGTTTAATATTTATACTGGAATTTTAACAGATCTACATATTGTGTCAACTACCATTCCCTGCTATACTGACACTTAGCGGTAAAACTAAGAATGTTAAACTGACTTAAGAACCATAGATTAAATAAATATATTTAATTCATACCTAAAATTATGGGCCCAGCCCATCTCATGGAAAGAAAAAGGGAAAAAAATATGAGGCTTGTTCATAAAAGCTGGCAGCCTGAGGCTCAAACCGGGCAAATTCATGCTCATGTCTCAAAATACTCTACATTACAAGATTTAACCTATATTACAATCAGTAAAAAGAAAAATGAAGTGCATTTAGATTAGTCAACAACCACACCTTCCCTAAATTACTTCAGGTCATAACATAAACATTAACCATTAATTCGTTGTTAATAAACGCATTAACGTCTGTATCTACATTAAGGCCATAAGGGACATAAGTTCTTAATCTGTAAACCCAGGCCATTTTATGCTTAGAAATTTGCCTAACGAGGGAACTTCCCCTCCAATGTGGTCTATATTTGTCTCTCCCAACAAATAAGGTATTAGAGGGGTGCCTGTCATGGACTAGATCATAATGTCTTGACACAGAATGATTTTTGAACCCTTTTCTGATGTTACTTATATGTTCATTTAATCTGACCTGAAGGGCCCTCTTAGTCATACCCACATACTGAAGCCCGCAAGGGCATTGTATGAGGTAGACGACCCCTACTGTTGAACAAGTAATAAAAGGCTCAACTTCGTAAGACCATGAGGTGCTTGTTGATACAAAACTACAAATCTTCCTATCTTTGCATATATTCAATAAACACACCTAGAAATTTTTACAACGATGGTAACCTGTAAAGTTTTGGAAAAAACACCTCAGTTCCTTAGGGTAGCACCAACTATTCAGGATCCCCCTATCTCTTATCGAAGAGGCTCCCTTGAAAACGATTTGCGGTCTACTGGGTAAGACCGTATTTAAAATTTGGTCACTACCCAGTATATGCCAATGTTTTTGAATTAGCTTTTTTCTACTCCTATGCTGGACAGAAAAAGTAGTTATAAATGGGACTGACATCTTATTGCTGTCTGAATTGGATGGTCTGACCTCCAGCAATTGTGTCCTATCCAACTCTCTTATGGACGCTACCGTACTCTGCAGTGACTTTGGATCATAACCCTTTTCTACAAACCTACCAAAAAGTACAGAGGCCTGTTGGTCAAATTCATGAATCGCAGTACAGTTACGTCTGAGACGCATGAATTGACTCCGGGGTACTGATCTCAACCAGGGTTCGTGATGGCAACTATCCAGAGGGATGTACGAATTTCTATCAGTTGACTTGAAAAAATGTTGATGTTATAAACTTTTCATCTTTAACTGTAATTTTCAAATCAAGAACATTTATTTTCTACCAGACTCAATTCAAAATTGAGTTTGATACCCCTATTATTACAGTTAAGCATCTCCATAAAATCTTGGAGGTCAGAGGCGTTGCCCACAACACCACCTGTGGTCGGTGCTACGCGTAGATGACGTCCTCCTCCCACAAACTGGGTGCGTATTTGGCCCCCATTGCTACCCCCCTGTCTTGACGAAAAAATTGTTGGTTAAACCAAAAATAATTGTGGGTTGCAGCATATTATAATAGTTCCATAATGAACTCTAACTGTGGAGTCAGTATTGGTAATCTAGAATCTCTGGTTAGGTGCAACCTCACTGCATCCAAACCCAAACGATGGGGAATGATTGTGTACAGCGAGGCTACATCCGCCGTAACCAACCACATGCCTCTCTTGGGGTTGATCCCTGATAGTAAATTGATAACTTACCTTGTGTCCTTAATGTAGGAAGGCATTTTCTGTACAAGGGGCTGTAGGTAATAGTCAATGTACTTGCCCACCTGGGACGTAATAGAATCAATCCCACTTACAATGGGCCGCCCCGGGGGGCAAGTCTGACTCTTATGTATTTTTGGGAGATAATAGATAACCGGGGTTCTCGGTGCATTAGGCACCAAAAAATATCTCTCCTTTTTATTGATCCCCTTATTGAAGCCTCTATCCACGATAACTTCCAATTCCTTTTTGTATTTAGCAACAGGGTCCCTTCTTAGAGGGGTGTAGGTCTCACAATCACCCACTATGCGGTACATCTCATTTATGTAGTCACATTGATCTAAAATCACAATTCCCCCCCTCCCCCCCCTTATCCGCCGGTCTAATAACCAAAGCTTTGTTTTTACAAAGGGAGTCAAGGCCAGACTCCAAATCCCTTTGCATATTAAAGTTTTTGACCTCGATTTGCTCAAGATCACGTAACGCGTAACATTTTTGGCCTAGCTTGGGGACAGGGTGAATGAACTCTTATGCACATGCATGGAAATTAGATAATTTCCCTGCCTGCCAATCACGACAGCTGAAGACCCTGTAGAAGCTTGGAAGTACAGCGCCTTGAAAAATAATTCATACCCCTTGAAATTTTCCACTTTTTGTCATGTTACAATCAAAAACGTAAATGTATTTTATTGGGATTGTATGTGATAGACCAACACAAAGTGGCACATTGTGAAGTGGAAGGAAAATGATAAATGTTATTAAAATGTTTTTACAAATAAATATGTGAAAAGTGTGGCGTGCATTTGTATTCAGCCCATGCAAGTCAATACTTTGTAGAGCCACCTTTTGCTGCAATTACAGCTGCAAGTCTTTTTGGGTCTCTACCAGCTTTGAGTGACATTTTTGCCCATTCTTCTTTGTAAAATAGCTCAAGCTCTGTCAGATTGGATGGAGAGCATCTGTGAACATCAATTTTCAAGTCTGGCCACAGATTCTCAAATGGATTTAGGTCTGGACTTTGACTGGGCCATTCTAACACATAAATATGCTTTTATCTAAACCATTCCATTGTAGCTCTGGCTGTATGTTTAGGGTTGTTGTCCTATTGGAAGGTGAACCCCCTTCCCAGTCTTTTGCAGACTCTAACAGAGTCTTTCTTCTAAGATTGCCCTGTATTTGGCTCCATCCTTCTCCCCATCAACTCTGACCAGCTTCCCTGTCTCTGCTGAAGAAAAGCATCCCCACCACAGGATGCTGTCACTACCATGTTTCATGGGATGGTGTGTTCAGGGTGATGTGTAGTTTAAGATTTCCGCCAAACATAGCATTTTGCTTTTAGGCCAAAAAGTTCAATTTTGGTCTCATCTGACCAGAGCACCTTCTTCCACATGTTTGCTGTGTCCCCCACATGGCTTCTCCCAGACTGCAAAGGGGACTTCTTATGGCTTTCTTTCAACAATGACTTTCTTCTTGCCACTCTTCCATAAAGGCCAGATTTGTGGAATGCACGACTAATGGTTGTCCTGTGGACAGATTCTCCCACCTGAGCTTTGGATCTCTGCAGCTCCTCCAGACTGACCATGGCCTTCTTGGCTGCTTTTCTGAATAATGCCCTCTTTGCCCAGCCTGTCTTTTTAGGTGGACGCCCATGTATTGGTAGGTATGCAGTTGTGCCATACTCTTTCCTTTTTCAGATGATGGATGGAACAGTGCTCTGTGAGATGTTCAAAGCTTGGAATATTTTTTTATAACCTAACCCTGCTTTAAACTTCTCCACAACTTTATCCCTGACCTGTCTGGTGTGTTCCTTGGCCTTCGTGATGCTGTTTGTTCACCAAGGTTCTCTAACAAACCTCTGAGGGCTTCACAGAACAGCTGTATACTGATATTAAATTGCACACAGATGGACTTTATTTACTAATTAGGGGGCTTCTGAAGGCAATTGGTTCCACTAGCTTTTAGTTAGGGGTATCAGAGTAAAGGGGTCTGAATACAAATGCAGGCCACACTTTTCAGATATTTATTTGTAAATAAAATTGAAAACCATTTATCATTTTCCTTCAACCTCACAATTATGTTCCCACTTTGTGTTGGTCTATCACATAAAATGCCAATAAAATACATTTACGTATTTGGTTGTAACATGACAAAATGTGGAAAATTTGAAGGGGTGTGAATACTTTTTCAAGGCACTGTAGATGTTGGCACCAGCAAGGGAGTTTGCAGATGTCGCATAGCTAGAGTGGAGGTGAGCATATATGAATTTTAAGTGGTATTAAGCCCCAAAGGCAAACATTTATTATATTGCAGTCTATCAGTTCTTAGATGTGATGGCTACATTTTTTTTTCTTTTTTAGACTTTCTTTCCTTTATTTTCGCCTGGTGATCTGGCCACAAGCTGTTCTGCAGATGTATCTTGAGACAAACCATTTACAGTGGTACTTACAATGATCAGATTTTATTTATGTAGCACTACCCACGCAAAGGCCGCAAATATTACCTGATTCTTTCCCAAACAATGCAGAGTCCAACAGTCACCCAAGCAACAGTTAATTTACTCCGGGTTAAATAAGCACTGCTTCCTATCGTGGCAAGCTTGCGGGTCTATAGACACAGACATCACGGCTCTGCCCCAGTCCCCTTGTCACAGGATTTGACTGACAGCACAGAGAGCCAATGGCTCCTGCTGCTCTCAGCCAGGCCTGTGAGAGGGGGGAGAGGGGAAAGAGCCACTACAGACACAGCTCTGGAATGAGTGAGGACTTGGGTAAGTATAAGGGGGTGAGGGGGCATACTGCTACCTAAACATTTTCTTCCCATAATATAAGGAATGCATTAGGGTTACAAATGTTTAGCCTTTAGAAGCACTTTAAAGCGGAGCTCCACCCAAAAGGGGAAGTTCGTCCCCCGCTCCTCTTGAAGGATTGGCACTTTCGAGGAGCAGGAGGGGGGGCGGGTACCCGATTTTTACAGGTACCTGATCCAACATCTGCTCTGACCATCTAGGCAATCGGAAGTTCTCCTATCTCCCTCTCCCCCTGCAGTCTTCTGGGACATGTTTCAGGCCCAAGAAGACTGCTTGACCATTCATGATGCACAGTGCTGCTCGCGCATGCACAGTGGGCACCCGGCTGTGAAGCAGCAAGCTGTCACAGCTAGTTGCCCATAGTGAAGATGCCATTGCAGAGGAAAGAAGACAGTCGGTGAAACTGGCTGGGGTGAGCACACCGCTGGATCGTGGGACAGGTGAGTGGCTGTTTTTTAGAGAAATGATCTTATCAGCATATTTCTGCTTCTTCAATGTCCAATCACAACCTTATGGTGGGGGCGGTCTAGCTATGCTGTTTAACAGCGGTAGAGAGAGAGTAATTTCACCACCAGCTTTAAAAAGTAAATAAAAGTGGACCTTCACTTGAAAATTACACCTGCTTTCATTTACTCTCCTACCCGCTTCAGAAATGTCAGATTTTTTTTTTGGAGGAATGGGTATCTTTTTTTCTTGGTACCAGCTCCTACTTTCTCATTCCATCTCTAGGCAAGGATGATGTCACATTGCCCCACTTTCCCTGCCTGCGGCCTCTTGGGATCACATCACACAATCCAGGAGGCTGCAGTGCAAGTTCCATTGTAAGCTGCGGCTCGCACATGTGCTTTAGGGAAGCCCACTGTGAGACATCAGGAAGTAAAAATTGGTTCCCAAAACCAAGTGGTATGTGCTATAGAGGAGCAGAAGCCCTGGGGAGAGTCAGCTGCCTAGAAGACAATGCAAGACACCAGCTGCTGTTAAGTCTCTGTTTCTTCAAATTCAGCAGCTACAGTTTTTGTCAGATGAGACTGGAGCTACTTTTTAAGTTCTTGTCAGTACCCTGGACAGTGCCTGTTTTCCAAATTACCGCTTTGTGGAAATTACTACTTGTGATATTATTCGTATTTACTGCTAGCAAGTCAGGCTCAATGTTATCATTCTTCCTGCTCAATGCTACTGCTCTCTGTCCCGCATGTTTATTGTTTTGCAGATACCACAGTAAAATACATTTATTTCCAGTGCGAAGTGCCCTGCTGTTTCTTGCTTTCCCTTTACTACGTGTATAGTATGCTGTACACTGCCAGGAGCACAAACTTTACATTTGTGTAATCGACATTTAATTTCTGAGAATATTTTGTGAATTCCTCTCTCAGTTAGATTTGCTGTCCTGCGCACTGCGGTATAAATTACCTTGGTACGTCTTTCCTAGCAATAAAAATCACAAATCTTAAGTGAATTAATAATTGAACAAGAGTTTTCTGCCGACTGAATTGCAGTAAATATTATCTATCTCTCCCAGAATTCAACGACATCAGTCAAACTTGTCACAAGTCTCCTTCAAATATGCAATGTCTCTTAGCAACATGTATCGGTTTAAAAAAAAAAAAAAAAAAGTGGCAGCGTATACAGGGAAGTAACACCTTGCACGTCAAATCAGTGAAGGGGAAGGTGTTTAATAAAATTTAAAGTGTTTGTCAGGGCAAAAAAGAAAGAAAGAAAACATGCAGTACATCTGCAATACATGCACATTTTCCCATGTTTTTTCCTTACAGCACTACAAGAAAAATGTCTGCTGATCTGCCAGAAATCCAGTGGACTACTAAATTCCTGTTTGTGCTGACAACACAATGCTGCTGCACTGTAGTCCCAAGCACTGTTGTCATCTTTAAGGAAGAGAGGAAAGATCCCTGGTGCCGCACATCCACGGAGTCCTATGGTGGTATAAAAGAGACAACCTCAGCCTGGGCTTCCAGCAGGCCACGCCCCCAATGTGTTTCACTCCGCCCCTCGGAGCTTAGTCACGGCTGTGTCTTCTGGACTACAGAACTCTGCCTATTGCAACCCTTCTCAAAACTCAATTCTCTAGCACACCCCCCTTCCTCCTTGCTCATCACAGCCCTCTCCTCTTCTAGGAGTGTCCAGCTACTTTCTGTGCTTGCCTAGCACCTTCACCCCTTCCCTCCTGATATAACCTTTTATGTATGTAGCGGGGTATTCCCCTTTTAATATCCAGAGACTACATTTCCCAAGACACTTTAAGGCACCCAGGGTGCATTGCCCAGCGCAAGGACTGCTGGGGCGGACTTTATAAATTGGAAGCAGAGTTTATTCTGTCTCTTTGGACACCTCCCGGCTAGCAAGCAAGAACTCTGTCTGAGACTGCTGAAAACCCAGGCCTGAAGCCTGGTCATCTTCTTCCAAAGAGCCCTCTGCCAGCCTAGCGGAACCTGAGAGACATCTTTTCATCCTTGCTGTACTGTACCAGGAGGACCAAAGACCCGGATGTCGATGGATCCATGTGCCTAGACGCATCAGCGGAAGAGACGGACTGGGACTGGTCCGATTGGTGAGAGAGCACTTGCTCGCAGACAAATACTGTGTTTCTACTACCCTGTTGGATTACAAAGTTTTGTTCATCAAGTGCACTACCGAGTTTTGCTAGAGAAGATTCCTTTACAGAACTTCCATTTAGTTCAGTCAGGCCTGACTGCATAGGTATACATTGCTGGGCGTCAGTCTGCCCATGAGGGGAAGTAGCTGAAAAAGGGTATTGGTAGAGTTGCATAGCAATACCTGTCTATTCTGTTTGTTCGAATACTGTTTATTGCAGGGAGCTGCAAATAATCCTATACTCTTGTTTATTACTTGCCCATTAGTTTTAGTAAATATACCTGGGTCAAGTACATTGGTGTCTGTTTCTTTTACTTTATACAGAAGTTTAAACATTTTACTGTGTGTGTTTGCCATAGGACTGTGTCACCCAGAGTTGCCAGTCACGCAGTCCTATCTCCCCTTACTAGCTGTGCCACGGGAGGGTAGAGCCGATTGCCAGGGGTTGACAGCGGTGCACTACAGGGGCCCAAGAAATCAATACCAGCAGCCCTCTTAACTGGGGGTACCGCTATACGTGGAGGCTCGAGTCCGGGATCCCTGTACATTGCACGCTGCAATCAAGCCGGTCAGAAGTACTAGCATGGACCCACTGGCAATGGAACAGTGGTGCGCAGCGATTGGCACCGATCCAACCGCGGCGGTAGTTATTGTACTCCCGGGGGAAAGATGGCCAGAAGAGAAGATAAAACAGCTAGTGTTGTTGCTGTCGCCGAGCCACAAAGCATGGGTGATGGATGTCAAGCCAGATACAGTGACCTCGTTTACATACGCACTGGTAGAATGGAAAAACGAAGTCCCAGAACACTTTAAAGGCCCGAGCATACAAGCCATAGATAATCAGACCTATCACTTGATACATACGCTGCCAGTGATGGGAGAATGGTTCCAGACACCAAAGCCATCACCCCCGCGATTATCCTCCACCACTATCCCCTAAAACAGAAAAGCCTAAGGAACTATTAAGCCCGGGATTCCCGCTGGCCGCTATAGGGCCTAAACTGTTGAATGCTCTAGGAGACTTTGTAATCAAGTGCCAGAAAAGCAATACGGTGCATGTGGAAGCCGGGTACCGGAAGCTTCGCACCTTCTCAGGGAAGCAACCAGTGCCTGCCGGAGAAGAAGAATTTGACACCTGGATTGAACAGGCCATGCAAACGGTAGAAGGATGGGAGGTAGCAGAGGCGCAGAAGAAGCTGCGCATCTGCGAAAGTCTAAAGGGCACGGCTGCTGAAGCTGTGAAGAACCTCAGGTTCAGCAACGCTACTTGCACCACATACGATTATCTGGCGATGCTGCAAGAGGAGTTTGGCCAGTTAGAAAGGGCGACTGAACTGATGTACCAGTTCGAACATACCCTCCAACAGCCGGGAGAAAAGTTATCCGAATATGTGTGGAGGTTAAACCGGATGCTGTGCCAAATTGTCCTAAAGAAGGGAATACTGCCGCAGGTCATGGATGCAACCCGAATGAAACAGCTCCTGAGGGGAGACTTGTGTTCAGATCCAGTTTGGCGCCACTTGAAGACCTCTGAAGGAGTAATGACTTTGAGTTACCCCGACCTTGTACGGATCATAAGAGAGGAAGGGGCCCTCTTAAAGGATCGGCAAGGGACTGAGAAAACTACTACCATCCCCGCGGTGGGGGTCAGATCAGCTATGGCCACTGAACGGGACTCAGAGGTGGAGACCCTAAAGTCTCAAATGACCCAGGTGCTGGATCTTTTGACCTCACTCCTGTCTAAAAACTCAGGAATGAAGGAACCCGAGGAGAAGAGGAATGAACCACCCCAGAGTAGTTTTACACCGAGCTCCCCACCGAAGAGAAGAGAGATTGTATGTTTCAATTGTGGAGGAGTTGGCCACCCTGGAAGAGTGTGCCCCAGTCCAAGAAAGAACAGAGCTACAAATTTGCAGCCGGCGGAAAACTTCAGAGGGCCCCGGTGAAGGAGTCAGCCGGGCGCCCGCTATTCACAGAAAACTCCACTAAGATCCAGAAAAAGGAAAAAGTAAAGATCAACGGAAAGAGAGCCCCTCTCAAACCACTCAATACCCCCTGTCAGGAGTTAAAGTCTAACAATCTGCAGGGAATCGATGCATACCAGGCCCAAAAGGGGCTGAGATCCAGAGACAAATGGACAAAGAAGAAAACCGCCAAGGGAAAACCCCAGAGTCCAAAGAAGAAGCCGCCTCGGGAGAGCTTTCTGGATAAGCTGGTGGGACCCTCTCCGCTAGTCCCTATTCAAGTGGAGGGAGTTTACACCAGAGCCATCCTAGACACAGGAGCCCAAGTGACACTCTTGTATAGAGACTTTTACCAGAGACACTTGAACTACATACCTCTACAGAAGCTCGACGACCTCGAGATATGGGGAATTGGTACTCAGAGCTTCCCTTACGACGGCTACGTCTCAATCAGGCTGGCATTCGATCCCTCTGTAACGGGAACAGCGGAAGTTTTCGACACTTTGGCAGTAGTTTGTCCTCGCCCACCAGGAGCCAATTATAGGAACCAACACTGACTTGGTCAGGAGACTACTGGCCCCCATGGTGCAAGAACAAGGTGCTTCGGTAGCCAGGATCCACCCCATGCTACAACAGGTTTATCGGAAGTTGGTCCTGGAGCAGAAGGCTCCAGAAGAAGGGGTGGGAAAAGTCTGGAGATTATCCAAGAAGGAGAAGGTGCTGCAACCTGGTGAGATGACCTGTCTGCAGGCTACTGTCAAAATCTCCTGGGAGCAGCCTGGCCCCTTTGTGGTCTTGGAGCAAGATCTGTTGGATACACACCCAGGGCTGGAGGTGATTCCCGAAGTGGTCCCGTTGAGGGCATTGGAGAAATCGAGGGGCCAGGTTCCAGTGAGTATCAGGAATGTCACTGACTCCCCTATGAAGATTCCGGCCCGGATGTTACTGGGAAAAGTGAACCCTGCCACCCCAGTGGGCCTGTCCGATCTAAGGAGACCAGGAGGAGGTGAATCCCCTTTGGAGGAACTCTGTCTGGAAAACACCAACCTACCACCAGTGTGGAAGGAGAGAGCAAGGGCTCAACTAACAAAATGGAGAAAAATATTTTCAGAAAATGAGTTTGACGTGGGGTGTGCAAGAAGTGCCACTCATAGGATCCGTCTGCAGGAAGATGAACCCTTTCAGGAAAGGGTCCGGCGAGTTCCTCTCGCTGATCTGGAAGACCTGCGTGAACAGTTGGCCGAGTTGAAGAGAACTGGAGTGATTAAAGAGTCCAGGAGTCCGTATGCATCCCCTATTGTAGTAGTCAGGAAGAAAAATGGATCATTAAGACTGTGCATAGACTACAGGACTCTCAATAGGAGGACCATACCCGATCAGTACACCACTCCCAGGATTGAGGATGTCCTGCAGAGTCTGTCAGGAGCCAAGTGGTTCAGCGTTATGGACCTGAAGAGTGGGTACTACCAAATCCCAATGCATCCTAAAGACAGGGAGAAAACAGCTTTCATCACTCCGATAGGGTTCTATGAGTTCAACAGGATGCCCCAAGGCCTGTCGTGGGCCCCTGCCACTTTCCAGAGGCTGATGGAGAAGACGGTGGGGGACATGCACCTTATTGAAGTCCTGGTGTACTTAGACAACATCATTGTCTTTGGAAGGACTCTAGAGGAGCATGAAGAAAGGCTGGAGAAAGTTTTGAAAAGACTCAGTGAAGAGGGACTCAAACTCTCCAGAGAAAAGTGTCAGTTCTACCAGTCTTCAGTACACTATCTAGGACACATATGGCGCAAACGTTTCATAAATCAGCCCCTGAGTATCGGCGCATCTGCGTGCGCAACGGGTGTTTTGGTATTTACAAAACATTTGCGCCGGTAGCGCAGCGCTATTTCCCATTTACTATAGTGTTCTCGGCGGACGGGAGGAGGTGCTCAGTGCGCTACTATGGACCTGGCGCACGGCATCTTAAAATCTAAATATAAAGAAGCTGGAAGTGCCAATATAATGGGGGTGACATGGGGTGATGTGAGGAAGTATAGTGACACATGCCCAAGTAACAAATATGCCCAAAATAGAGTGAGAAAGTAACTTTTTCTGAACCAGCCCGCTGCGCCGGCAATTACGTTTATAACTGCGAGAGGTTTTTTTGAGCTCAGAGCGGATATTTCACTCGTTCAAACGCGCCGGGACACTGCGCCGGAAATATCTTCGTAAATGTCAAGTCACGTAAATCAATTTGCATAAGTTGAACAGGCGCAGCTCTGAACTTCCCATTATATAACAGTGCGCCAGCAAAATGACATTTCTAAAGGAAAAAAAAAAGGCATTTAAAAGCACCCGCGGCTATAATGAATTGTCGGCTCCCAGCAATATAGAGAAAAGTCATTGATAAAAAAAAAAGAAAAAAAATGCGTGGGGTCCCCCCAAATTCCATTACCAGGCCCTTCAGGTCTGGTATGGATATTAAGGGGAACTCCGCGCCAATTAAAAAAAAAGACGTGCGGGTCCCCCTCAAAATCCGTACCAGGCCCTTCAGGTCTGGTATGGATTTTAAGGGGAACCCCCGCGCCAAACTTAAAAAAAAAATAGCGTGTGGGTCCCCCTAAAAATCCACACCAGACCCTTATCCAAGCACGCAACCTGGCAGGCCGCAGGAAAAGAGGGGGGCGAGAGCGGCCCCCCCTCCCTCCTGAACCGTACCAGGCCACATGCCCTCAACATGGTCAGGATGTCCCCATGTTGATAGGGACAAGGGCCTCATCCCCACAACCCTTGCCCAGTGGTTGTAGGGGTCTGCGGGCGGGGGGCTTATCGGAATCTGGAAGACCCCTTTAACTAAGGGGACCGCCAGATCCCGGCCCCCCCTGTGTGAAATGGTAATGGGGTACAAATGTACCCCTACCATTTCACAAAGAAAAATGTAAAAAATGTTAAAAATTACAATAGCCGGTTTTTGACAATTCCTTTTATTAATGTCTTCTCCTTTCTTCCATCTTCTTCTTCCATCTTCTTCTTCCAGCTTCTTCTTTTCTCCATTCGGGTTTCTTCCTCCATCTTGTTCTTTATCTTCCTCTTCATCTTCATCTTCTTCTTCCTTCGGTGTTCTTGTCCGCATCTTGCTCCGGCTTCTTGTTCCCCTTCTTCTTTCTCCGGCTGCTCCGTTTGAATTCGAGGTTCCCGCTGTGTGACGCTTCAGTTCTTCAGTTCTCCTCTGGGTCCGCTGCCACCCGGTGGCTCCGCCCCCTCTGACACCACGGGGAAAGTCCCCGTGAAATCCATGTGCGTCAGAGGGGGGCGGGGTCACCGGGTGGTAGCGGACCCAGAGGAGAACTGAAGAACTGAAGCGTCACACAGCGGTAACCTCAAATACAAACGGAGCGGCCGGAGAAAGAAGAAGGGAACAAGAAGCCAGAGCAAGATGCGGACGAGAACACCGAAGGTGTCAGGTCACCTACGGCCAGGTGACAGATGCACACCGTAGGGGGACAGGAGTGCACCGCAAGGTAGTGAACCCTATGGCTGACTGCTGCGGATAGGAAACTGGGTGGTTGTGGAAAGCGGGACCAGAGGAGCACAACCAGGATCCTATAGGAAGCTAGAGCCAAGATTCCCCAGGGCGCGGAGTTTAAGACCCAGCAGGTCTTCTCCAGAGCCTCTAGTGGTGAGGATGTTATGCTGCAGGCTGGGTCCAGGTTGCGGCCCCTAGAGTCTCCTAGCTCACGCCCCGTAGGATAAGGGGACAAGAGGGGAAGCAGCAGCACAAGATATAAGAGTAACGAATAACAAGCTGAAGGTCAAGGGCCACAAGCAGACAAGGATAACGAAAGACAAGCCGAAGGTCAAGGGTCACGAGCAGACATGGATAGTCGGGGACAAGCCAATAACGTAACAGAGAGACAGACGTAGCACACGGCAGGCAGGAACCCAAACACACAATGCCTAACAAACACGTTGATCAGCAAAGCAGGCTTGCAGTGCACAGGTTAATATAGTGTTCTGTGATAGGGCCTGGGGTGGAGTCAGGCTGGGAGGAGATTATAAAGGAAGCCAGGTGAAAGGGTTCTGGCCTCTAAGATGAACACATGAGGAGGAAAGGTAAGATGGCAGACAGACATTAATGCATATCCATGACAGTACCCTCCCTCTTACGAGGCCTCCCCCTTCGCCGCCTGGGCCCAGGTTTAGAGGGAAACTTCAGATGAAACTCCTTTAACAGACGAGGTGCAAAGACCTCAGATGCAGTGATCCAAGACCTCTCCTCAGGACCAAACCCTTTCCAATGAACGAGGTACTGAAGAACGCCTTTACAGAGTCGGGAGTCCAGAATTTGACTGATCTCGTACTCCTGATTATCCTCAGAGACAGGTGCCACGGTAGGGAGAGGACGAGAGAATTTATTGAGGACTAAAGGCTTTAGAAGAGCAACATGGAAGGAGTTAGTGATTTTAAGGCTTTTAGGAATCTGGAGTTTGAAACAAACCGGATTCAGTTTAGCAGTTACCGTGTATGGACCAATGAATCGTGGAGCAAACTTCAGAGAAGGAACTCGGAGCTTGATGTTCCTGGTAGAGAGCCAGACTTTGTCCCCTGGCTGAAGAGAAGGTGGTTTACGCCTGCGGCGGTCGGCAAAGCCTTTGAATTTTTCAGCAGCTGCCCGGAGGGAATCATGAACGTCACCCCAAACGGAATTGAGAGACTCCTTAACCGAAGCCAAAGCTGGAATATCTGGAGAACAGATCATGGGAAGAGGAAGTTGAGGGTGTTTTCCATAAACTGTGAAAAAGGGTGTCTTCTGTGAACTGGTATTCACATGATTGTTATGGGAGAATTCTGCCCACGGGAGTAGAGAGGACCAATCGTCATGGTGAGAAGACACAAAGGTGCGAAGAAAGACCTCCAACTCCTGATTAACCCTCTCAGTCTGTCCATTGGATTGGGGATGGTAAGAAGAAGAAAAATCCAAGACAATCTTGAGGGATTTGCAAAAGGCTCTCCAAAAACGAGACGTGAATTGGACTCCCCTGTCGGAAACAATATGAGAAGGAACCCCATGAAGGCGGAGAATTTCTCGAATGGAAATGGGAACCAAGGCAGGGGCAGAAGGAAGACCAGGAAGAGGAACAAAATGAGCCATCTTGGAGAACCGATCGATTACCACTCAAATGACTGTATTATTCTCAGACAGTGGGAGGTCGGTGATAAAATCCATGGCAATATGAGCCCAGGGCTCCTTAGGAATGGGCAAGGGCATGAGGAGACCAGCAGGAGCTTGTGTGGAGGATTTGGACTGAGCGCAGACATGACAAGCTTTAACGTAGTCTTTGACGTCTGAGCGGAGATTAGGCCACCAGTAGTGACGACTGATGAGTAGGAAGGAACGGAGGAATCCAGAATGGCCTGCCACCTTGGAATCATGTACCCAACGAAGGATCTTAGCTCAGTGGGGACAAAGGTCTTACCAGGCGGAATTTTTGACTTCAGGGTGGTAGAGTGGGCAACAATGCATGAGGTTGGAATGATCGGCTCAGGTTCAGGGGCAGACTCCTCGTCCAAAGTGTCAAATGACCTAGAGAGCGCATCAGCCCGACCGTTGCAGGAACCAGGTTTGTAAGTAATCGTGAAATTAAAACGGGCAAAGAAGAGACTCCACCTGGCCTGTCTAGGATTCAGACGTTTAGCATTCTGTAGATACTGTAAATTTTTGTGATCGGTAAAGATCGTTATGGAGTGAGGGGAACCCTCCAAGAGATGACGCCACTCCTCTAACGCCAATTTAATTACGAGAAGTTCCCGATCACCGATGGCATAATTCCTCTCTGCCTGAGAAAACTTTTTGGAGAAGAACGCACATGGTTGACGTCTCTTCTCAAAGATTTGAAGAAGCACAGCTCCCACCCCCATTGAGGAAGCGTCCACTTCAATAAAAAATGCATTCCCAGGATTTGGTCTCCTCAAGAGGGGGCCAGAAACAAAGGCCTGTTTCAGGTTGTGAAATGCAGAGACAGCTTCGGGAGGCCAGTCTTTGGCATTCACACCCTTAGTCAAAGCGATAATAGGCGCGGCAATGGAAGAGTAGTTCCTTATGAACTGCCTATAATAATTAGTGAAGCCAAGAAAGCGCTGCGTGGCCTTGAGGCTAGCAGGAAGAGGCCAGTTGGTAATAGCCAAGACCTTCCCAGGATCCATACGAAGACCCGAACATGAGACAAAGCACCCCAGAAACAGGACCTCAGAACATTCAAAGGAACATTTCTCCAGCTTGGCATAGAGATTGTTCTCTCTAAGACGCTGAAGTACAGTGCGGACATGGTTTCTGTGGACGAGCAGATTTTCAGAAAAGATCAGAATGTCATCCAGATAGATGACAACAAACTGGTACAGCAGATCTCTGAAGATTTCATTGACAAAGTTTTGGAACACGGCTGGAGCATTACACAGACCAAAAGGCATCACCAGGTATTCGTAATGCCCGTCTCTAGTGTTGAATGCAGTCTTCCATTCGTCACCCTCCCGTATTCGAATGAGATTGTACGCGCCTCTGAGATTCAACTTGGTAAAAATGGAGGCACCCTTCAACCTATCGAATAACTCAGATATTAAGGGTAAGGGGTATCGATTTTTAATAGTAACCGCATTTAAACCCCGATAATCGATGCAGGGTCTTAAGGTACCATCCTTTTTGGCAACAAAAAAGAACCCTGCCCCTGCAGGCGAAGAGGATTTCCGGATGAAACCTCTCTCCAAATTCTCTGCAACATACTCAGACATGGCCTGGGTCTCTGGGATGGACAGAGGGTAGGTACGACCCCTGGGTAGAGTTGCTCCGGGGACAAGATCAATAGCACAGTCAAAAGACCTGTGGGGAGGAAGCACCTCAGCTGATTTCTTACAGAACACATCCCGGTAATCGCTGTATGCAGCGGGAAGATCAGAAGAAACAGAAGTGGCAGCAACCGGAAGACTCTCCTTGGGGGTCACCTTGAGAAGACATGACGAGAAACATGAGGAACCCCAGGCCAGGATCTGCCCAGAGACCCAGTCCACATGTGGAGAGTGGAGCTGTAGCCAAGGGAGGCCCAATACAACTGGGGTAGAGGCCTTGGGTAGAATAAGAAAGGATATCCACTCCTGGTGGAGAATCCCTACCGACATCCTAATGGGTAGCGTCTGGAAGCGAATAGGGCCCCCTGGGAGAACAGTGCCATCAATTGCCGAGACTACCAATGGGGTAGTGAGAGGTGAAAGGGTAAGCTTCATAGAAGAAGCAGTTCTCCAATCCATAAAATTGCCGGCAGCCCCGGAATCCAGATATGCAAGGGTTGACTGAGGAGAAGTGCCTACATGAAGGAACACCGGCAAGAGAAGGCGAGAAGGTGATGTTTCTGGGTCCAATACTCCACCTTCCAAATGTATTAGACCCGAGCGTTTCCCGGACGAAGCGAGCAGGAGTCACGAAAATGACCCTTGCCCCCACAATAGAGGCACAAGCCCAGAGTTCTGCACCTAGCACGTTCTTCGGGGGTTAGTCTGGTCCGGCCCAGCTGCATAGGTTCCTCAGCAGGTAGAGGATGCTCCACGGGACGAAGGGAGGGGAGCTCAGACTGGCTAGAACCCAGAGAGTGCTGGCGTCTTTTTTCTAAGGACCTCTCTTGAAAACGAATGTCGATCTGATTGCATAACGGAATTACATCGTCCAGACCGACGGGAATGGCTCTTCCCGCTAATTCGTCTTTCACTCGGTCAGAGAGGCCATGTAAAAAGGTAGCGACCAGGGCCTCATTATTCCAGCTCAATTTAGCTGTGTGGATACGGAACTGAAGAGCATATTGTCCCACTGAACTAGATTCTTGGCGAAAACGTAAGACAGCACTAGCCGCTGAAGAAGCCCGAGTCGGCTCTTCGAAGATATTACGAAAGAGCTTCAAGAAGTCGGACAGGCTGGAAACCACCGGATCATTCCTCTCCCACAGGGGGGCAGCCCAGGCCAATCGTGCATTGGCTGAGAAACCCCCTGCAGGCCTTGGTGTCCCCAGAGAAACGGAACGGAGCTGGCAGTGTTAGTGAGTGTGTGGCTGCGACTGGTGCGATAGGTGCGGATTCGGGGTTCCCAAGGAGGCCTGAAGCTGTTCGAATCGAGAAGCCAGATCCTGGAGGAATCGCATCACCTGAGTCTGATTCGATTCCTGGGTTTCAAGTCTGCGAACTATGCCCTGCAATGGATCATCCGCCCGGGAGCGGCATGTCAGCCGGGTTCATGGCTGATCAAACTGTCAGGTCACCTACGGCCAGGTGACAGATGCACACCGTAGGGGGACAGGAGTGCACCACAAGGTAGTGAACCCTATGGCTGACTGCTGCGGATAGGAAACTGGGTGGTTGTGGAAAGCGGGACCAGAGGAGCACAACCGGGATCCTATAGGAAGCTAGAGCCAAGATTCCCCAGGGCGCAGAGTCTAAGACCCAGCAGGTCTTCTCCAGAGCCTCTAGTGGTGAGGATGTTATGCTGCAGGCTGGGTCCAGGTCGCGGCCCCTAGAGTCTCCTAGCTCACGCCCCGTAGGATACGGGGACAAGAGGGGAAGCAGCAGCACAAGATATAAGAGTAACGAATAACAAGCTGAAGGTCAAGGGCCACAAGCAGACAAGGATAACGAAAGACAAGCCGAAGGTCAAGGGTCACGAGCAGACAGGGATAGTCGGGGACAAGCCAATAACATAACAGAGAGACAGACGTAGCACACGGCAGGCAGGAACCCAAACACACAATGCCTAACAAACACGTTGATCAGCAAAGCAGGCTTGCAGTGCACAGGTTAATATAGTGTTCTGTGATAGGGCCTGGGGTGGAGTCAGGCTGGGAGGAGATTATAAAGGAAGCCAGGTGAAAGGGTTCTGGCCTCTAAGATGAACACATGAGGAGGAAAGGCAGACAGACATTAATGCATATCCATGACAGAAGGAAGACGGAAGATGAAGATGAAGATGAAGAACAAGATGGAGGAAGAAACCCGAATGGAGAAAAGAAGAAGCTGGAAGAAGAAGATGGAAGAAGAAGATGGAACAAGATGGAAGAAAGGAGAAGACATTAATAAAGGAATTGTCAAAAAACGGCTATTGTCATATTTAAAATTTTTGACACTTTTTTTGTGAAATGGTAGGGGTACATTTGTACCCCATTACCATTTCACACAGGGGGGGTGGGATCTGGAGGTCCCCTTTGTTAAAGGGGTCTTCCAGATTCTGATAAGCCCCCGCCCGCAGACCCCCACAACCACCGGCAAGGGTTGTGGGGATGAGGCCCTTGTCCCCATCAACATGGGGACATGGTGTTTTGGGGGACCCCCACGCATTTTTTTTCAAAGACTTTCAATGACTTTTATCTGTATTGATGGGAACCAGCAATTCATTACAGCCGCGAGTACTTTTAAATGACTATTATTTTACTTTAGAAATGTCATTTTGCTCTCGAACTGTTATAAACATGGAAAACATGCGCTAATTTACAGGCATACTATAGACACCCCCCAGGTATGATATTTAGGGCCAGTTCACACCGGATGCAGTGCAGTGCGTTTTTTTGATGCATGAAGAAAGTTGATCACATTAATGCCAATGGCATAGTTTACACCACTGCAGTCCGTTCCAGTGCGTTTCAGAAAGGAAAAAAAATTGGTCATGCTGCATTTTTTAGGTACAGAACTGTACTGGACCGCAGTAAAACACATCAAAAATGCAACGGAACGTACCAAAAACGCACTGGAATGCACCTGAACGCACCTAAATGCACCAAAGACGCACTGCAACACACTTGTCCTAAGTGAAAAGAGGGGGAAAAAACACTGGACTGCATCAAAAATGCACTGGAACGTGTCAAAAACGCGCATGCAGAAAAGCACCTGGAACGCATCCAGACTGCGTTTTTATGGTGTGAACTAGGGCCAGTTCACACCATAGAAACGCAATCCGGCTGCGTTCCAGGTGCTTTTTTGCATGCACGTTTTTGATGCGTTCCAGTGTATTTTTGTTACGTTTTTGATGCAGTCCAGTGCTTTTTTTCACCCCTCTTTTTTATTAACCATAGATAAGGACACGTGTGTTCCAGTGCGTTTTTGGTGCATTTAGGTGTGTTCCGGTGCGTTCCAGTGCGTTTATGATGCGTTTTGCTGCGTTCCAGTACAGTCCAGTCCAGTGCAGGTAAAATGCAGCATGTTCTACTTTTTTTGTGGAACTGGAACAAACACTGCCATTTAGAACCATATAACCAACTTTCCATGCATTTTTGATGCATAAAAAACGCAATGGATTGCATGTGGTGTGAAATGTCCCTTAGGGTGGGACCTGGGCCCCCATTTTAAGGCCAATAACTAGAAGATAAGCCAGCCAAGTGGGGACTAGCAAAATTAACAAGTCAGTTCCCATAGACTGCAATGGTATTTGTTGGTGGGGGGGGGGGGGGTGTTTGTCCCATCTCTAATTTTGTAGCATGCTGGATGATGTGCTTAATTTTGGACAGGAGGGGGGGTTACTTTCTGCTAGCTGCATTTGTGTTGGTCTGAGCATGCCCAGGCAGTTCGTTTTTGTTTTTTTTTTGGTGCTTTTTGTGTGTGAACATTACCTGGATATTTCTGGGCATGCTCAGAGAGTGTTTTTATGGGTTAGTAATTGAAGGACATCCTTAACAGGTGTACCCACTTTGAAGTTCAGTCTCTACATTGGGTGAACTTACATTTTGGGTGTTTTATGGACTGTGCATGTTTTTTCAATTGCCTTATTAGCATACAAACCTATGTTATATAAAGCTCGCAGATAGCATCCTCTCCTTTGCCCTGAAAAGAGGCAAGTGTGTGTGTGCGGCAAAAAGTACATTTTGGTGTTTTTATTGAGTTTGTAACACATGTATTTTATTTGTTATGTCTTTGCAAAACAGGTGTTTGTTTTACTTTTGTTGATTGTATTTTTTTGTGTGGGGAAAATGTTCCCCTGAAATAATTTTGATGTTGTTAATGTGTGTCGTTTGTTCACTTTGATTTAATTGTCTGTGCTGCATTATTTTGCCAAATCTTTCTCAAGATGTTGTGAGTCTGTGACTAATGTTTCAAATTGACCATGTTTTTTATTTTGGCTTCCCATTGTTTTGTTGACCAATAAAATTTGATGCAAAGTTTTGATGTTTGTTTTGTGTTTTCTTTGAAACAAATGTGACAGCTGATTGGCATGTCAAAACAAAACAGGTGTGATTTGTCTAACCTGGTGCCTTCATGCTAGCATATACATGTATATAGTCACCAGGAAATGAAAAATACAGAGCGGTAAGTATTCAATTTTCCTTTTTACTGCAGTGGTTCTCGGCCTCAGTCCTCAAGTACCCCCAACAGGACATGTTTTGTGAATTTATCTTATCGAGAATTGCTGTCCAAAATACAAAACCATTGACTGTGATTTAAAGCACATGTGCAAGATGAAGGAAAACCTGCAAACATGGCCTGTTGGGGGTACTTGAGAAGCACTGATTTAGAGCACTGCACCTAAAAATAGCTCAAGGCAATAAGATTCTAATTGTGGGCATTTTGAGGGAAACAAAGTAAGTGTTAGAACCCCTGCTTGTTTTTTTTGGTTTTTTTTAGGTTGGGCTTTGTGTCCCTTTTAGTAAAATTGGCTTCACTTCCTGTCACGCAGCTAAACAGTAAGTGAAGGTAAAACCCTACCAATGTCTTTTCTTGGGGACACACAGATCAATCTAACTAGTGTCCCCATTAAGCAAATTGCACTCTAGCACTTTGTTGTGTACACCCCAAATCATTGGGTAGTTTGGGGTTTAGTAAAGACAAATCCACTCTGCAGTAAAAGTGTAGCTGATGAAAATCTGAGGGGGAAGCACTGTTGATTGTAACATCCAATCGTGTAAAAGCAAAGATGGTGTTTTTTTTGTTTGCTTGCATGTCCCCCTCGGATATCCAGCAAGTGCACTTGTAGTGCAAAGTAGATTTGCCTTTAGTAAATAAACCCTAAAGTCCAAAATACCTAATCATTTGGGGTGTACCCCGCAAAATGCTGGAGTGCAATGTACATAATGGGGAAAGTATTTAGATTGACCTGTGTGTCCCCCAAGGAAAGACATTGGTAGGGATTTACCCTCACTTCCTGTGTGGCTATGTGACAGGAAGTGAATTATTTGGAAGGATAAAGTGGCCAAATTTGGGAGTTGTCTTCACCCTATCAGCGGTGCAGACATCCCCAAAAACCGTCTGGACTTGTAATCCCTCTGCACTCTATCCCCAAGCAAAAATAAGAAAGGATTTCATTTAGTTTAACTTTGCAAAGACACATTCCTAAGTTGAATTGTGATGCATGTCAATGGCCCATTTAGACCCTCTTTAATCACTTGAGATCAGTGCTATAACTGATCGACGGCCACAGCACGGTCCTCAATTGCCGGGAGTCCCCCCCCCCCCTCCCGCCGCCATCCGGTGCTTCTCCGTGCTCTCCCGTGCCATCTGGGGCTCGGAGAACGAATTGGCCGGCGCCGGATGGGAAGCATAGAGATGACTGGTGACCAGATGGTCACCAGTCATCTCTATGACCGTCGGAGGCCCGGGCGCGACGTTATGACATCACACCGGGTTCCCGTATGTAAACAAAGCCGTGATCTCGGCTGTCAGCATGAGATCGGTGAATTTTTTTGACCGATCTCATGCTTTCCAGCCTGGAGGAGAGATGTGGGGTCTTATTGACCCTGCATCTCTCCATAAAGAGGACCTGTCACAATAGATTCCTATTACAAGAGATGTTTACATTCCCTGTAATAGGAATAAAAGTGATAAAAAAAAACAAAAAAGTTAAAAAAAGAGTAAGAAATACAAAAAAGTAAAAAACAACAAAATTATAATAATAAAAAAAAACGCCCATGTACCCGGTAGCTCGCGCTCAGAAGCGAACACACACGTAAGTCCCGCCCACATATGTAAACGCCGTTCAAACCACACATGTGAGGTATTGCTGCATGCGTTAGAACGAGTGCAACAATTCTAGCACTAGACCTCCTCTGTAATGGTAACGTGTAAAACATTTTAAAGCATCGCCTAGGGAGATTTTTAAGTACTGAAGTTTGGTGTCATTCCATGAGTGTGCGCAATTTTAAAGCGTGACATGTTAGGTATCTATTTACTCAGCATAACAACATCTTTCACATTATACCAAAAAATTGGGCTAACTTTACTGTTTTGTAATTTTTTTAAATTCATGAAACCATTTTTTTCCAGAAAAAAGGCGTTTGAAAATTTATTGCGCAAATACTGAGCGAGATAAAAAATTTGCAATGACCTCCATTTTATTCCCTAGGGTGTCTGCTAAAAAAAGATATATAATGTTTGGGGTTTTGAAGTAATTTTATAGCCATAAATTTATGATTTTTACATGAAGGAGAGAAGTGGCAGAATAGGCCCAGTGCTGATGTGGCTAAAATATCCCAATTATTTTTTTTTTTTTAGTTAGTCTTTTGTATTTATAGAAAAAAACAAAACGCAGAGGTGATCAAATAGCACCAAAAGAAAGCTCTATTTGTGTGCAAAAAAATAATACATTTTCATTGGGTTCCAGTGTTGTATGAGCGTGCAATTGTCATTCAAAATGCATTAGTGCTGAAATTTGAAAATTGGTCTGGGCAGGAAGGGGGTTTAAGTGGCCAGTAAGCAAGTGGTTAATATAAGGCTACATGCACACGGACGTTTTTCCAGCCGCTTGTTTGAGCGTTTTTTGCAGCTTAAAAACGTCTCTCCATGTTAGCCTATGGCGTCCTGGCCACCATGGCGTATTTGAGCTGTAAATGGCATAGGCGTTTTTAGGCCCCATATACACGGGACGCTGGTGCAAAGTCTTCAGAACTAAGGTTGAAAGCGGCGTTTAGAAAGGCGCGCTTTGTGGCGTTTGCATGCCGCGTTTTACCACATTTGCGTCTATATGCATTTAGTTAGGAAACATCATAAGAAGCCGCCTTAAGCTCCAAAAACAGTATTATTAACGATTTCAGCTATTTTGTGAGACCAGAGGGAGTATCAGCAGCTGATAGAGCAGCAGTCTACTTGTATTTAGCGTGTCACTTGCCACATAACTTGCCACAAGTTGTGGATTGTCCACTTGCCACGTCAGCTGCCCCAAGTTGTGGATTGTCCACTTGCCACGTCAGCTGCCCCAAGTTGTGGATTGTCCACTTGCCACGTCAGCTGCCCCAAGTTGTGGATTGTCCACTTGCCACGTCAGCTGCCCCAAGTTATGGATTGTCCACTTGCCACATCACCTGCCCCAAGTTGTGGATTGCCCACTTGCCACGTCACCTGCCCCAAGTTGTGGATTGTCCACTTGCCACGTCACCTGCCCCAAGTTGTGGATTGTCCACAATGCAATGGAAACAATTACATTTTTTTGGGGATATATATATATTTTGAATGTTTTTTCCTCATATGCCATAATTTTTGAGTTTATCAATGTAAAAAAAGAAGTCACCTTTAAAAACGCTTCTAAACTAAAATGCGGCTAAACGCCGGTACCGCGTCTGAAACATGGAAATCTTTGGCGTCTGAAGGCATTTTTTGGCTTTGTGAAAAACGAGGTTAAACGCAACTGTAGTGTTTTGGATGTAATAGAATTCAATGGACCCGCATCCAAAACGCAAGTACCGCGATTTTGCAGCGATTTGCTTTTTTTTTTAACCTGTTTATAGCTGGTTGTTGAAGGAAATGTAAAAAAAATAAACATTGCCGGCTCTAAAAAAAATAAATCTAGAAAAAAAACAGCGTGGGGTACCCCCCAGGTCCATACCAGGCCCTTGGGTCTAGTATGGATTCAAAGGGGACCCCCCCAAAATGAAAAAAATGGCGTGGGGGTCCCCCCAAAATCCATACCAGGCTCTTTAGGTCTGGTATGGATTTTAAGGGGAACTCCGCGCCAAACTTAAAAAAAAAAATAGTGTGGTGGTCCCCCTAAAAATCCACACCAGACCCTTTATCCGAGCACGCAACCTGGCAGGCCGCAGGAAAAGAGGGGGGGACGAGAGAGCGCCCCCTCCCTCCTGAACCGTACCAGGCCACATGCCCTCAACATGGGGAGGATGTCCCCATGTTGATGGGGACAAGGGCCTCTTCCCGACAACCCTGGCCGTTGGTTGTCAGGGTCTGCGGGCGGGGGGCTTTTCGGAATCCGGGAGCCCCCTTTAATAAGGGGGAACCCCAGATACCGGACCCCACCCTATGTGAATGAGTATGGGGTACATCGTACCCCTACCCATTCACCTGGTGGCAAAAAAAGTCAATAAAAAACACAACACAGGTTTTTAAAGTAATTTATTAGGCAGCTCCGGGGGTCTTCTTCCGACTTTGGGGGTCTTTCTGGCGGGCGCCCCGCTATCTTCTTCCAGCTCTTTTGCTAGCGGGGTCCCGGTCTTCTTTGTCGTCTTCTTCTGACTTCGGTGGTCTTTCTGCCGGGCACCCCGCTATCTCCTTCCAGCTCTTTTGCTAGCGGGGTCCCGGTCTTCATCATCGTCTTCTTCCGACTTCGGGGGGTCTATTGTTCTGTTCTCCGGTGTCGTCTCCGCGCTCTCCGGTTCTTCTCCCGCTCTCCGGTGCCTTCTCCGCGATCTCCGGTTCTTTCTGCCTTCTGCCGGGCGCCCCGCTATCTTCTTCCAGCTCTTTTACTAGCGGGGTCCTGGTCTTCATCGTCGTCTTCTTCCCTCTTCTCTCCGCCCGATGTTGCCTCGTCGCTGTCTGCCGCTACAATGCTCTGTCCGCGGAGCGCACTTACTTATATTAGCATGGGGCGTGGTCACTGGGTGGTGCCACCCGCTGACCCCGCCCCCGTATCACGTCACAGTCCCATCATTCACCGGGACTGTGACGTGATACGGGGGCGGGGTCAGCGGGTGGCACCACCCGGTGACCACGCCCCATGCCAATATAAGTGGGTGCGTTCCACGGACAGAGCATTGTAGCGGCAGACAGCGACGAGACAACATCGGGCGGAGAGAAGAGGGAAGAAGACGACGATGAAGACCGGGACCCCGCTAGCAAAAGAGCTGGAAGAAGATAGCGGGGCGCCTGGCAGAAGGCAAAAAGAACCGGAGATCGTGGAGAAGGCACCGGAGAGCGGGAGAAGAACCGGAGAGCGCGGAGACGACACCGGAGAACAAAACAAGAGACCCCCGAAGTCGAAAGAAGACGACGATGAAGACCGGGACCCCGCTAGCAAAAGAGCTGGAAGAAGATTGCGGGGCGCCCGGCAGAAAGACCCCCGATGTCGGAAGAAGACCCCGGAGCTGACTAATAAATTACTTAAAAACCTGTGTTGTGTTTTTTATTGACTTTTTTTTTCCACCAGGTGAATGGGTAGGGGTACGATGTACCCCATACTCATTCACATAGGGTGGGGGGGCCAGCATCTGGGGGCCCCCTTATTAAATGGGGCTCCCAGATTTCAGACCGCAGACCCCGACAACCAACGGCCAGGGTTGTTGGGAAGAGGCCCTTGTCCCCATCAACATGGGGGCAGGTGCTTTGGGGTGGGGGAGTGCAGGGCGCCCCCTGCCCCAAAGCACCCACCCCCCCATGTTGAGGGCATTCGGCCTGGTACGATTCAGGAGGGGGGGCGCGCTCGCTCGCCCCCCCTTTCCTGACCTGCCGGGCTGCGTGCTCGGATAAGGGTCTGGTTTGGATTTTGGGGGGCCCCCATGCCGTTTTTCGGCGTAGGGGGTTTCCCTTAAAATCCATACCGGACCTAAGGGCCTGGTATGCTCCTGGAGGGGAACCCTTGCCGTTTTTTTAATGAAAATTTGGCGAGTTACCCTTCATGATTCATACCAAACACGGGACAGCGTGCGCGAGGCTGCCGAGAACCAGCGCGATGAGACATTCTCGGCCAGGTAAGTCTCCTCTAGGACACGATTGAGCGGCTGCTTCACGCTCAAGTTGTGTCCAAGTTGCCTCGCAAAGTCGCGCTGTCCGTGTCAGCCGGCACACGAGTCGCCCCGCGAGTCGTAGTACACCAGTGGCGGCTGGTGCTGAAATTTTTTGGGGGGGCGCAAACAAACTGAAAAAATAAATAAAAAATCATCAATTGCCACCACTGTGCCCATTAAACGCAGCCACTGTGCCCAAACGCCACTAGTTTGTCCCCAAATGCAGCCAGTTTCTCCCACATAATACAGCCAGTTTCTCCCCCATAATGCAGCCAGTTTCTCCCCCATAATGCAGCCAGTTTCTCCCCCATAATGCAGCCAGTTTGTCCTCATAATACAGCCAGTTTGTCCCCTATATGCAGCCAGTTTCTCCCCCAAATGCAGCCAGTTTCTCCCCTATATGCAGCCAGTTTGTCCCCTATATGCAGCCAGTTTCTCCCACAAATGCAGCCAGTTTCTCCCCCAAATGCAGCCAGTTTCTCCCCTATATGCAGCCAGTTTCTCCCCCATATGCAGCCAGTTTCTCCCCCAATATACAGCCAGTTTCTCCCCCAATATACAGCCAGTTTCTCCCCCATAATGCAGCCAGTTTCTCCCCCATAATGCAGCCAGTTTCTCCCCCAATATACAGCCAGTTTCTCCCCCATAATGCAGCCAGTTTCTCCCCTATATGCAGCCAGTTTCTCCCCCATAATGCAGCCAGTTTCTCCCCCAATATACAGCGAGTTTCTCCCCCATAATGCAGCCAGTTTCTCCCCTATATGCAGCCAGTTTCTCCCCCATAATGCAGCCAGTTTCTCCCCTATATGCAGCCAGTTTCCCCCCTATATGCAGCCAGTTTCTCCCCCATAATGCAGCCAGTTTCTCCCCCATAATACAGCCAGTTTCTCCCCCATATGCAGCCAGTTTGTCCTCATAATACAGCCAGTGTATTAGGTCTCCCCTGTCATCCCCACATCTCTGGCATTTTGCATCCGGTCTCCTACCAAACTGGAACATCCTGTGATGTGTGTAGTACACCAGTGGCGGCTGGTGCTCAAATTTTTTGGGGGGGCGCAAACAAACTGAAAAAATAAATAAAAAATCATCAATTGCCACCACTGTGCCCATTAAACGCAGCCGCTGTGCCCAAACGCCACTAGTTTGTCCCCAAATGCAGCCAGTTTCTCCCACATAATACAGCCAGTTTCTCCCCCATAATGCAGCCAGTTTCTCCCCCATAATGCAGCCAGTTTCTCCCCCATAATGCAGCCAGTTTGTCCTCATAATACAGCCAGTTTGTCCCCTATATGCAGCCAGTTTCTCCCCCAAATGCAGCCAGTTTCTCCCCTATATGCAGCCAGTTTGTCCCCTATATGCAGCCAGTTTCTCCCACAAATGCAGCCAGTTTCTCCCCCAAATGCAGCCAGTTTCTCCCCTATATGCAGCCAGTTTCTCCCCCATATGCAGCCAGTTTCTCCCCCAATATACAGCCAGTTTCTCCCCCAATATACAGCCAGTTTCTCCCCCATAATGCAGCCAGTTTCTCCCCCATAATGCAGCCAGTTTCTCCCCCATATGCAGCCAGTTTCTCCCCCAATATACAGCCAGTTTCTCCCCCATAATGCAGCCAGTTTCTCCCCTATATGCAGCCAGTTTCTCCCCCATAATGCAGCCAGTTTCTCCCCCAATATACAGCGAGTTTCTCCCCCATAATGCAGCCAGTTTCTCCCCTATATGCAGCCAGTTTCTCCCCCATAATGCAGCCAGTTTCTCCCCTATATGCAGCCAGTTTCCCCCCTATATGCAGCCAGTTTCTCCCCCATAATGCAGCCAGTTTCTCCCCCATAATACAGCCAGTTTCTCCCCCATATGCAGCCAGTTTGTCCTCATAATACAGCCAGTTTATCCCCCCCCAGCCCTGCACTTACCTTCCTCAAGTCAGCGCCGTCCTTCTTCCGTCCTCGATGTCTTCTCCCGCCCTCTATGTCACTTCAGCCAATCAGGTTACCGGTAACCAGACCCGGTGAACCTGATTGGCCAGGGAACGCACCCCTGTGCGTCCTCTCATTAGGTATTTAGAAGCCGATTACAGCCCTCAGGCAGTAGTCGGGAAGCCTATCAGAGCCTGCTGGCTCTGATAGGCACTTCTAAAGGCCAATCAGACGCTGTGACTCAGATGGCCGGCGCTCAAGGGGCCGGCCATCTGAATAGTGGGCGGCAGCAATACATAGGTTCATGCAATGCATGAACCTATGTATTGTTGTGGTGAGTGACGGCCGGGCGCAGAAGCGAGCGGTAGCGGCGCTTCTGCGCCCACTATGGTCGCGCCGCCATGTGTAAAAAAAATACATAAAAAAAAAAACTCTTAAAGGGCCCGTTTTTTTTTGGGTTTTTTTGGTGACCACAGGAGGGGGGGGGGGCGGCGCCCGGGCGCCCCCTATGGACGGGCCGCCACTGTAGTACACTCTATGTATCAGATAAAGATGGGACACTATTTGGGAGGGAGATAATGACACTCTAGGTCCTGTTTCTAATATACGCTTCCACTGTTCCTGTGATAGTTGGCTCACATCTCTCTCCCATTTATCCTTGTTTTTAATATCTAATCCTTCTCCCTGATCCGCCTCTTCTATGTTCCCATACATATCTGAGATCGTCCCTCTGGAAGCCTCTGCATTTACTAATGTACGGAGAAGGGGCATATCGTTCCATTCTGGTGGTCCCTGTCCAAACTGTGCGTTCATCACGTGCCTGATTTTCAGGTATCTATAAAAGGATCTATTCGGGACCACATAATCTTCCCTTATCTCTTGAAATTACTTGTTGCTTCTGTCATAGACACAGGTAGCTTCCCCTCCTCAGCTGCCCAATTACCGTATTTATCGGCGTATAACACGCACCGGCGTATAACACGCACCCCAAGTTTAGGAGGGAATTTTAGGGAAAAAAACTTTTAGGAGGGAAGTTTAAGGAAAAAAAAAACTTACATTTAAATGCAGCCTTACCAGTGTCCGTTGCAGCCTTGTCAGCAGTGTCCATTGCAGCCTTTGCCCAGTGTCCAGTGCAGCCTTTGCCCAGTGCAGCTTTGCTCAGTGTCCAGTGCAGCTTTGTCCAGTGCAGCCTTTGCCCAGTGTCCAGTGCAGCCTTTGCCCAGTGCAGCCTTTGCCCAGTGTCCAGTGCAGCTTTGTCCAGTGCAGCCTTTGCCCAGTGTAGCTTTGCCCAGTGTCCAGTGCAGCCTTTGCTAAGTGCAGCCTTGCCCCAGTTTTCAAAATTGGCGCCGCCGAGATCGCCGCAGAGACTAGGCGGAGCGGGGCGAACGCCGCCGAGAACGCAGGGACGCAGAGACGCAGGGACTGGGCGGAGCCGCCGCCGAGATACACATAGCCGAGTGTACTCGGCTATACTCGGCTTTTCTCGGCTCCGCTCACAGTCACGCCGAGTCCCGCCCTATGATGGACATATCACAGGTCCAATGGCGGGACTGGGCGTGACTGTGAGCAGAGCCGAGAAAAGCCGAGTATAGCCGAGTACACTCGGCTATATGTATCTCGGCGGCGATCACTGCGCTCCGCTCAGTCAAAGGAGATCGCCGGGATCAGTGGGTATCGGCGTATAACACGCACCCACGATTTTCCCCTGATTTTAAGGGGAAAAAAGTGCGTGTTATACGCCGATAAATACGGTAAATACCACCAGGAGTTTTGGAAGCAGCACCTTGCTGTAAGTTTTGTATATTTCTATTGGCAAGCCATCCAGCCCAGGGGCCTTTTGGCTTGCCATGTCCGCAATTGCCATTTGTAGCTCTTCCAGCGTAAGTGGTGCCTCCAATCTCTCTTTGTCTTCCCCTGACAACAGGGGAATCTGCAGCCCTTCAAAGAAGCTCTCCATCTCTCTTTCTACATTGCTATGTGGTGTACTACTATACAAGTTTTGGTAATACTTTTTAAAAACCTCTGTAATTTCCGGGGTGCCTCTCTTGATTTCCCCTTCCTCGTCACAAACAACTGAGATGACAGATAGGGGAGCGTTGGCCCTAGCAATCAGGGTCAAAATTCTCCCCACTCTCTCACCCTCCCCAAAAAAGCTCTGTTTTTGAAATAGCCTTTTGTTTTCCGCTTTTTCCATTAATAGTTTTTTATACTCTTCCTGTCTTCCTAACCATTCTTTATGTTTCTCTATGGTTGGATTTTCCACATAGCCTATCCCTGCCCTTTTCACCTTTTCCCTTGCTGCAACCTCCTTGGCACGTGTCTGTTTTTCAATAGTTGAATTTTTTTTAATTAAAACTCCTCGCAGTGTATCCCATATAACCCCCCTCGAGGCTGATCCTGTGTTTAATGTTATAAATTCTTTCAGACTAGCACATATCCCCTCCGGATCTTCAATTACTTCCAGCCAGAATGGGTTTATCTTCCAATCCCCCTTACTATAACTTCTACTTGTCTTGATTTCAAAGGTCACTGATGAGTGGTCCGAGATACTTCTTGGTTCGTATTCCACCTCCCCCAGGGCACAAGGTCTAGGTCAAGGTTAAAGTACAAGGTCTATCCTGGATGCGACCTCGAGTGGCAGGAGAATTGTCTTTCCCCCGGGTGTCTCCCCCTCCATACGTCCACCAGCCCCGTCTCCGCACAGAATTGGAGAAGGGGCCTGACCTAACTTTTTATTCATAGTCATATTAAAGTCCCCTGCCACTATAACAAACTCCATTAAATCCCACAGGATTTCTTTGCTAAACGGGGGGGATATAAATATTGGCCACCACATATTCTTTTGTCTCTATCCGGCAAAAAAGGAAAACATACCGCCCCTTTGAATCCACCTTGCTCTGTCTGCAGGAGAACACCATTCCAGAGTCAACCAATACACTTACCCTCCTTGAATAGGAGGTGTGAGTGGAGTGGTATTGTACTCAGTATTTCCTGTGTTTTAATACGCTAGTGGTTTCCTTTTCCAGATGTGTCTCCTGCAGACACAGCATCTTAATATTACCCATTTCCGCCATTGGAAAAATTGCCTGTCTTTTGGCTGGATCTTTTACCCCTCGAACATTCCATGAGCACACCTTTATACTTCTAACTTGATTTGGGGGTTCTCCTTTTATCCTCTCTATTGTTTATCATCTGCCCCTTTTATATTTTCTTATTTTTCAGTGTACCTCCCATTTTGTGATCTTGTACCTTAAAAGTGCTTTCCTCTTAATTTTCATGTTTTATTACAGTGGGGAGATGTGGATATTACAGTGGGGAGATGTGAATATTACAGTGGGGAGATGTGAATATTACAGTGGGGGAGATGCAAATATTACAGTGGGGGAGATGTGAATATTACAGTGGGGGGGGGAGATGTGAATATTACAGTGGAGGAGATGTAAATATAACAGTGGGGGGAGATGTGGATATTACAGTGGGGGGAGATGTGGATATTACAGTGGGGGAGATGTGAATATTACAGTGGGGGAGATGTGGATATTACAGTGGGGGAGATGTGAATATTACAGTGGGGAGATGTTGATATTACAGCGGGGACTTTGTCTTGTCTTTTTTTTTTGCTGATCCGAAAAATGATCCGATCCGTGACTCTGATCCGAGGAACAATCCGAACCGTGAGTTTTTTGATCCGTTGCACCCCTACTTTACAGCTCCCCCCCCCTCCCCCATGTCCAAAAAAAAAAAGAGAATGGAAATATGTTCCTGTAAGAAAGTCCAGTTTACCCCCCGGGAAAAAAAAAGGGGGGGGGAGGAGATACAAAAAAGAAGGAGATCCCAAAACCCCCTCTTTTATCTTTTAGTCTTTAAGTTTCAGTGTTTATTGTTCTCCTTCTCCCCGCTGTATCTTCCCCTCATTTATGTCCATCCATGATGTCAATTCAGAAGTGGATTAAAAAACATATTTTCCCCCTTTACTCTTATCCGCAGGCGTGCAGGATAAAACATTGCATATTTAATTCTGTTTTGCTGCAGTTTACGTTTGCATTCAGTGAATCTTGCCCTTTGTCTCTGTAGTTCGGGGGAAAAGTCTGGGTAAATTGAAATTCTTGCGCCCTTTTATTGTATTTTCTTTCATCTCTCTTGCCTTTTGAAGAATAGTAATTTTGTCTGTAAAATTTAGGAGTTTAATGAGGATAGGCCTTGGTTGGCCTCCAGAGGCTGGGGCCCTAAAAGGGACTCTATGGGCACGCTCAATTGAGAAAAACTTTGATAAACAGTCCTCGCCAAACACTCCTTTAAGCCATTCTTCCATATATTTTGTGGGGTGGTTACCTTCACTTTTCTCGGGGAGACCTAGTACACTTATATTTTTCCTACGTAATATATTTTCCATATCATTAATTTTATTGATGCACATGTTCAGTTGTTCTCTCATTACTTTCATCTCATTTATCATTGGGTTAACATCATCTTCAACCTGACTAAGTTTCCCCTCTAAAGCAGAAGTTCGTATACCAATCCTCTGTACATCATGTTTAAGTACTGACATGTCCTCTTTTATACCTTTCAGTTGGTCAAATATTTCAGACAATGAAGACTCAAGCCTCGTACACACGACCGAGTTTCTCGGCAAGAACCAGCAAGAAACTTGCTGGCAGAGCTTTCTTGCCGAGTAACTCGGTCGTGTGTACGCGGCTATCAGGTTTCTCGTCAAGAAAACCGACAAGAATCTCGACGAAAAAAATAGAGAACCTGCTCTCTATTTTTTCGTCGAGATTCTTGTCAGCATGTTTCTCGACGAGAAAAGTGTGTGTGTGTACACTTACCTTTCGCCGTGGAAACCCGCACATGCTCGAAATGACTTTGACGCATGCGTGGTAGCTTCCTTGGCATAGGTAGGGTGTAGCAAGATGGCGGCGACGGCATCGAATGTGACGAGCGCACGCTCGTCGTAGTCGATGACACCGCGTTCGCTCCATTCAAAGAACCGCGGGTTCTTTGAATAGAGCGTCTGTACACTCGGTCGGGACAAGTTTCTTGTCCAAGAATCTCGTCAAGAAAAACAACGTGTTTTTTCTTGACGAGATTCTCGGTCGTGTGTACGAGGCTTTACAGTTATTAATTGCTTGGAAAATCTCTTTAGTAGATGGCTCACCCTCCTCCGCTGTTCCTATAGTTGTCTCCATCGTTTCTTTTGGTGCCTTTTTCTTGGCCCCCTGATTACTTGCCAGGGTTGCTGGTGTCACTAATGCCAATATCTGGCCCTGGCTTTTCCTCTGGGGGTTCAGCTGTTGCGCCCCTTGTCCTTTCGTAGGTGTATGGCCCGCTGTATGCCCCGGGGTATGTGCGTATTTCTCCAGTTTAGCTGCCGCAGCCGCCTGGCTTGCCTTTGTCCCACGTGCCGGCTGCGTCTGTGCCTGTGTCTGTGCCCCGGTGCCCATGCTGATCCCCTCCTGGGAGGCAGTTTCCTCCCCTCTTTTTCTTGTCATCATGGACAGTGTGCGAGGCATTACAAGCAAGTGTCTAAACCGTCCATTCCAATCCTGTCACTTCCACAGCCAGGTTCACACCTGCACCAAGGTACTCAGGTCTCCTGGGCCTCCCGGCCTGCTCAGGGAAAGGAAAAAAAAAAGTTTTGTGTTACTCCGCTCCTCCTCCGGCTTCCGTATCGCTGGCCTTCCGGTGTCAGCCCCCGGCGAGCTCCAGCAGCTGGGCCGGTCTCAGCAGGGTAGGTCTCAGTGGGGCTCAGCAACATCTGCCCCCTCAGCAAACGAGTAAGCGACCGGGTCAGCACAATCGTGGCGGGCTCCGGCAGCATAGGTCTTCCGCAGGATTTAGTGATATCCGCCCCTCCAGCTCTCTCAGCATACAAGCAATGACAACGGCCGGAGTGGAGCCAAGAAGATGTATCCCAGCAGCTCCGCAAACGTCCGCACCAGCGGACAATGTTCTGGGATGGGTGTTGCGCGGACTGGGCCGTTAGGGTCAGCTGTTCAAACCCACCCGCACCTCCCCTCATCTCTCCTTATCCCCGTTTCCTCCGTCCATTCTTCTCAATCGGCGTGTACCATGGGAGCGGGTTTGAGGTCCGGGTTGCAACGGCCTCTCACCACAACATCCGATCACGCCCCCCTGTTACACTTCAAGTATACAGATCTTTAGTCCATGGGTTAGTTAGAATAGGTGTTAAGAGAGGGGAGGGAGCATTTTTTTAAGATTACGTAGATTTATCCCAGAATTCTACTTTAATTGTAGAGCAAACAAACAAAATATAACATCTGAATTTTCTGCAAAGTATAAAACATGAGACTGTGTCATGTTTAAGTGCTAAGTGCCCACCCATAACATCACTGTTTGGTTTTGACAGCTGCCACTCTCCCTGTGCGGCTGTGGATGCCACTGCTTTGCCCGCCAGTTCCCTGAACTGTGGCTGCTAACAGTTACTCTGCTGCACCTCCTGCTTGGCTACCTGGGCTGCTTAACCCTTTGGTGTCTGTGATGTTGGTTCTAGCTACTATATGCTGTTCACCCAGTATTTTACATGTAAGTGTGCTATTTTCAATAATCATGTTTTTTATACAGGTTTACTGACTCCAACGCCCTCTCATCTGTTTCATATACTGCCTTTGGAGATTCTTCACAGATCTTTACTGAGGAGCTGCAGGAGTTTACTGAACCTTCTTATCATCACTCCCACCTTCCCCCTGTGGACGTTTTTAAATGCACTAAGAATATTGCTTACCCCAGGAGTGCGGAGTAAGCTGTACACACTCCATGTGTCCATACTTTTTGCATGATATTGTAATATAATGTTATTAAAAATTACCTTTCCCTTTCAATCTGCAGTGCTGTGATTTTCTGTAAAATGCAGTGCAATATGGTATCCTGGAGGCGTTCGGTACACAGCTGGTTTATGTAATTTCCTGCTTGTGTGATTGGCTCACTGATTTTCCCAGAAGTGTGCACCAAGATACACATTAGATTTTGGGCATGCTCTGCAACAAACATTTCCATTTTGGTGAGCATCCCACAGGGTTAATTGCATCTAAAGGGATTTAGAAACTTTCCTAATTAGAACCCTGCAAGTGCAGCAGCTGATTGCTAATGAAAAAGTCACTCCCATTCACATTCACTGAGCACATGGACACAGACAAACAACTATTTCTTCAGAATAACAAAAGGTAGTGTAGCGGGGGTCCCAATTTAGGGGGCTGCTATGTTAAATTTAGGGGTAATTCGAGTGGTAGTTGGCTTGGATCTTCCAATTTATTTGGACTCTGCTCTGCTGCTGTTTTCACCTGACGTGCAGTTCCCCTTTAGAAGTATGGGTGGCGCTGTCACTTGGCACCTTCAGTCCTGGGACTATAACTTCAGCCCTGGGCCCAGCACCTTTAGCTGGAGCCCACTTCGGGGAGGAGGAATCCCAGGGTGCCGCCTTGCGAGGGGACCCTCATCTGGAAGAGGAGGCTGGGGGAGGACCGTTCTGAAGGACTGGTGAGAGATCACAGTGAAGGAAGGGGCCCAGTAACTCTCTGGAGGGATGTCATCCATCTGAAAAGGGATCTAACACCGTAACCATTAGGAGGTTCAGGACACTATAGATTCTGTGGCAGGGGATCTCTCGATCGCATCCATCAAGGGAATCTGATTGACTGTTCGAGCTACATACCGGCTGCTAGTGCCATTGTGTGACTATCTGGGTGAGCTATACCCACTCGGGATTGAGTGGCGAAGAAGCCAAGGGGTGTCTGAATCTGATCTGTCCTTCTAACACCTTTCTCTCTTCTCAACTTTGTGGTTATTCGTGTATAAGGAAAATAAACTCTACGCTGGAGTTGCTGCTGGTGTGGACTTTGGAGTTACTGGGGGTATAGAGACTTGTCCTTTACATTCTAAGGGATGAGAACCAACTTTGAGGAGAACCTTGCTGCAAGACCCGTAAGTTAAAGTATGCTTAACCTCTGCAAACCAGAGGGTACGGGCATGGTGGCATGGCATGCCTTTCCCTCCTGTGAGTGAGCCAAAGAAGGTGAGGGAAGGGGCGGCCAGGATGCTATAGTAGGAATCTGCAAAAAAAACTTGTTAAAATCCCTGCAATGTAAATAGATCACCCAGGAGGAATGTTTTTTTCACAACAAAAGTGGAGGTACTCTTTAAATACTAGGAGTGCATTACATACAGAGTGCAGGGTTCAGGAGTGTTCTACGTAAAGTGTGCAGAGTTCAGCTGTACGTTATGTGCAGAGTGCAGGGTTCAAGGGTGTGGTGCATACAGAGTGCAAAGTTTAGGAGTGTATTAAATACAGAGTGCAGGGTTTTGTTTTTTGCAAAAAAATGTCAGTTGTATAACAAAGAAACAAGAGTGCAGGGTTTAAGAGTGTGTTAGATAAAGAGTGCAGAGTTCAGGAGTGCATTACGTGCAGAGTGCGGAGCTCAGGAGAGCGCTGTGTACAGAGTGCAGAGCTGAGGAGTGCGCTGTGTACAAAATTTTACTTCACTGGTACCAAACTCCTGACCTGCTTAACTCTATATACCCCTCTGCCGATCGCCGTTGTTGGTGCTGTTGTAAAGAGGTGGGGACGCTGTATCATACCTATTGGACATGCCCACTGATTGTCCCCTACTGGCAGACAGTGCACTCTCTTCTCCACTCCATCTTTGGCTCCTGGGTGCCATTTGACCCTAAATTGTTCCTCTTGGACCTTCCACCCTCTTCCTTTTCCAAATCCTCAAAAAAACTCTTAGCCCAGGTGCTAACGGCTGGGAGATGCTTGGTAACCCTGAAATGGAAAAGGAAGGAACCCCACTCTTTGTTTGAATTGCATTCCAGGATCAGAGATGTCAAGCAGATGGAATATCTGACAGCTTCCCCAAACAATACCCTCGAAACACTCAACCGAATATGGGAACTGTGGGATAAGCTGGAAGCCCCCAATGTCAGCTGACGCGTGGTTGTTGTCCCCAGCAGTGAGGAGGCCCAGGGCCGGGTGGTTGTCCTCTTCTCTCCTACCCTTTACCTCCCTCTAACCTTTCCGCCTCTCTTTATCCCCACCCTCTCTAGTCTCCTTGGCTCTATCTAACTTTTTTAACCTTTTCTCACTCCCCTTTTGTTACTGATATGTATCTGAATGAATCCGAACTTAATGGTAATACTGAAGCACTAAATCTTACTTCATTGTTTGGTTGTGGATATACACGGTTTTGTGTCTAGCTGTTTTACATGCCTCAACTTTGTTTCTCTCCGGGTGACAATATATGTGGATAGTTCGCCTGGTGTTTACCACTTATCACAAAACGTGCCTTATCTTTTTATTTTGTTTTGTTTGTCTTTTTCTGTTGGAAAATATGGAAATTCAATAAAAATTGTCAGTTTTAAAAAAAAAAGTATTTGCAACATTATAATTTCATACAATGAATATATATAAACTGAATAGTAAACTTAGGTATAGGTAACACGGTAAATGGTACAGTTAATCTGTAAATTAGTCACAAAGACTTTTAAGGATATCTGTTGCCACATTATACAATAAAGTGCCAGCAGGAAATAAATGCCGGCATCTACAGGGGCATTCCAGTGTCAATAAATGTTAACACAATTACAGGAATCCTTTTGATATACTTATGTATTCCTGGGGATGCTTGGCAAACATGTACGATGTTCCTTTGCCATGGCAACCAGGGGAACACCAACTGATACTTCTTAGTGCTGGTTAGGAAATGAAAGGAAGAATTTGGTTGGTTGTTTTTGACAGAAAAAAAAAACATTTTTTTCTTGATGCTTTTCAATACGTTGCATTAGGTAATTAATAACCACTTTGCGCCCGGGCTATAAGCAAAAGACGTCCGCAAAGCGGTCGTCAATTGCTGATAGGACGTCTATGGACGTCCTCTTATTTACTTCCGCGATGCGCGCCACCGCGGGCGCGCGTCGGGGAAAAACTGTGCCCGCCGTGTCAGGCGAGTGCCGATGCGCGTGCCTGGCGGCCGCGATGTCCGCCAGGTACGAGCGATCGGCTGTCACAGAGCCAGGGACGTGGATCTCTGTGTGTAAACACAGAGATCCACGTCCTGTCGGGGAGAGGAGACGGATGGTGTGTCCCTTGTACATAGGGACAACCATCAGTCACCTCCCCCAGTCAGTCCCCTCCCCCCCACAGTAAGAACATCTAGCAGGGAACATATTAACCCCTTGATCGCCCCCTAGTGGTTAACCCCTTCCCTGCCAGTCACATTTATACAGTAATCAGTGCATATTTTTAGCACTGTTCGCTGTATAAATGTGAATGGTCCCAAAAATGTGTCAAAAGTGTCCGATGTGTCCGCCGTAATGTCACAGTCACAAAAAAAAAATCGCAGATCGACGCCATTACTAGTAAAAAAATTAATAATTTTTTTTTTAAAAAAATCATAATTCTATTCCCTATTTTGTAGGCGCTATAACTTTTGCGCAAACCAATCACTATACGGTTTTGTTTTTTTTTTTTTTACCTAAAATATGTAGAATACGTATCGGCCTAAACTGAGGAAAAAAATATTTTTTTTTAAAAAAAAAATGGGATATTAATTATAGCAAAAATTAAAAAATATTGTGTTTTTTTCAAAATTGTCGCTCTATTTTTGTTTATAGCGCAAAAAATAAAAACCGCAGAAATGATCAAAGACCACCAAAAGAAAGCTCTATTTGTGGGAAAAAAAGGACGTCAATTTTGTTTGGGAGCCACGTCGCACGACTGCCCAATTGTCATTCAAAGCGTGACGGCGCTGAAACCTGAAATTTCGCCTGGGCAGGAAGGGGGTTATGTGCCCAGTTGTCAAGTGGTTAATAGAAACATGCACAAGATAAACATCTGGTAGCACCGGCGCTTTTTTTTCGAGGTGCATGCATATTTTTTTTTACAACCCACAATTCTGTATGTTTTCAAACTAATTGACAAGGTTGTATTTATTTTAAAAATGTAATTCTGCTACTGCATGAATGTGTTTCCTATTTAGCAACTGGTCCTGTAAAGTAGAACTAAAGGCAAAACTTAAAAAAAAAAAATTTAGGTGAGTTTTTTGTTGTTCTTTTCTATTGGGGAGATTTCCTTTTACTTTACCAAAGCTAAAACAGGAAGTTGTAGGAAATCCCTCCAAAGTGAGGGATGCCAGGTTACCACCAGGGTCACCAAAAGTAGTGCCTCCATTGGAAGATTTCTCCATCTATTCCTGTCCTGGTAACAAACCAAAATTTGGGATTTTCTTTTATTTTCACTTTCTGTGATAAAGGTAAACGGGACAAATGTACAAATGCAGCAATTTAGAATTTCACTGGAAAACACTTTTTTGAACGTTAAATAGTGCATTTTATATACAACTATATAGATCATACCAAAATGAGGGACAGATGAGGAGGAAAGAGGGACAGAGGGACTTTGTTCCAAATCAGGGACAGTCCCTCGAAATCAGGGACAGTTGGGAGCTATGATCTCAGGTTGCCGTTTCAGCACTGAATTTGAGGCCCCTGCACCGGAACCACAGAGTATTGCTGTCTTCACATGGTAAGGGGGAATAAAGATTGTCAGCATAGGTTACAACTTAGTTTTAGCCCGGAGTGGGGTTTTAAATAAAACATCAGTTTGTGACACTGCAATAAAGTTAGAGTGTATCTAAACCCATTTGTATATGTTTTGACACATGTGATGTGTGTAGGAGTATTAAAGTATAACTTAAAGTGATCCTAAAGTCTATTTTTTTTCTCATTTAAAAATAACAAACATGTCATACTTACCTGCTCTGTGTAATGGTTTTGCAGAGCAGCCCCGATCCTTCCCGGGTCCCTCGCCGGCGCTCCTGGTCCCTCCCTCCTGCCGAGTGCCCCCACAGCAAGCGGCTTGCTATGGGGGCACCCGAGCCGAGCTGCTGCTCTGTGTGTCCATTCAGACATGGAGCCGCGGCACAGCTCCATCCCCCTCTCTCCTTATGGGCTCACTGACTTTGATTGACAGCAACGGGAGCCAATGGAGCTCCGCTGCTGTTTCAGCCAATGAAGAGGGAGAGTATCAGACAGCCGAGACTCTCGTGCAACATCGCTGGATCGAGATGGGGTTTAGGTAAGTATTAGGGGGCTGCTGCACACAGAAGGTTTTTTATCTTAACGCATAGATAAAAAAACATTAAGCATTAGGATAAAAAACCTTCTGACTTTAGAACTACTTTTAGGCAAAACTTTGTTTTTAGACAGAGTAGAGCCGGATTAGAACATAATGTTACGCTGAGGAAATTGATACCCAACATGTCACGCTTCAAAATTGCGCCCGCTAGTGGAATGGCGACAAACTTTTACCCCTAAAAATCTCCATATGCAACGTTTAATAATTTCTACAGGTTACCAGTTTTGAGTTACAGGTCTAGGGCTATAATTATTGCTCTCGCTCTAACGATCGCAGCGATACTTCACACTTCCGGACCAGCTCTCGCGGATATACGTTGACACTTTGAAGAGGGATATCTTTGTTATGGCAGCAGCTAGCTGACATAACCCCGGTATCCTCTTCTTCAGTGAGCGGTCCAGTTTAAGATAAAATTGGTCTCTGCGGCGGATTCACCGTGAGATAACTTTTATCTCGGGTGTCCGCCGCCGCTTACCAGAGCCGTCGGCAGCGGCGGAAGCGATCGGATGCTTCTGCTGGCTGGGTATGGAGACGAGTGAGGGAAAGATGGCCCCCACCCGTCTCCATACCATTAAAGGGCGGAAGCGGAGTCAAAACATCACTTCCACCCATAGCTCATAAAGGGCCATTTTTTTTTATTGCATGTTAGTCTAAATATGAGATCTAAGGTATTTTTGACTCCAGATCTCATATTTAAGAGGACCTGTCATGCTTTTTTCTATTACAAGGGATGTTTACATTCCTTGTAATAGGAATAAAAGTGACCCAAATAAAATAAAATAAAAACAGTGTAAAAATAAATAAAATAAAGTAAAATAAATCAGAAAAATAAAATAAAATTTTAAAGCGCCCCGTCCAGACGAGCTGGCGTGCAGAAGCGAACGCATACGTGAGCAGTGCCAGCATATGAAAACGGTGTTCAAACCACACATGCAAGGTATTGCCTTGATCATTAGAGCGAGAGCAATAAATTTAGCCCTAGACCTCCTCTGTAACTCAAAATATGCAACCTGTAAAAAAAATTCAACGTCGCCTATGGAGATTTTTAAGGGTAAAAGTTTGACGCCATTCCACGAGTGGGCGCAATTTTGAAGCGTGACATGTTGGGTATCAATTTACTCGGCGTAACATTATCTTTCACAATATAAAAAAATTGGGCTAACTTTACTGTTGTCTTATTTTTTTATTTAAAAAGTGTATTTTTTCCAAAAAATACGGTGTGACAAAAAGTATTGCAATGACCGCCATTTTATTCTCTAGGATGTTAGAAAAAATGTATAATGTTTGGGGGTTCTAAGTAATTTTCTAGCAAAAAAAAAACTTGTTTTTAACTTGTAAACACCACATATAAAAAAGAGGCTCAGTCCTTAAGTGGTTAAGGCACACTATGAGTTAAGTCCAAGGAGCTGCATGACATGTCCTGGGTTTATCTCTGTTATTTATATCTGACAGTCTTATTGTACTCCTGGAAGATAGCTATTGCCGTATTTCTGGGAGCCGAGACTGATGCTTCAGGTCTAAACATTTTTAACATTAGAGCTGGTACAGGGGATATGCCTGCCCTTCCCCTCCTCCTGCCCAGTCACAGAAGCCTTTGTATTATGTGAGCTTATTCACAAAATACAAAGGCTTTTCTGAATGGGCAGAAGAGGGGAAGGGCAGACATAGCTGCTCTGCATGCCTCTCTCTCCTCTCTCACAACCCAGAGTGTTGGTGTATGCTCCTGCAGAGCCATAAACCTGTTTGATATACAGTTGTGCTCATATTGTCACATTCCAACATGACAATGATCCAAAACACAAGGCCAAGTTGACCTGTCATTGGCTACAGCAGAGCAGGTTCTGGAGTGGCCATTTCAGTCTCCTGACCTCAATATCATTGAACCACTCTGGGGAGATCGTGCAGTTCATGCAAGACAGTCCAAGAATTTGCAGGAGGCTTTTTTGCCAAGAGGAATTGGCAGCTTTACCATCTGAGAAGATAAAGAGCCTCATCCACAAATACCACAAAAGTGTTCAAGCTGTCATTGATGTTAAAGGGGGCAATACACGGTATTAAGAACTGGGGTATGTAAACTTTTGATCAGGGTCATTTGGGTAGTTTCTGTTGCCATTATGATTTACAAAGAGTAAACACAGTTGATTGATAATAAATGGCTTCAGCCAAACACTAACCATGAGTAAAAGAAAAGTTTTTGTGTTATCATTCTGAAAAATGGCCAAGAAATCATAAATTCTATGTAAACTTATGAGCACAACTGTAAACAATAGAGATAAATTCAGGAGGTGTCATGTACCTCCTTGGACTTAAAGCAGAGCTCTACCCAAAAGTGAAAGTTCCGCTTTTAGGCTTTCTCCAGCCCCCCTCCTCTTCCCCAGATGGCACTTATTTGTTTTTTGGGGGGGGGGGGCAGGTACCTGGCTTTAACAGGTATCCACTCCCACTTCCGCTTAGATTACCTAGGCAGTCCGAGCGGACGTTCTCCTCTCCCCCTCCCTCCCCGCAGTCATTTGGGATACATCACAGGTCCCATAAGACTGTGGAACCATTCACAGTGCGCAGAGCAGCTTACACATGCGCAGTGGGCACCCAAGCTACAAGCTGTCACAGCTGGGTGCCCAAATCTGACATGCTGAAGACAGAAAACAGGGAGAAAGAACAGCTCGGATGAGCATATTGCTGGATCCTGGGACAGGTGAGTGTCTGTTTATTAAAAGTCAGCAGCCACAGTTTTTGTAGCTGCTGACTTTTAATAAACACAAAATTGACTGGTGCTCCTCTTTAACTCATAGAATGCCTTCACTTTTTACAAAGTGGCTGAATTCCTGGAATTCAGCTCTCAAGTAGAACTTTAGTCAGGAAATTATATATTTTTTTTTTCTTTCTAGCCCACCTGCAAGACAAAGCTATAATGAGCTAGTATGACTAGCATACTAGCTCATTATGTACCACTTACCTTAGATCGGGGCCCCCGAAGCCGTCCGTGTCCCTCTCTCCAGCCGCAGCCATCGCTGCGGCGATAGCCGGAATGTTACTTCCGGGTATCGCCGCTCCAGCCAATCACAGCGCCGCTCCAGCGCTGTGATTGGCCGGAGCGGCGAAGACGTCACTCCGCGCATGTACGCGGGAGCCGTCAAATCAGGCTAAGCCCAAGCATTGCTGGGACTTAGCCGAATTTGTGAATGGGATTAACCCCATGAATGCGCCGTTGTCTACGGCGCGCATGCGCCGTAGACACGGAGCAATGTAATTTTTAGCAAATATCTCCTAAACCGTGTAGGTTTAGGAGATATTTCTTGCACCTACAGGTAAGCCTTAAGCCCTGTACACACGATTGGTTTTACCGATGAAAACCGTCCGATGGATTGTTTTCATCAGACAAACCGATCGTGTATGGGACCCATCGGTCTTTTTTCCATCGGTTTTAAAAAATAGAACATGTTTTAAATTTTTCCGATGGATAAAAAACCGATCGAAAACTCCGATCGTCTATGGGCAAGTCCATCGGATAAAAAACCCACGCATGCTCAGAATCAAGTCGACGCATGCTCAGAAGTAGGGATGAGCTTCGTGTTCGAGTCGAACATACGTTCGACTCGAACATCGGCTGTTCGATCGTTCGACGAAGATCGAACGATTTGGGCCGTTCGCGCCAAATTCGAGTGACGCGAACGGCCCACAATGCACTACGCCATCGCAGTGTCATCCAGGCGCTGTGATTGGCCAAGCATGCACTGTGACCCCGCATGCTTGGCCAATCACAGTGCCGCAGCGAGGAGAGCAATGATTGGCCACAGGCAGGATGCCTGTGGCCAATTATTGCTGAGGGGGTTTAGTACACGCCCCACACTATAAAAGGCCGCCAGCGCGGCGGCCTTGTGTAGTGTGTTCCGGAGCAGGGAAAGAGAAGCATAGGCAGGGACAGTGTCATTTTTTTCCTTTACTAATCCTGGATTCCTTGTGTTTAGGGACAAATAAGGATAGGTAGGGAGAGTGTCAGTGTGTTATTCTGTGCTAAACCTTGTTTGTAGGGACAGAGAGGTACAGTGAGGGAAAGTGTCAGTGTGCTATTCTGTGCTAAATCTTGTTTGTAGGGACAGAGTAGGACAGTGAGTGAAACTGACAGTGTGCTATTCTGTTCTAAACCAATCTTGCTGAACCATATTTTCAATCCTTGAGTTTAGGGACAGAGAGGTACAGTGAGGGAAAGTGTCAGTGTGCTATTCTGTGCTAAATCTTGTTTGTAGGGACAGAGTAGGACAGTGAGGGAAAGTGTCAGTGTGCAATTCTGTTCTAAACCAATTTTGCTGAACCATATTTGAAATCCTTGAGTTTAGGGACAGAGAAGGACACTCGTGGAAACTATCAGTGTGCTATTCTGTGCTAAATCTTGTTTGTAGGGACAGAGTAGGACAGTGAGGGAAAGTGTCAGTGTGCTATTCTGTTCTAAACCAATTTTGCTGAACCATATTTGAAATCCTTGAGTTTAGGGACAGAGAAGGACACTCGTGGAAACTATCAGTGTGCTATTCTGTGCTAAATCTTGTTTGTAGGGACAGAGTAGGACAGTGAGGGAAAGTGTCAGTGTGCTATTCTGTTCTAAACCAATTTTGCTGAACCATATTTGAAATCCTTGAGTTTAGGGACAGAGAAGGACACTCGTGGAAACTATCAGTGTGCTATTCTGTGCTAAAGCTTGTTTGTAGGGACAGAGTAGGACAGTGAGGGAAAGTGTCAGTGTGCTATTCTGTTCTAAACCAATTTTGCTGAACCATATTTGAAATCCTTGAGTTTAGGGACAGAGAAGGACACTCGTGGAAACTATCAGTGTGCTATTCTGTGCTAAATCTTGTTTGTAGGGACAGAGTAGGACAGTGAGGGAAAGTGTCAGTGTGCTATTCTGTTCTAAACCAATCTTGCTGAACCATATTTGAAATCCTTGAGTTTAGGGACAGAGAAGGACACTCGTGGAAACTATCAGTGTGCTATTCTGTGCTAAATCTTGTTTGTAGGGAGGGACAGAGTAGGACAGTGAGGGAAAGTGTCAGTGTGCTATTCTGTTCTAAACCAATTTTGCTGAACCATATTTGAAATCCTTGAGTTTAGGGACAGAGAAGGACACTCGTGGAAACTATCAGTGTGCTATTCTGTGCTAAATCTTGTATGTAGGGAGGGACAGAGTAGGACAGTGAGGGAAAGTGTCAGTGTGCTATTCTGTTCTAAACCAATTTTGCTGAACCATATTTGAAATCCTTGAGTTTAGGGACAGAGAAGGACACTCGTGGAAACTATCAGTGTGCTATTCTGTGCTAAATCTTGTTTGTAGGGACAGAGTAGGACAGTGAGGGAAAGTGTCAGTGTGCTATTCTGTTCTAAACCAATTTTGCTGAACCATATTTGAAATCCTTGAGTTTAGGGACAGAGAAGGACACTCATGGAAACTATCAGTGTGCTATTCTGTGCTAAATCTTGTTTGTAGGGACAGAGTAGGACAGTGAGGGAAAGTGTCAGTGTGCTATTCTGTTCTAAACCAATCTTGCTGAACCATATTTGAAATCCTTGAGTTTAGGGACAGAGAAGGACACTCGTGGAAACTATCAGTGTGCTATTCTGTGCTAAATCTTGTTTGTAGGGACAGAGTAGGACAGTGAGGGAAAGTGTCAGTGTGCTATTCTGTTCTAAACCAATTTTGCTGAACCATATTTGAAATCCTTGAGTTTAGGGACAGAGAAGGACACTCGTGGAAACTATCAGTGTGCTATTCTGTGCTAAATCTTGTTTGTAGGGACAGAGTAGGACAGTGAGGGAAAGTGTCAGTGTGCTATTCTGTTCTAAACCAATCTTGCTGAACCATATTTGAAATCCTTGAGTTTAGGGACAGAGAAGGACACTCGTGAAAACTATCAGTGTGCTATTCTGTGCTAAATCTTGTTTGTAGGGAGGGACAGAGTAGGACAGTGAGGGAAAGTGTCAGTGTGCTATTCTGTTCTAAACCAATTTTGCTGAACCATATTTGAAATCCTTAAGTTTAGGGACAGAGAAGGACACTCGTGGAAACTATCAGTGTGCTATTCTGTGCTAAATCTTGTTTGTAGGGAGGGACAGAGTAGGACAGTGAGGGAAAGTGTCAGTGTGCTATTCTGTTCTAAACCAATTTTGCTGAACCATATTTGAAATCCTTGAGTTTAGGGACAGAGAAGGACACTCGTGGAAACTATCAGTGTGCTATTCTGTGCTAAATCTTGTTTGTAGGGACAGAGTAGGACAGTGAGGGAAAGTGTCAGTGTGCTATTCTGTTCTAAACCAATCTTGCTGAACCATATTTGAAATCCTTGAGTTTAGGGACAGAGAAGGACACTCATGGAAACTATCAGTGTGCTATTCTGTGCTAAATCTTGTTTGTAGGGACAGAGTAGGACAGTGAGGGAAAGTGTCAGTGTGCTATTCTGTTCTAAACCAATTTTGCTGAACCATATTTGAAATCCTTGAGCTTAGGGACAGAGAAGGACACTCGTGGAAACTATCAGTGTGCTATTCTGTGCTAAATCTTGTTTGTAGGGACAGAGTAGGACAGTGAGGGAAAGTGTCAGTGTGCTATTCTGTTCTAAACCAATCTTGCTGAACCATATTTGAAATCCTTGAGTTTAGGGACAGAGAAGGACACTCGTGGAAACTATCAGTGTGCTATTCTGTGCTAAATCTTGTTTGTAGGGAGGGACAGAGTAGGACAGTGAGGGAAAGTGTCAGTGTGCTATTCTGTTCTAAACCAATTTTGCTGAACCATATTTGAAATCCTTGAGTTTAGGGACAGAGAAGGACACTCGTGGAAACTATCAGTGTGCTATTCTGTGCTAAATCTTGTTTGTAGGGAGGGACAGAGTAGGACAGTGAGGGAAAGTGTCAGTGTGCTATTCTGTTCTAAACCAATTTTGCTGAACCATATTTGAAATCCTTGAGTTTAGGGACAGAGAAGGACACTCGTGGAAACTATCAGTGTGCTATTCTGTGCTAAATCTTGTTTGTAGGGACAGAGTAGGACAGTGAGGGAAAGTGTCAGTGTGCTATTCTGTTCTAAACCAATTTTGCTGAACCATATTTGAAATCCTTGAGTTTAGGGACAGAGAAGGACACTCGTGGAAACTATCAGTGTGCTATTCTGTGCTAAATCTTGTTTGTAGGGACAGAGTAGGACAGTGAGGGAAAGTGTCAGTGTGCTATTCTGTTCTAAACCAATCTTGCTGAACCATATTTGAAATCCTTGAGTTTAGGGACAGAGAAGGACACTCGTGGAAACTATCAGTGTGCTATTCTGTGCTAAATCTTGTTTGTAGGGACAGAGTAGGACAGTGAGGGAAAGTGTCAGTGTGCTATTCTGTTCTAAACCAATTTTGCTGAACCATATTTGAAATCCTTGAGTTTAGGGACAGAGAAGGACACTCGTGGAAACTATCAGTGTGCTATTCTGTGCTAAATCTTGTTTGTAGGGACAGAGTAGGACAGTGAGGGAAAGTGTCAGTGTGCTATTCTGTTCTAAACCAATCTTGCTGAACCATATTTGAAATCCTTGAGTTTAGGGACAGAGAAGGACACTCGTGGAAACTATCAGTGTGCTATTCTGTGCTAAATCTTGTTTGTAGGGAGGGACAGAGTAGGACAGTGAGGGAAAGTGTCAGTGTGCTATTCTGTTCTAAACCAATTTTGCTGAACCATATTTGAAATCCTTGAGTTTAGGGACAGAGAAGGACACTCGTGGAAACTATCAGTGTGCTATTCTGTGCTAAATCTTGTTTGTAGGGAGGGACAGAGTAGGACAGTGAGGGAAAGTGTCAGTGTGCTATTCTGTTCTAAACCAATTTTGCTGAACCATATTTGAAATCCTTGAGTTTAGGGACAGAGAAGGACACTCGTGGAAACTATCAGTGTGCTATTCTGTGCTAAATCTTGTTTGTAGGGAGGGACAGAGTAGGACAGTGAGGGAAAGTGTCAGTGTGCTATTCTGTTCTAAACCAATTTTGCTGAACCATATTTGAAATCCTTGAGTTTAGGGACAGAGAAGGACACTCGTGGAAACTATCAGTGTGCTATTCTGTGCTAAATCTTGTTTGTAGGGAGGGACAGAGTAGGACAGTGAGGGAAAGTGTCAGTGTGCTATTCTGTTCTAAACCAATTTTGCTGAACCATATTTGAAATCCTTGAGTTTAGGGACAGAGAAGGACACTCGTGGAAACTATCAGTGTGCTATTCTGTGCTAAATCTTGTTTGTAGGGACAGAGTAGGACAGTGAGGGAAAGTGTCAGTGTGCTATTCTGTTCTAAACCAATCTTAGTGAACCATATTTGAAATCCTTGAGTTTAGGGACAGAGAAGGACACTCGTGGAAACTATCAGTGTGCTATTCTGTGCTAAATCTTGTTTGTAGGGACAGAGTAGGACAGTGAGGGAAAGTGTCAGTGTGCTATTCTGTTCTAAACCAATTTTGCTGAACCATATTTGAAATCCTTGAGTTTAGGGACAGAGAAGGACACTCGTGAAAACTATCAGTGTGCTATTCTGTGCTAAATCTTGTTTGTAGGGACAGAGTAGGACAGTGAGGGAAAGTGTCAGTGTGCTATTCTGTTCTAAACCAATCTTGCTGAACCATATTTGAAATCCTTGAGTTTAGGGACAGAGAAGGACACTCGTGGAAACTATCAGTGTGCTTTTCTGTGCTAAATCTTGTTTGTAGGGAGGGACAGAGTAGGACAGCGAGGGAAAGTGTCAGTGTGCTATTCTGTTCTAAACCAATTTTGCTGAACCATATTTGAAATCCTTGAGTTTAGGGACAGAGAAGGACACTCGTGGAAACTATCAGTGTGCTATTCTGTGCTAAATCTTGTTTGTAGGGAGGGACAGAGTAGGACAGTGAGGGAAAGTGTCAGTGTGCTATTCTGTTCTAAACCAATTTTGCTGAACCATATTTGAAATCCTTGAGTTTAGGGACAGAGAAGGACACTCGTGGAAACTATCAGTGTGCTATTCTGTGCTAAATCTTGTTTGTAGGGACAGAGTAGGACAGCGAGGGAAAGTGTCAGTGTGCTATTCTGTTCTAAACCAATTTTGCTGAACCATATTTGAAATCCTTGAGTTTAGGGACAGAGAAGGACACTCGTGGAAACTATCAGTGTGCTATTCTGTGCTAAATCTTGTTTGTAGGGACAGAGTAGGACAGTGAGGGAAAGTGTCAGTGTGCTATTCTGTTCTAAACCAATCTTGCTGAACCATATTTGAAATCCTTGAGTTTAGGGACAGAGAAGGACACTCGTGGAAACTATCAGTGTGCTATTCTGTGCTAAATCTTGTTTGTAGGGACAGAGTAGGACAGTGAGGGAAAGTGTCAGTGTGCTATTCTGTTCTAAACCAATTTTGCTGAACCATATTTGAAATCCTTGAGTTTAGGGACAGAGAAGGACACTCGTGGAAACTATCAGTGTGCTATTCTGTGCTAAATCTTGTTTGTAGGGACAGAGTAGGACAGTGAGGGAAAGTGTCAGTGTGCTATTCTGTTCTAAACCAATCTTGCTGAACCATATTTGAAATCCTTGAGTTTAGGGACAGAGAAGGACACTCGTGGAAACTATCAGTGTGCTATTCTGTGCTAAATCTTGTTTGTAGGGAGGGACAGAGTAGGACAGTGAGGGAAAGTGTCAGTGTGCTATTCTGTTCTAAACCAATTTTGCTGAACCATATTTGAAATCCTTGAGTTTAGGGACAGAGAAGGACACTCGTGGAAACTATCAGTGTGCTATTCTGTGCTAAATCTTGTTTGTAGGGAGGGACAGAGTAGGACAGTGAGGGAAAGTGTCAGTGTGCTATTCTGTTCTAAACCAATTTTGCTGAACCATATTTGAAATCCTTGAGTTTAGGGACAGAGAAGGACACTCGTGGAAACTATCAGTGTGCTATTCTGTGCTAAATCTTGTTTGTAGGGACAGAGTAGGACAGTGAGGGAAAGTGTCAGTGTGCTATTCTGTTCTAAACCAATTTTGCTGAACCATATTTGAAATCCTTGAGTTTAGGGACAGAGAAGGACACTCGTGGAAACTATCAGTGTGCTATTCTGTGCTAAATCTTGTTTGTAGGGACAGAGAAGGACAGTGAGGGAAACTGTCAGTGTGCTGTTCTGTGCTAAACCAATCTTGCTGAAGCATATTGCAAATCCTTGTGTTTAGGGACAGAGAAGGATAGGCAGGGGACAGTGTCATTGTCATTGTTGCTAAGCCTCCTGCACAGTATACACCTGAAGGTAGCCCTTATTGCTGTTTTTCCCATCTCCCTGCAGGCCATCCATTAAAATGTCTGGAAGGCAAACAAGGAGAGGCAGACAGTCAGGAGGCAAAAAAAGAGGCTCTGTGTCTGGGGGCAACAGTGCTGGTCGTGGACGCGGTGCATTGTCATCAGCACATGGCCATGGGACACACTTGTCCTTCTTTTCGGCAGCTGGACATGTTGAGCCACATCATGCCGAAGACTTGGTAGAGTGGATGACCAAGCCCACCTCATCCTCCTCATCCTCTCTCATCCAGGCTCAGGGTACTGGCAAAGCAGCTGCCAAAGCGTCCTCTTCTCTGGTATCATTATCTTCATTAGTCAATCCTTCCCTAGACCCACCATGTCCTCCTCCTGAGGAGTCCCCCGAACTGTTTGAGCACAGTGTTGGGTACATGCTCCAGGAGGATGCCCAGCGTTTCGAAGGATCTGATGATGATACCCAGCTAGAGGAAGGCAGTAGCGTGAGAGCAGAGAGAGGGGATGCTCAAGAAGGACACCAATCTGGCAGTCATGCTCCAGCAGCTGCAGCATACTGCCAGATTGGCTCCAGTGATGAGGAGGGAGGGGATGATGAGGTCACTGACTCCACGTGGGTGCCTAATAGGAGAGAGGAGGAGGAGGAGGAGGCACATCTCCAACGAGGCAGGATGGCCTTGAGTGGCCAGCGTATGGGCAGCACACCGACGGAATCACACCGCAGAGCTCCGCCTGTGCAGGGCGCTGCCTCTGCCCGTCATTCAAAAAGTTCTTTGGTGTGGGCCTTTTTTGAGGCGAGTGCATCAGATCGCACAGCTGCTGTTTGCAACATATGTCTCAAGCGTATATCGCGTGGCCAAAACATCAGCCGCTTGGGCACCACATGCTTGACCAGACATATGTTGACCTGCCATGCAGCTCGTTGGCAAGCCTACCTTAAAGACCCACACCAAAGAACAAAGCTGACCTCTTCTTGCACCGCATCAGCTGGGATCTCCAACCCCACTATACCTTCAGTCCTCTCTGAAACCTGCTCTGAGAGGAATGAAGGTGTAGAATTAGGTGTGTCACAGCCAAGTACTTGCGGGCACTCTGCTAGCAGTACACCAACGTCCGATTCTAGCAGGCAAATTTCCCTGCCCCAGCTGCTGGACCGTCGAAAGAAGTTCACTCCCAGCCATCCACATGCCCAGCGGTTGAATGCTAGCTTGGCTAAATTGCTAGCGCTTCAACTGCTGCCTTTTCAGTTGGTAGACTCGGCCCCCTTCTGTGAGTTTGTGCAATGTGCGGTTCCTCAGTGGCAGGTTCCCAAACGCCACTTTTTCGCACGGAAGGCGATTCCGGCTCTCTACAGGCATGTGGAAGGCAATGTCTTGGCCTCGCTGGACAGGGCGGTCAGTGGTAAGGTGCATATTACCACTGACTCATGGTCCAGCAGGCATGGACAGGGACGTTACCTTTCTTTCACGGCCCATTGGGTCACTCTTTTGGCAGCTGGGAAGGATGCAGGACAAGGTGCAGTAGTGTTGGAGGTTGTTCCACCGCCACGCCTCCAAAATGCTACTACTGGTTGTGACACACCTCTCTCCTCCACTCCCTCCTCTTCTTCTTCCTCCATGGCCTCTTCCTGTGGTTTGTCCTCGGAACCAGCGGTGCTCCGTAGGCGTTCAAGGGGCTACGCAAGTACGCAGGCAAAAAGATGCCATGCCGTGCTTGCGCTGGTGTGTTTGGGCGACAGGAGCCACACTGGGGCAGAGGTCCTGTCTGCTCTGCAGGGGCAGGCCAAGAGGTGGTTGACGCCACGCCAGCTTAAGCCAGGAATGGTGGTTTGCGACAATGGCACCAACCTCCTCTCCGCCCTCCGACAGGGACAACTGACCCATGTGCCCTGTATGGCTCACGTCCTTAACCTGGTGGTGCAGCAGTTCTTGGGCAGGTACCCGGGCTTACAGGATGTCCTGAGGCAGGCCAGGAAAGTCTGTGTGCATTTCCGCAGATCTTATAATGCCAGTGTTCGCCTGGCTGAGCTGCAAAAGGAGTTGAACCTGCCCAAGAACCGCCTTATATGTGACATGCCCACCAGGTGGAACTCAACGTTGGCCATGCTGCAGCGGCTGCACACGCAGCAGAGGGCCATCAATGAGTACCTGTGCGACTACGGCACCAGGACAGGGTCAGGGGAGCTCAAGTTTTTTTCACCACGCCAGTGGGGCATGATCAGGGATGCATGCACTGTCCTGGCACCATTTGAGGAGGCCACGAGGATGGTGAGCAGTGACAGTGCATGCATCAGTGACATTGTACCTCTTGTCCACCTGTTGGAGCACACGCTGCGTGGAATAATGGACAGGGCACTTGAGGCAGAACAGAGGCAGGAAGAGGAGGACTTCCTTGCCTCTCAAGGCCCCCTTTACCCAGACAGTGTTCCTTCTGTCCCACCCATCGCACAGGAAGAGGAGGAGGAGGAGGATTGTGTCAGCATGGAGGTGGAGGCTGGCACTCAGCATCATCAGCAGCAGTCTTTTAGGGATGATTTACAGTCCCAAGAAACCAGTGGACTTGTACGTGGCTGGGAGGAGGTGGCTGCGGATCATGTCGTCCTTAGTGACCCAGAGGACTCCGGACTGAATGACTCAGCTAACCTACGCTGCATGGCCTCCCTGATCCTGCAAAGTCTGCAGAAGGATCCTCGTATTCTTCAGATCAAGGAGAGGGACCATTACTGGCTGGCCACTCTCCTTGATCCACGGTACAAGAGTAAGGTTGCGGACCTTATGTTACCGTCGCAGAGGGAGCAGAGGATGAGACAACTCCGGGAGGCCTTGCAGAAAGGTCTGTGCAACGCGTTCCCAGAGACTGGGAGGTTACAAACTCTTGGTCCTGGACAACGAGTTGCTGAGGCTTCGGGCAGTCAAAGAAGGAGCAGTGGGGAAGGTGGCCGTCTGACCGATGCGTTCAGACAATTCTTTAGTCCGCAGCCCCAAAGTATGATCGGTTCCAGCAACCATCGCCAGCGTCTGATATACATGGTGCAGGAATACCTAGGGGCAAGGTCAGACTTGGACACCTTCCCCACCGAAAATCCTCTGGCTTACTGGGTCTTGAGGATGGATCACTGGCCAGAGCTTGCACAGTATGCAATTGAGCTACTGGCCTGTCCTGCATCCAGCGTTCTTTCAGAACGCACATTCAGTGCTGCTGGAGGATTTGTCACGGATCACAGGGTGCGCCTGTCCACCGACTCGGTTGATCGACTGACTTTCATCAAGATGAACCAGTCTTGGATCACCACCAGCTACCACACACCTGATGCTGATATAACAGACTAATTGATTTTAAAATGTCACATCCCTTCAAGACTGATGCTGATGCTGAGTTCCTGTGCTGTTATGTTGACTAGCTATCCTCCTCCTCCTCCTCAATGATCCGATTAATGATGATAGCTTGGAAGATCATTTTGGTTTATGGGTGCCGCCACCAGTGGCTAAGGCCCAATTTTTCAGCCCCTGTTTAACAGGGGCGTGTAATTACAATTTTTGATGCAATACTTTGCAACAGGCCTCATTGCTGTGTTCCAAGTACAGTATCTGTGAGGGGTTGCAGTGTTGTGCCACCAGTGCCTAAGGCCCAATTTTTCAGCCCCTGTTCAACAGGGGCATGCAATTATAATTATTGATCTAATAATTCACAGCAGGGCCCATTGCTGCGCCCACCAAGAGTAACTGTCAGGCCTTACAGTGTTGTGGCACCAGCACCACCATCACCACCACCACCAAAGGCCCAATTTTTCAGCCCCTGTTCAACAGGGGCATGCAATTATAATTATTGATCGAATAATTCACAGCAGGGCCCATTGCTGCGCCCACCAAGAGTAACTGTCAGGCCTTACAGTGTTGTGGCACCAGCACCACCATCACCACCACCACCACCACCAAAGGCCCAATTTTTCAGCCCCTGTTCAACAGGGGCATGCAATTATAATTATTGATCGAATAATTCACAGCAGGGCCCATTGCTGCGCCCACCAAGAGTAACTGTCAGGCCTTACAGTGTTGTGGCACCAGCACCACCATCACCACCACCACCACCACCAAAGGCCCAATTTTTCAGCCCCTATTCAACAGGGGCATGCAATTATAATTATTGATCTAATAATTCACAGCAGGGCCCATTGCTGCGCCCACCAAGAGTAACTGTCAGGCCTTACAGTGTTGTGACACCAGCACCACCATCAAAGGCCCAATTTTTACTACCACTGATCAACAATTATATGTTATTACAATTCCTGATATAATAGTTGACAGCAGGGCGTTCCAGCACCCACCAAGAATAACTGTGAGTGCTTTCAGTGTTGTGCCAACACCAACACCTAAGGGGCCAATTTCTGCAGAGTATATACGGCAGGTCCCTACTTTCAAACATCCAACTTACAAACGACTACTACTTGCAAACGGAAGAAGACAACAGGAAGTGAGAGGAAATCTACCCCTTGGAAGGAAAATTCTCTCCTGTAAGAATTAATATGGGAGAAAGGTGTCTCCTCTCTACTGATGCTTTATCACCAATCCTTGTTTGAATAAAAACACCACATTTCAAAAACAGTTGTCATTGGGACGCAAAGTGAGGTGAAATGTTCTGAACAGGGGCACAGACAGCAAAAAAAATGTGACAGGGGTGATAACCGTTCCCTATGTTTTCCAAAAAGCTAAAAAAAAGGAATTTGGCATGGAGCTACACTTAAACAATGCAGCTGTTCAAAATTACAAACAGATTCTACATAAGAACAAACCTACAGTTCCTGTCTTGTATGCACCGCCTGTATACGGCTGTTCAGAGTATATAGGGCCTTTTTTATTTTGTGTGCGGGGTTCCCCTTAATATCCATACAAGACCCAAAGGGGCTGGTAATGGGCTGGGGTAGGGGGGGGGGGGTTTTGATGGGGTAGCTATGCCATTTTTCCTAAAGATTTTCATCCATATTACCGGGACCAGACATTGCATTAAAGCCGCAAGCAGTTTTAAATGGCTTTTTTTCCTTTAGAAATGTTATTTTGTGCAGGGACAGTTCTAAACACGGGAAACACGTGGCACTTCACAGGCATACTTTAGACACCCCCCAGGTACAATATTTAAAGGAATATTTGACTTTTTTTTTTTTCACTTTATGCATCATTAAAATGACTGCTCCCGGAAAACGTCCGTTTTTAAAACTTCTTTTTGCATTGATACATGTCCCCTGGTGCAGAACCCGGGTTCCCAAACTCTGTTTCGGACAATAACATGGATAATAGTCGTTATAATTAGCACTTTAGAATCCAAACGTTCGCATCTATTGTATTTAATAGGGTTCTAATGTTCGTGCGAACTTTCGGTCCGTTCGCGGGTTCTGGTGCGAACCGAACCCGGGGGTGTTCGGCTCATCACTACTCATAAGCTTTGAACTTCATTTTTCTCGGCTCATCGGAGTGTTTTACGTTTGGAACGGTCGGTTTTTTGACTGATGGTGTGTAGGCAAGACTGATGGAAGTCAGCTTCATCGGATTTCCGATGGACAAAACCATCGGATTAGAATCCATAGGATATCCGATCGTGTGTACGAGGCTTAAATCTAGGCTTACCTGTAGGTGCAAGTTGCAAAAGTGGGTTTACAACCACTTTAAGTCCTGCTAGATCACTTCAGGCTGGCAACTTTTGCAGGTATAGCTATGTAAAACATCAAAAATAAGTGCCTATATTGTTTAAAATCCAGTAATACACTATCTCACCCTGCTCTGCTATTGCTCAGTTGTTCTCTATTTTTAAGCACTGCTGAATTTTTAGATGCCGATCTGCTGACAGCCTTCCCAGATTGTGCTGCAAGTTTGAAAATGACTTGCTAAGCTTTTGCTAGATTTGCCAAGCTTCACAAGTTTGTTGCACAATTGCAGCAGGTCTGCCAGATCAACTTTCTTTGCAAACATTCTGCAAGTCTGCTGCAAGTTCTGGTTCAGTTATATTGTGCAATAGTCCTCCCACCACAGGGGGTCACTGTGGCTGAATTTTCATGCTGAAGTGTAGACTTGCAGAGCTCTTGCTGTATGCTTACCACTGCAACTTTGCTCTTGCTGTAGACTTGCCACGCAAATTTGCTACAAATTGGAAAAGTGTCAACTAGAACTTGTGCTTCAAGTGCTCAGCAAGTGTATAACTTGCCAGTGAAGATGTGCAGCAAGTTAAAAGACTTAAAATTCAACACTGCCACAAATTTGTGGTAAGTTATCCTTGCTCTTTGGGTTAAAGTGGAATAAAGCCCCCCTATCCTTTACAGCCAAGGGAGCTGCCTCTACAACTGACATGGTGCTGCACATGTGGTCAGTTATGACACCAGTACACGGTTTGGTTGAGGACACAAGCAAATGTGACAGTTAGCAATTCTGGCATTCCAGGGAATGTACAGTAACTATTTTTTTAAACTGTTAAATCGATGGGTTTAGCTCTGCTTTATGATTTACTGCTGTTCATGGCTTCCTCCAGTAAGAAGAAACAGGAGCAATGCTGGTGTTTCATCAGATTAGGCAACCCGTCAGAAAGTGTAACGGAAGTGATGTTTTGTCGCTGCCATCTTGCTTCCCCCCTGCACTCGTCCATTGTAAGGATATATTGAGAAGGGGGTAAGCGAACATCTTGTTACACCCACTGGAGTTTTACATTTTACAATTTCTTTTAACAGTAAACTGAGTTTATATAGTGAAATACAGTACTTATAAGTCTGTGTGAATGTTTACATGTTGAATTTTAAAAGCAGTGAACTTCTGTCAGCTTGACAAACCTGTAAAATCAGCACGCTTGCCGCAGCTTTTAAAATTCAACATCTAAACAGTAAGACGGAGTTGTAAGTACTGTATTTCACTATATGAACTCAGTTTACTGGTAAAAAAAACGTGTAGAATGTAAAATTCTGGTGGGTGTAACAAGATGTCCACTTACCACCTTCTCAGTGTAGCTTTACTATGGAGGAATGTGGGGTGTAGCAAGATGGCAGCGATGAAAAGTCACTTCTGTTACACTTTCTGACGGGTCACCATATCTGACGAAACACTGGAGGCAATTTACAGCACACACTCATTTTGGTAGCATAATTATTAAATGTGGAATTGAGGGTTCCTTGCTAAAGAACATAATTTCTTTATCAAGTTGTTATGGTTAAAGTTCCACTTTAAAGTGTTACTAAACCCAGGACCCTGCATTCACTATATCTTGTCTCCCACAGTACACAGAACATGGAAATGCAATTATTTTAGTAAATATAAACTGCTAAATACCTTTTCTGATCAGCAGTATAGAGCAGTCTTGTGACTTATATCAGTGTCTGGTTAAAGCTTGTAGGAGAATTGTTCATTCTTCTCTGACTGTCCTATGAGCCTGCAGGGCCCCTGACCCTCTGTCTGGACAGTGCTGATTGGCCCTGTGCCGATCACATGAACTCTCCCAAGAAAAAAAAAACTCTCCAGCAATACACACCAAACTGAGCATGTGCAGAGTGACTCCAAAGCTTTGTCTTATCAGGATATGGATTGGGGGCAGTAATAGAAGGGGAGGACCAGAGAAGACAGGATCAAACAGCCTTTTTACACAATGCGGAGCATTAACCCCTTAGGTTCCACAGTGAGTATAACAAGCATTCTTTACTGCATATACAGACTGATTTTACTGTTGTGGTTTTAGTAACACTTTAAAGTGGTTGTAAAACCTGTATAACAACTTTTACCTATAGTTAAACCTTATAAAACTTTTAGTTTAGGAGATATTCACTGTATCCCCATGTGCTGACATCATCGACAAATGTGCACTGAAGAAATGTCTCGCTTGTGCCGTTTCTTCAACTGCTGTGCTGTTACCGGCAGCTCCTGTGCGTATGCAGTGACGTCATCATAGCTCCAGCCAATCACAGCGCTGGAGCCCGCGAACCTAGAAATAACTCGGTGTGCTGGGACCGCTGCAACAGCATCGTTCTAAGGTAAGTATTTCATAATGAGCTAGTATGCAATTCATACTAGCTCATTATGCCTTTGTCTGGCAGGTTTTTTTTTTCCATCTGGGTTTACAACCACTACAAAAAACTTCTTTAGAACCACATTAAACAGTGTGATACATTGTAACAGCACAAAGCAAAACCCTCAGTCGCAGATAGCAAGGATAACTTGCCACAAATTTGTGGAAGTATTGAATTGTAAGTCTGTTAACTTGCTGCACATTTTCACTGGCAAGTTGTACACCTGCTGAGCACTTGAAGCACAAGTTCTAGTTTGACACTTTTCCAATTTTTAGCAAATTTGCGTGGCAACAGTCTCTAGCAAGAGCAAAGTTGCAGTGGTGAGTCTACAGCAAGAGCTCTGCAAGTCTACAGCATGAAAATTCAGCCACATTGGCCCCCTGAGGTGGGAGGACTATTGTACAACATAACTGAACCACAACTTGCAGCAGAATTGCAGAATGTTTGCAAAGAAAGTTGATTTTGAGTCATGTAATGCAAACTTGCCACAATTGTGTAACAAACTTGTGAAGCCTGGCAAGTCTAGCAATAGCTTAGCAAGTCATTCTCAATCTTGAAGCACAATTGCTTGCTATCTGGGGTGCCATTATACAATGTAGACCAGTGCAGACGCGTTCCAGCATGCTGGCTGGTGTGACTAAGCCCACAGTGAGAGTCAATGAGATCACATAGAGAAATGAAAGAGTTGAGGAATAAATGTCTGATTTGGTCACCTGCTGCCCTCAGTGGTTCGTTCCACCTCCCCTATGTCACTACAGAAGTGAGTAATGATAGGGGCCCATGGGAGGAACCACTGAGGGCTGCAGGGGACCAGGAATCACACACTCCCAAAGTGTTAGTTTGTGAATAGCCTTCATTACAGGCAGCAGAAGAGGTAAGTACTCTTCTTCTCAGGGTGGCCTTTCATTCATAATTTTATGTTAGTATCTGAGTGACTTTATAATGTCATTACTGTATGGAATGATAGAGAAGTCTGTTTCCCTCCTGCCCCCCCCCTGTGTGCTCTTACCTAATCTATGCAGCGTCCTCCTCCCTCTCCTGCTCCATTCAAGTAGTGAGAAGTCAGGCCAACTCACACACAGCATCCCCGGGTACCACCCCTCCTCCCCGCACTCCTCAGCATCTCCATCACTTGGCTGGGCCACTGCGCCTGCGCACGGCATCCCACTCCACAGCCACGCCTCCCTCCCCCCTCACGTCACTCACACATTCAGCTCCTATACAAAACACGAGGGCGCGCTCCCGTGCGTGCACTCGCTCCTCCTCCCCCCTCCCTCTCTTCTTCTCTTTCAGCTCCTCCGCATCCGGGCATCGCTCTCGCGTGCGCGCGCCTCGCTACCAACTTTTCTTCTCTCAGCAGCTTGGAAAAAAAGCTGTGCCCCCAGATCTCCGTATCCCTCCGCCGCGCTCCGCTTCGGGAAGTAGTCCCCGCCTCTGTGAGCCCCTCTGAAACTCCGGCGGAGGAGACGGGAGAGCCGGGGGGAGAGGGAGACGGCTGAGACCGGGGAGAAAAGTCCGTGAGGGAGGCAGAGAGGAGCCGGCGGAGGACGGAGGAGGACTGGGAGTGTGGAGGGGGAGAGTGAGCGGAGGAGTGCGAAGTGATGAGCCCGCTCCCCTCACAACTTGCTCACAGCGAGTAGTTCTCCGCGGACAGGAGCTCACTCCGCGCCCCGCACTCACCGGACCTGGCGGAGGGAGACCCGCACAGGAAGAGCCCGGCAAGGGGGGTGGCCGGACAAACTTCTCGGGGGGACGGAGCGGAGGAGGGCCGGACCGACATGGAAGTGCAGAGCCTGCAGGAGGCCATCCAAGTGGAGATCCAGTGTCATCAGGTAATCACCTCAACTCTATGGGGAGGGAGGGGTACTCAACTCTGGGGGGCCCCCTACTGCTCAACCAGGTAATCACCTCAACTCTATAGGGGGGGGGACACTACACAGCCAGGTCAGCAACTCAACTCAGGGGGGCGCTACTACTCAACTTAGGGGGGCGCTACTACTCACCTCAACTCAGGGGGGCGCTACTACTCAACTTAGGGGGACGCTACTACTCACCTCAACTCAGGGGGGCGTGACTACTCAACTTAGGGGGACGCTACTACTCACCTCAACTCAGGGGGGCGTGACTACTCAACTTAGGGGGGAGCTACTACTCACCTCTACTCAGAGGGGTGCAACTACTCACCTAAACTCAGGGGGATGCAACTACTCAACTCAGGGGGGCTCTACTACTCAACTCAGGGGGGCGCTACTACTCACCTCAACTCAGGGGGCGCTACTACTCACCTCAACTCAGGGGGGAGCTACTACTCACCTCTACTCAGGGGGGAGCTACTACACACCTCTACTCAGGGGGGAGCTACTACACACCTCTACTCAAGGGGGCGCTACTACTCACCTCTACTCAGGGGGGCGCTACTACTCACCTCAGCTCAGGGCGGCGCTACTACTCACCTCAACTCAGGGGGGCGCTACTACTCAACTTAGGGGGGCGCGACTACTCGACTTAGGGGGGCGCTACTACTCACCTCTACTCAGGAGGGTGCAACTACTCAACTCAGGGGGGCGCTACTACTCACCTCTACTCAGGGGGGAGCTACTACTCACCTCTACTCAGGGGGGAGCTACTACTCACGTCGACTCGGGGGCCCCCTACTGCGCAACCAGGTACTTATCTCAACTCAGGGGGTGGGGACCCTACTGTTCAACCAGTTGATGACCTCCACTGATGGGGGTCCTCTCTTCTGAGGTGTGGGGGGCTACTACTCATACAGGTGATGACCTCAACTGCGAGGGCCCCCCCAATTGCTCACCAGGATGCTCCCTGGCTGTAGGCACTTCAACAGCTACTTTGGGAAGGAGGGGTTGTTACCCTCTGTGTTCTTCTCAAAGAGAACTTCTTCAGTTGTGGATTTTCCTCTCCCAGGACTTTCTGCACCCAATTAGTGGTCATATTTATTGTTTTGGTTGACCTCCACACCTTCATCTTCTCTTTTCCTCCATAGCAATGTACTTATTTCTTCAGTTGCTTCTTCCTAAGAAAACAACAGTTCCCATAGGAGGGAGCTTTCTCTACTCATCCCAGCCAATTGCCAATTTGGAATCAAACTGGAAAAAAAAGTAGACGACACCCCCGTATTAAAGTAGATCTGGATGACACTGAGTTTGTCAAAGCAGCATGTATCATAAACAAAGATTTCACTCGTATTCGCTATCCTTTTTAATGCGTCTCTGTGCTGCTGATCTACTCTTTTTCAGCCACTTCCTGCCTACATGCCCGGGCTCCAGATGTGGTTGCCCGCTGTTGCTCTGGAGCGAATGTTTGTCAGACCATGTCGTCAGCTTGGCATGCTCGTGGTCTCCACACTATGTGACAACGAAGGAGCACATTTGGGAGACAGTTGTCACCGCTTAACAGGAAATGCCTGAATAAGGCCCTTGGGGCAGGATGACCAATGGATTGTTTTAATGGAAGTTGTACATTTGAAGATATTAAAAACAATTTTTGAAATGATGTGAGGACTTAGTGATTGGATTTAGATCTGCTTATTTGTTGCCCCCATGAATAAAGTTTACATTTTTATTAGAACGACCTAAGAAATGAGGCGTTCTGCTTTTGTAAAGCACCCTTTCCAATACATTGAACTTTACACCCACTTTGTGCCCCCTTTTAGTAAATCCCCCTTTGTGCCCTTCCCTCTGAATATATCTATTTTTTGTACCTGTTCCATAGCTTGTGCCCTTCCCTTCACAATCTTCTCTTTGTAATACTTTGTTTTGTTTTTTTCTCTTTGGATCCTAACCTTGTTTCCATTAAGAAAGATAACCTTCACTTTACTATTGTTGACTGCTCAGTGTTATCCACCCCCCCCCCCCTCACTGTAGGGGCCCTTTTTATTAACAACGTGTTTCAGTATCCGCATACACTTTGTTGCCTGCTTAGCACTTCCAGTACGCAGAACTCCCTATTTTCTTTCTTTTTTTTCTTCCATCGCCTTAAGTTTTGTGTTTACTCCTCTATCTCATTCCTCAATGGTCTCTCCCCAGACGTGATTGCTTTCTGCTGCCATTTCATGTCGGCGTTCAGTAGATCGGCAGCATACTTCAGCCTGTTCACTTGTTCCACTCTTCATCATTTCATCACTTTACTTGATGTTGTTTACTCTCATTTCGTCTGCCATGCCTCTCATTTCCATGCTGTTTTCCTCTGACAACTTCATACATAAAGTCCCAGCGTCCCTGGCGTAATCTACTTTTTCCCTTCATACACCTTTCACTACTATGCCCATCTACTTTCTCCCCCTTTCTTACACTCTCCCTCCTGTCCTTACTCATCCCCATCCTTTGCCCTCTCCTCACTCTTCCTCTTCTTTGCACTCACCCCCTCCTTCTCCCTACTCTTCCCCTTGTTCCTTTCCCCCCCTCCCCTTCTCCCCACTCTTCACCCCCCTCCCTTTTTTTCTCCCCCTCTCCATCTCTCTCTCTCACTACTTCTTCCTCCCCTCCCTCCTCTCCCCGCCCCCTCCCTCCCTTGTCTTTTGCTGGAGCAAGCAACAAGGATTTGGAAGTAATATTGCGGTGCTGCTGCGTGGAGATTAGGACGAGACCTGAATATTTATGAGCTGGCTTGGGGGAAACTGCCTTACACACGCACTGTGTGTGTTTACTTGCCTCTTTGTTCCTCCCCATTTCCATCAAACTTGAAACACTTTCTCATTCCTCCTCCTCCTCTTCTGACACTCTTCTTCTTTTCTATCTAGATACACTTAGTTTTTTTTTTTTTTTTTTTAGTTTTTCTTTTTTTAAAAGGCATCTTAGATTTTATTTTCTTTCTTCCTTAGAAACTAGTTGCACGGATGAAGCAAGAGCCACAGGTAATTGCAGATTTTTAAACAATTTTTTTTTGCAAGCTATTTTCATGTCCTTCGGATTTGTTGTTTGTGGTGGAGTACAGCTGTACAGTGGGAGGATGACAAACTTTATCGGCTGCCATCGCTTTTTTTTTTTTTAAAGAGATCATTCCCATGTGAAGGAACAGACTTGTGTTATTTTTTTCATCTTTAAAATAAAAGGTGTTAGGGAATAGCAATTGAGCTTCAATGATTACTTGCCCCCTTCCTGTGTTACACAAGAAGAAAAATTACATGAACATTCTTTTGCACAGTATGTTGACTCCTGCCTTTCCTTTCCCCTAGTCCTGTGTTTGTCGCTACAAAATACTTTTAAGTGATCTATTTTTTTTGTTGCTCCAATGTATCCTTGAACGCTCCAGCAGAAGTTGTCTCTGCAAGATAAATAATGATACATCTCGTGATGAGACATCATAAATATCTTGTACACTTGTTTTTTTCCTTTTTTCCCCCTTCCTCTCTACACGCCATACTTTGTAAACACCTTGTTAAAGTGTGTCATTTTCCATAGGCGATCAAGGTTGACAGTGTGCAGCATTCTCAACATTCTCCATGGCTGAGCAGATCACACACACACATACACACACACACACACACACACACACACTTGTGAGTTGTAGATACATGAATTTTCTTCCCCTCTTCTTTTTTTCCAAGGCATCCATTTTGAACGGATGGTCTTGTTTAGGAAGGTTTAAAAAATAAAAAAACACTCACAGAGTGACTTTTTGATCTTGACGTGCAGCAGGGGCTGGGGGGGGGATGTTTATATGACGAGGGCTACAGCAGATGGATGTTGGAGTGTTCTTTGTTGCAGATTGCTGCAGCAGGCAATCCATTGAACACTTTCTCCTCCTGGCTTTATTGAGACACTTTCACTCTCTTCTTCTTTCTTGGCACCACAAAGTTAACTCTCTGTTTGCCAGAAGTGCAGTGAGCCCCCCCCCCCCATCCTCTTTCTTCCTTAGCCATGCCGGAAATGGAAGAGAGGGGGGAGGCAGTATGTGTGTATGTTATGTGGTTGTGCTCCTTTCAGTACCATGGACAGATGCCATTGAAAGCCTCCTTCCTCCTTCCCCCAGTGTAGTGAAATGCGCAGAACTTTCACACTGGAGCTTGTGCATGTTATGTGCCTCGCCGCTGGCTCGTTTTAGGGGTCTGTGTGCTGTTTTGTGAAGCCCCAGGGTGAATGTGAGCAGTTTGCGTTTCTCTCCTCCCCCCTTTCAATGAATCGATCGCCCTTCCTTAGGAATGCAGCAGCTTTTCAGCACCAAACTTGGAACAGCTCCTTTATCAACCGCCGATCCCAATCCATCCCCCTTGTCCAAACCATTGCCCCAGGTCGGTGATTTAATGTTCTGCTGTTACTTCTGCTCGAGTTTGGTAGCCTTGTCATGTTAATGAGGGTTTGTCAGCACTCTCAGTTTGGTAGTGGAAGCTTCCATTTTGTGAGAAAGGGGTGTTGGTTTCTTCCTAACATGGAGAAAAGTCTGCAGAGTTTGAGATGGGGGATGGGGCCCCATTCATGCTGAACATTACCATTTTGATTGCTTTGATGCCATTTTTGGAGGGGGAGGGAATGAAATCACCCCTTTTACTCGTGCAGAAACACACAAAGATGTTTAATCACTGTACAGAATCAGAAATCAGATACTTTTCTTTTAGCGACGCAAAACCTTTTCACTGCCTCATACCTAAAGGCTATTAGACCTTTAATTGGAGTAAGAGGCAAGCTGTTGACTACAGTTCATTTACAAGGATGCAGATTTTTTTTTTCTCTTTACTGCAACAATGCACTGCTAGGACCAATCTGTGTGTTTGTGTTGTGCTTTAAGAGCCTTTAAAGAACAGCTGCAATGATATTCACTGCATCGAAAATAACTACATGAATACTTTAAACCTTGAGATGTTTATAAGGATTACCATCGACCTTTGGTTTGTTTTTAGCACTTGTGTATATATTTGGATTATTTCACCAACTGGTGCATTGAGAAGTTTTTAAAACCAGGCAACATATTTAAGTTAATCATAAGTTATAATTTAATAATTCTAGATAGAAATGTCAGTTTAACAATGAAGAATTTTGATTTTTTATGAGACTTTCAGTTTATTAGCTTGTTAAACACAGGCAAGACTTTGAGGAAGTGAATAAAATTTGATCTTTGTTAGATTTAAAAGAGTTTAAAGATCTGTTTTTACCGTGTGGGGATAATGTATCAGATCGATGAAAAATTGGAACCTTTTGCATAAGTTCAGCTCTATTTACTGATTGAGAAGCACATACATATACTTGGCCTGTGTGTCCTTTTAATCTGGTCATTCAATTGAAGGTTATAGAGGGAGATTTACTAAAACTGGAGCACTCAGAATCTGGTGCAGCTGTGCATGGTAACCAATCGGCTTCTAACTTCAGCTTGCTCAATTAAGCTTTGACAAATAAAACCTGGAAGCTGATTGGCTACCATGCAGAGCTGCACCAGATTTTGCACTCTCCAGTTTTAGTAAATCTCCCCCATAGTACCTAAATATGTGGATTGTGCGTTATACAGAGAGCTGCATGGATGATGCAACAAGCTTAAGTACTTTCTACAACCCAGTATGACAATGTTCACTCAGCTGTGCATGTTTACAAATAATATAGTTATTTCTTCCTTTTTGCCTTTGTACTAATTATCCAGTTTATACATCAGCTGTTTCATTATCTTATCCAGTTTATGAAACTGCTTCAGAAACTGTACTTTAAGGGAGTGATTTATCACAACACATTATCATTCGGTTCATTGCTTCATTTTTATCATTGCTCTATAAATCTTATTGGCTAAGGTCTAATAATCTGATATGTGTTGTCATCTCATCCCAGCACGGACTTAATTCTTGTCACACAACACGCACTGTTTAAATATGGAGCTCCGGAAAAAAAAAAAAAAAAAGAGCAAGCACTGCAGCATTCTGGGGGGATTTGGACCCCAGCTGCTTGTTTGCATTAGATTTTGCTTCAATTGTCTTCCATTCTCTTTGATTTGCAAGAGCACAGATTTGTCTACATGAGGTGTAATAGTTTAATAGTTATAACCATCGAAAGCAGACAAAGTCAGCAACTTAGATGCTTCCAAGTTTATGAAAACATTGCTAGGCAATGTGCAAAGCGCAGTAACTTGTAACAGCCAAACAGCAATCATCATTCATTGTTCTGATTGCGTTAAGCTGATAAAGGCTAAAATCCGATAGTGTGCAGCTCAGATTCATCGCTTTTTCCACTCCTTGTTAAGTAAGCCTGAACATAGTTTTACTGGTATCTCAGCGTATTTTTGATGCCTGTATTGCCAGATCCCTCTGGTTTTGATATGCTTGTTTCTGAATGATCCTGAATCACCTAGGGGGTATTGGTATAAAGCAATCAATGTGATTTTCACAAAACATTCACTGGTGGTGAACCAATCACTGTCTTTTAAAATGCACGTGCCTGGGAGATTCACCCTTAGTGAATGTTCACTGAATGTTGGATTAACTGCTTTATTAATGTGCTCCAAAGTGTGCTCTTGGAGAAGTTAATCGCATAGAAACGAGGCCTTTCCAGATGTGCTTTGAAAAGCCTGCTGCATCTTTCTGCAATAGATTCTATAAAATGAATTTAAGGTTAAAAGAATTGCCTTTTTTTTTACTTTATTGACAGCCTTAGTAGTTGAGTGGGTTGTACTTTGTACAGTAGTCTAACCCTATTCTTCAAAATTATATTAAACCCTTTTTTTTTTCCATATATCATTAAAGATGCTGATGTGTGGACTCACATTGTCTGCAGTTTCTTCTTATATCTCCACATTTATGTAGTCACTTTTCAACCTTACGCCCAATGGCTGGCCCTAATTTCCTTTGTACAGTTGGCTCCTTTACTTGCAGGGTCCTATGGAGCCCTGCTGGATCTACTTTTCCATGCAAGCTAATGGAAAGAGAACTATTTAATGTAAATATCATACCTGCACCAACAGGCAGGCTGTAAGCAATAGAAGCACTAAGGCCTGCCTCTGCGTCTTTGTTTGAAAGCAGCTTACAAGGGTTGTGCATTTGTCATGGCGCTTGAATCAAGGGACATTTAGTCCCAAGAAAGTGGACTCTTGAGGAAACGATGGGACCAGAAGTTCGGGGAAGTGGCACATCGAGACCCAAAGTGGCACCTGTAAAAACATTAAGGCCTCATGCACACTGGACGTTTTTTTGACGTTTTTACAGTAGCTGTTTTTGGCTGGAGATGTTTTTTTATACAGTCATTAAACTCTCCATCATTTTATCCTATGTGTCCATGCACACATAGGGGGTTATTTACTAAAGGCAAATCCACTTTGCATTACACGCGCAAACTACAAGTGCAAAGTGCACTTGAAATTATTACACTGAAAGATCCGGGGGGACAAGCAAGGAAAATAAAAAACAGCATTTTAGCTCGCACATGATTGGATAATAAAATCAGCAGAGCTTCCCCTCATTTCAGATCTACCCCCCAGATTTACAGCTACTGCACTTCCAAGTGCACTTTCAGTGCAATTTCAAGTGCACTTTGCACTTGTATTGCAAAGTGGATTTGCCTTTTGTAAAAAAAAAAACCTCTATAGGCTGTTATCAGCTGTTTTGGGCAGTGGCGTTTTTGAGCAGTAAAAAAACCCCAAAACTAGTGGGTTCTGAGGTTTTTCAGCTGTAAAAACGCTCTAACGCTGATAAACGTTGATAAACGCTCAAAAACGTCGCTCACCAGTGTTTTTTAACGTTTTTGATCCATTGAAAAAAAAAAAAATAAAAAAAAAAAAAAGCTAATAAACGCTAAAAACCGCTATTGCAAAAACATTGAAAAAAGTTGAAAAACTCACTGCAAAGCTACTGGCGTTTTTATAACGTTATTTTAACGTCCTGTGTGCATGAGGCCTAAAATGTAAGTGTTTCTGGAAATTTTTTGGAGCAGGAATTTATTTTGTTTTGTTGCATCTGTAAGTGGAAATGTTTTAAAAAAATATATATATATTATTACTCCAACTCACTGAGTTATTTCTCATATCTGTTTGTGTATGATGTCAGCGAACTGGCTGACTTCAGCCATGAATTGCATGTCATATACTGTAGTGGCCCACTTTGCTCTTGGTGCTTCAGTGATATGAAGGTTGGATCAGAGGAAGAATGTTGTCATGAGCAAAATAAAAGGGAAAAAAAGCATGCCAGGTTTAGTATTTGTTTTAATCTGTGTGCAGGAATTGTGGCACGGGAAGCAGTAAAATGCAGTGGTGCTGATTTCTTTACTTGCAGCATGTTTAATTTAAGCAAGGCCAGCAGTTTGATGAACAGTGTTGCTGTTCCGTTAACAAGCTTCAGCATATTTTCTTTGGTGTAAAGCCAAGCAAAATGGCTGCTGCCTGTGGCCTTCTCTCAACAACTGCTAATTAATATCAGAAATTATAACAGCTTGATAAAAGAATTGCTGTTAAGGATAGGATTTTAGTTCATTATGATTTATAGCCAGCAGGCCTAAATAGAGGCAAGCTCAAGTTTTTGTGGCATTTCTTCAGTAAATGTAGGCCCTTTTCTTATATCTGTTGTTGTTTCTATCATTATTGTTAGTGTCAGTCAGTATTTTAACCAAAGAAGGCAAATGGAGATTCTCAAGATTTTTTGGAACTTTAAGACTCACATTATATCCAATCCTATTTTCTCAGCTAGATTCTGTATGTAAAATAAAATGTAAAAAGAGAAGTGGGAACAGCTGAAGGAGCAGAGAACTAAGGTTAAGATCACATCTGTACATCTTTGGTGTGACGTGTTGTGGGCACGTTTTACACTTGTTACCATTGAAGTGTAAATGTATTTCTGGAAATCACATCAAGGATGCGGCAAGCAGGTCTTTTTCCAATGCACATTTCCTCCACTGCACCTAAAAGGAACAGAAAGGAATGAGGAAAGTCAAATGTCACCACTGGGGTCCTCAGTAGATATAAGAAGATAGGGAGTAATTTATTTCAGAAGATTATCTCTTATGAGTGGATTGACTCTTTTTTAGTGGAACTAAACTGCATCTGAGCAGCACAAACCAAAAATGCTATTTAATACATTTTTAATATTCAATGCAAACTCAGCCATCTGTCCATGACTCCATGTTTAATTTTGTTGGGAAGTCACTTTGAAAAACCCCCCTAGCATTTCTAGTGGCAGTGATCTTGAGTAAGGGCAGATGATTTATGTAGCATTTACTTACTGCAATAGATCTGCCCTTAGCTCAGGCATGCAAGCAGGAGGGTGTGCTTAGCTGAGAAAAGTCCCTCCACCCCTCCTCCAGATGCAAGAAAAAAATGCCCATGAAGACTCCTGGAATGTATAAAAATGATTTGATATTTCTTTCCATCTGTTTACTAAGACTAGCAGCAAAAGGATTAAAAATAGTTAAAGTGGTTGTAAACCTCAGAATTGAAATATGAACAAAGAATATCCCTCTATATTGTGTACTTGTCTCATTTAAGAGCACTAAGTGTAATTTCTGTCTGCTGCTTTGTTCCTCTGCTATCAACATGAATCACTTCTGACAAATATTCCTGACACCAAGAGAAAAATGGTGACAGGGGAGGGACCTCTAGTTGATTGACAGCCTCAGCTCTGTTCCTGTGTGAAGGGGGGTGTGTCCCTTCCCTTCAATCAACTCTCAATGCCTCTCTGCACATGACCTATGCAGAGTGTAACTTCAGCTCTCCACTCTGGATGTTTCTACAACTTGATTTGAGTCCACCTGTGGTACATTCAGTTGATTGGACATGATTTGGAAAGGCACACAACTGTCTACATAAGGTCCTACAGTTAATAGTGCATGTCAGAGCACAAACCAAGCCATGATGTCCAAGGAATTTTCTGGTGACCTCCGAGACAGGATTGTATTGAAGCACAGATCTGGGGAAGGGTACAAAAAAATTTCTGCAGCATTGAAGGTCCCAAATGAGCACAGTGGCTTCCATCATCCATAAATGTAAGAAGTTTGGAACCACCAGGACACTTCCTAGAGCGGGCCTGCCAAACTGAGCGATCGGGGGAGAAGGACCTTAGTCATTGAGGTGACGAAGAACCCGATGGCCACTCTGACAGAGTTCCAGCGTTTCTCTGTTGAGAGAGGAGAACCTTCCCAAAGAACAACCATCTCTGCAGTACTCCACCAATCAGGCCTGTATGGTAGACTGGCCAGACTTTAGCCACTTCTCAGAAAAAGGCACATGGCAGCACACCTGGAGTTTGCCAAAAGGCACCCAAAGAACTCTCAGACCATGAGACACAAAATTCTCTGGTTTGATGAAACAAAGATCAAATTCTTTGGCCTGAATGGCAAGTGTCATGTCTGGAGGAAACCAGGCACCGCTCATCACCTGGCCAATACCATCCCTACAGTGAAGCATGGTGGTTGCAGCACCATGTTGTGGGAATGTTTTTCAGCAGCAGGAACTGGGAGACTAGTCAGGATCAAGGGAAAGATGAATGAAGCAATGTACAGAGTCATCCTTGATGAAAACCTGCCCCAGAGCGCTCTGGACCTCAGACAGGTTCATCTTCCAACAGGATAACGACCCTAAGCAGAACAGCTCTGTGAATGTCCTTGAGTGACCCAGCCAGAGCCCGGACTTAACCCCAATTGAAAATCTCTGGAGAGATCTAAAAATGGCTGTGCACCAACACTCCCCATCCAACCTGATGGAGCTTGAGAGGTCCTGCAAAGAAGATTGTGAGAAACTGCCCAAAAATAGGTGTGCCAAGCTTGCAGCATCATACTCAAAAAGACTTGAGTCTGTAATTGATGCCAAAGGTGCTTCAAGAAAGTATTGAGCAAAGGCTGTGAATACTTACAGTATCTCACAAAAGTGAGTACATCTCTCAAATTTTTGTAAATATTTTATTACCGGTATATCTTTTTATGTGACAACACTGAAGAAATTACACTTTGCTATAAAGTAGTGAGTGTACAGCTTGTATAACAGTGTAAAAATTTGCTGTCCCCTCAAAATAACTCCACGCACAGCCATTAATGCCTAAACCGCTGGCAACAAAAGTGAGTACGGGTGTACTCACTTTTGTGAGATACTGTATGTGCAAGGGATTTATTTCCTTTTTAAATTTTTAATAAATTTGCAAAGATTTCGAACAAACTTCTTTCATGTTGTCATTATGGGGTATTGTTTGTAGAATTTTGAGGAAAAAATGTATTTAACCCATTTTGGAATAAGGCTGTAACATAACAAAATGTGGAAAAAGTGAAGCGCTGAGAATACTTTCTGGATGCACTGTATGTATGGGTTTACAACCACTTTAATGTTGATTGAGAGAGTTTTGTTCCCCTTTAAGAGGATATCTCCTCATCATTAAAATCACAAGAACCCTAATAATGTTGTGATATCTCATGGGGCAGACAAGTTCATATAGAATTCATGAGCCAGTTGCTCCAATCTATGAACCAGGGAACATGCACTTTAACAGCTGTAGAAAATGCACATAAAGGTACCAGCTGTAATTTTTTTTAGGTTGCCTGTTCTCCTGGGATTTGTGGAGCTTGTCACTATGCACAAGATAATATTTTGCACCTGCATGGAAGATTGCAGATCAGCTGTCAGCAGCTCGAGTCACGTTTAACCACTTAAGGACCGCCGCCTGTACATATACGTCAGCAGAATGGCACGGCTGGGCACAAGCACGTACAGGTACGTCCTCTTTAAGATGCCCAGCCGTGGGTCGGCGACAGCGGCGTGCTCGCAACCCGGTCCTGAGCTCCGTGACTGCTCCCGCGGGACCCACGGACCCGATCGCCGCCGATGTCCCGCGATCGGGTCACAGAGCTGAAGAACGGGGAGAGGTAAGTGTAAACAAACCTCTCCCCGTGCTTCCTAGTGAGACTGTCACTGATCGTCTGTTCCCTGTCATGGGGAACGACGATCAGTGACGTCACACGCCAAGCCATGCCCCCACACAGTATCACACATTAGGTCACACTTAACCCCTTCAGCACCCCCTACAGGTTAACACCTTCACTGCCAGTGTCATTTTCACAGTTATCAGTGCATTTTTATAGAAAAAATTGTGTCAAAAGTGTCCGATGTGTCCGCCATAATGATTATATAATCATGATAAAAATCGCTGATCGCCGCCATTACTAGTAAAAAAATTTTTTTTATAAAAATGCCATAAAACTATCCCCTATTTTGTAGACGCTATAACTTTTGCGCAAACCAATCAATAAACGCTTATTGTGATGATTTTTTTTACCAAAAATATGTAGAAGAATACGTATCGGCCTAAACTGAGGAAAAAATATTTTTTTATATATTTTTTGGGGGATATTTATTATAGCAAAAATAAAAAATATTTTTTTTTTTCAAAATTGTCACTCTATTTTTGTTTATAGCGCAAAAAAAACCCAGCAGAGGTGATCAAATACCACCAAAATAGTAGCTCTACAGTATTTGTGGGTAAAAAAGGACGTCAATTTTGTTTGGGAGCCACGTCGCACGACCGCGCAATTGTCAGTTAAAGCGACGCAGTGCCGAATCGCAAAAGGTGGCCTGGTCCTTTAGCTACAAAATGGTCTGGGGCTTAAGTGGTTAAAGTGGTTGTAAACCCAGAAAAAACAAACAAACACCTGCAAGACAAAGCCATAATGAGCTAGTATGACTAGTATACTAGCTCATTATGAATTACTTACCTTAGATCAAAGCCCCCCGAAGCCGCCCTCGTCCCCCCCTCCGGCCGCAGACATCTCTCCGGAAGGTTACTTCCGGGTATCGCCGCTCCGGCACTGTGATTGGCTGGAGCGGTGAAGACGTCACTCCACGCATGCGCGTGGGAGCCGTCAAATCCTGCTTTGCCAGTTTTATCAATGGGATTCTCACTGTGCCTGCGCCGTTGTCTACGGCGCGCATGCGCCGTAGACATTGGTGTATACCTTTTGGCAAATATCTCATAAACCGTGTAGGTTTAGAAGATATTGCAAACATCTACAGGTAAGCCTTAATCTAGGCTTACCTGTAGGTGTAACTTCCGGGGGAGGGTTTACAACCACTTTAAGATGAGGACAGGAAGTGGATGGGGGTGGGACCACTGTTTAATGTGAGTGCATTGTATGCAATATCTAGCAAAAGTCTAGAACCCACAGAAGCAGGACACTGTCAGAGATACTGCCCATTTCCTGATAACAAAATTCTGTGGAATGTTTTTATTTTCATGCTAAGCAATCTAGAAATAAAAAGCTCTGGAATATATATTTTGCATATTTATAGCTGGCTATTGCCGAAACCACAAGTGTACTCATGGCAGAAAACTTTCTTCAATTAATTTCATTATTCTAAGCATATGCACAATGACTTCTAAAAGTTTCAGATGGCTTTCAGATTTTACTGGCTGCTGGCTGACTGCCACTTTGAAATGTCTGCTAAATAAAGGAATCTAGTTTATATGGGAATAGGTGTTTTCCTAGCTACTAGTTACTAAACATTTGCTTTTTAAGTGACAGTTGAGCTAAAGCTTAAAAAAAATAACAATACAGTGTAGCAGATGGTGAATTGTATGAATTTATACAGGAGTTTTGTTTATCAGATGCTCAGTGGATGCTACCATATGTCTAAGAAAGCCCATCTCATGGCTGGAATCAATGGGCCTATGTGTGTGACTACTAAAGGAAATGTTGCCCTTAGTAACTGGTTTCTGTACAGCTGTCAGTATTCAAGTGCAGAATAGAGAATCTTACTGGTTTCTATAACATGAAAATGTTTAAGTTCTATACTGAAAGTTTACCATTACTGTTTTTGGCAATTGCTTTAGGTCAAGGCTTGAATAACATGCAAACACCTTCAGCTACCTATTTCAGCTTTACTTAAAAGCAGGGGTGTCCAAACTGCGGCCCATGGGCCACATTCGGCTCAAAACAGCTATGAATGCAGCCCAGCACAAAATCTTAAACTTACTTTAAAATGTGTATTCTTTTTGGGGAATTTTTTGTAAAAATGCATTTACACTTAGCGAACACTTGCAGCCGAAGAAAAATTTGAGTGTCTTTTTACTGGACTTTTATAAGTTTTATTTTCCCAAATAAAATCTCCCACTCTTTACAATCACGCCTTATTCAAGTCATCAGTTTTCGGGAGCACCTATATTCGTGAGCAACTATTTACAAGGATAAAGCACACGAATGGCAAAATTAAAACCAAAATATCTGATAAGCACCTTGATAATTCAATGAGAATTGCTACTACATCCATGCAACCAGATACTGATGCATTCGTTTATCAAAAACAGTGTCAAATATTGCACTGGTTTTGTATTGCCTTTTTAACTTTTATAATAAATATATATATAAAAAAATAAAAATAAGTCTTATTGCTCAGATAGGTACTTTATCTATATCAGTGTTCATTAACCACCCTGGCGGTATGATTCTGTCAGATTTTAGGTGCTGACAGCGGTACAATTATTTTGCATGGAAATTTGGCATTTTATATTGTAGGCCCGTAATTCTTAGGAAATAACTCACTTAAATCTGTCCAAACAAGAGTCTAGTAGACATCCCGGGTATGATAAAGTTTGAAAAACAAAATTCTAATGTAATAAATAATTATAACAAATAATAATATAATAATATAAAAAATTATTCAATAATGTAATCAAATCAAAAACACTGAAATTTGCTCAGTTGCAGAGTTTTCGCTGTCATTACTTTCAGTGTTTGATGACGAATTTCTCCACAAATCGCTATCGCTCAATTCTGCAAGTGATTCTAATTTATTATCGCTGTTTTCTAGCTGGTCTAAAACCACTTTTGACATAAAGGGACACTTTTTGGTTGCTATGGACAATCTCGAGTTTCCAGGCAGAAAAAACTGTATTTATAATATAAAAGTGCATGCAGGGCACTGGACAGACCACTAGGGACAAAGGGGATGTGTAATTTGTTTATACAGTACTGTAATCAGTAAGATTACAGTATACTGTATGTGTATTGTGTTTTTACTTTTTTGAATTTGTCGCCGATCTCCGCCCCCCGTGCGCCGCAACGTCGTAGGGAGCGGAGCTCGGCGGCACTCGGGCACTGTGTGTGAATCGAGCAAGGAGATAGCTCTCACACACAGCGGGGAGACATCGCAGGATCCAGGGGACAAGGTAAGTAACTTTGCCTGGATACTGCAATGCAGCCCAAGTTTGGCTCAGGGTTACCGCTAAAGGTACTGAAATCTTACCCTGAGCCAGACTCGGGAATACCGCCGGGAAGGTTAAAGCAGTCCAGGGTGCCCGCGATGTCGGCAGCCGAAGCCGATCAATCGCTCGGCTCTCGGCTGCCCCCGCCGCCATCCTCGGTGAGGGAATCAGGAAGTGAAGCGTTGCGGCTTCAATTCCCGGTTTCCTTCTGCGCATGCGCAAGTCGCGCTGCATGTCCTCACTGGTCCCTGCTATCTTCTGGGACCTGTGTGTTTCCCAGAAGACAGCGGGGGGACGGGACAGGAAGGGGCGCAGATCCCGTGGGAGTCTATGCCAGGAAGTGGGTGCAAATACCTGTATTATACAGGTATCTGCACCCCCCTGAAAGGTGACAAATGTGACACCGGAGGGGGGGGGGGGTTTCCGAAAAGCGGAGGTTCCATTTTTGTGTGGACCTCCGCTTTAAGATCTGCTTGGCTTTCTTCCTTTCATCAGCTATTCCTATTGTTAGTGTATTTTATGTGTGGCCCAAGACTATTCCTCTTCTTCCAATGTGGTCCAGGAAGGTCAAAAGGTTGGACACCCATGCTAAAAAGCATTCCAGGAGATCCAAAACCTGGGGCACTTGACTCCCTCATCTTAAAGCTGTAGTAAACAGCAGTTAAAGTTAAAAAAAATCCCTGCAAGGCAATTTCATAATGTTTTGCATAGTAGCGCATTATGAGAGACTTACCTTCAAACTAAGCCCTCCAGCGTCACGCTGTCACCGCTGAGAGGACTTCCATCCTCACCTGGTCTTTTTTCTGGGTTCCTGGCCTCCGGCTACATAAGTGGCCGGGGACGTGATGACGTTGCATGTGCGCGGGAGCCGATGTTTACAGCACGGGTATGCCGGACCTTCAGAACACATGCGCCGGTGACATCACCAGATGCATGCACTCTAAATATCTCCTAAAAAGTGCAAGTTTAGGATATATTCACAGTATCTACAGGTATTACATGGCTTACCTATGGGTAACAGATGAAAAAGTGATGAACCAATAGTGAGATGAGAGGGATCAGGCAAAGGCTCTGACATCAGTGTTGAAAGTATTGCAGTCTTTTAAGTGCTCATTCACACATTGTCCATTGAGCTGCATTTATCTGTATAACAGTTGTTTTCTATGTGCCCTGTTCACAATATACATATGCGGTGGTGTGCAGAAAAATGCACTTTAAAGGACGTATTGTGAACAAGCCCTAAAAAAACAAATAGTATGATGCGTTGTACCACCATACTGCACCACCCTTCACTGCCCATACACAATGCACACACGTGTACATACACATTTCAGTGTGCAGGCTGGTGTCAACTAACACTAAAATCAGTCATTATTCAAGTATTTTTTTTTTTAAATGTAATTATGGGAAAAATATGGAGTCTGCTGTTACTGACCATCTGCTGACAACTTGGTTGTATTTAGCTTTCTGAACCACTGACTCAGAACAAGCAAGAGAGTTGACTGAGATCTGATGTGCAGAACTGTCCTGGGTCACTGAAGTCTCAGGGTCAGTATGACAGTCAGATTACAGAGTTTTCTGAGAGAGAGAGAGAGAGGTCAGCAATGACCTGTCGTTAAAAAAAGCATGGGGCCTCTTATTTCTGATTTTGCCTTCTGAAAATGTTAGTTGCCTGGCTGTCATCCTCACTCTCTATGCCGGTAAGTACTCCTTTCTTTTATTAGTTTTGAAATCAGAGAGGACAGCTCGACAGCTCAATGGTCTGATAATCCGCATTCGCAGAGGGAGATCAGACATGTTCCCTTCATGACAGTTTTTTACAACTCAAGATAGATTGTATTGCGGTATTCATTACTGGGAAACTACAGATAAACACAATTTTCATTAAAAGTTTTGTGTGATAGAGGTTTCTGATAACATCACAAATATGAAATCCATTTGAAAGACTGACTCAAGAGTTGGTATAGAAGGAGAGCAATATTTTCCAGCATGCAGCTGACTTCCCATTTGGTAGTTCCTTAGAATATCATGAGATGTCTTTTTGCATAGTCTGGCAGTTTATAGAGCATTTGTCCATCAGAGATACATAAAGTCAAATATCTCAGATTCTGTACAGATGTACGTTGACATACAGTGATGTATTTCTTTTAGAAACACTTTATCATAATGCACAGAATGAAACATTTCAGTGAGTAAGCTTTGTTTTAAGAGAGCTAACATTTATTTTAGGCCATTCACACCAGAGGGTATAGTTTTTAGGCAGAAAGTTGTGCTTTTTTTCCACAATTTTGCAGCGATTTTGACTGCGTTTTTGGCCGTGATTTTGCCGCAATTTTGTACAGATCAAAAGGTCACCAATGTAAAAATGCCTGTAATCTGCCCAAAAAGAAGTTCATGTACTCTTTTGAGCTTCAGGCGACAGAACGCTCAGATTTGAAGAAGGGCCATTTAAATTAATGGGATTTTGCTTGTTGTGTTTTTTGAACTTTTGAAATTAGCGTTTTACAAGCTGAAAACGCTCAGGTGTGAATGCAGCCTAAGGGAAGTGTTAGATTTTGAAACATAAGTAAAGTAACAAAGTATGATATGACAGGTTGTTAAATGCCTTATTTTCCTTACCTGCTGAATAACATTGAGCATTTGGTTTGTAAAACTAAATTGCATAAATGTCAAAGATCTATTTTTCTGCACGGGTGTAGGGACCTTCATAGATTTGAATGTTGTTAATTATTTTTTAACAAATATAAACTACAGTAATTCAAATTATAAATGCCATTCCCTATTCCACCTCCAAAGGGTAAATCAAATAAGAGATCTCCAATGCAGACAAAGAAGATGTTTTAGCAGCCAGGCCTACCTAATGGCAGAAAGCAAATTGTGTGGCTCACTGTCCTCCCACAGTTAGGGTCATTGTGGAGCTGGCAGCACAGTATTTGGTTTGAGGAGGAAAGGTCGCCTTACAGCTTGGCCATTTTCTTCCTGCCTTACTCCAGTTTCCTTCTTTTTTTTAATTAATAAAAGTCCAAATAGATAGGAGACTATAGACATCTTGGGCTAATAATATCTATTGATCTTGTTTCGATATTTCACATAATCTCATTGTTGATTGATGTCCAGCAGAATCCTGTAATATGGATTCCTGTAATATGGATTCAATGACGCGCTCCTGTATATTGTTGTTTAGTAGGACCCAGGCCTGACCCCCAGATACTATTAAGACACCTTTTGTGAGGCTTGCAGCGTTTACCAGGCCTACCTTCAGAAAAACTTTGAAATGTGTTTATTTTATCTGCTTTTTTTGGTGTAACTGTGGATAATATATGAATATTCTTATATTTACATATTCTTGGTAGGCAGCAAATGAGCTTTAAAACAAGCCCTGACATCTGTATCTGCAGACACCGTGGAGCTTAAGGCCCCATGCACACAGGGCGTTTTTGCAGCTGCTAACAGCAGCGTTAGATGTTTTTTTTACAGCTGCAAAACGCCCATCCATGTTATTCTATTGTGTCATGCACACATAGAGCTTTTATGAGCTCCAAGTGGCATAGGCGTTTTCCAGCTGCAAAAAAAAACAAATTCCAGTGCGTTCTGGAGCTCCAGGTTTGAGCTGCAAAAACGTCTGACGCTATTAAACGTGCGAAAACGCGCAAAAACGCTGCGATTTGCGTTTTTGAGCTCCGGGTTTTTTTTTTTTTAAAAAAGGTCAAAAAATGTTTACAAAACATGGACAGGCGTTTTTAAGCTGTAAAAAACGCGGCTGTAAAAACGCCCTGTGTGCATGGGGCCTAAAAGGTTACTAAACCCTTGTTTTGTTTTTGTTTTTTTAAATAATAAACATGTCATACTTACCTCCACTGTGCAGTTAATTTTGCACAGAGTGGCCCCGATTCCCCTCTTCTGGGGTCCCTCAGCGGCGCTAGTAGCTCCTCCCTGCATCAAGTGCCCTGTCGGAAAAGCACTCTGCTATGGGACACCCATGCGGGCGCGCTCCCAAGTCCTGCTTCTGCATCTATTGACACAGAAAGCAGGATTCGGCCCGCCCCCCGGCGCCTGTGTCATTAAATTAGATTGACAGCAGCGGGAGCCAATGACTGCGCTGCTATCAATCTATCCAATCAGGACACGAGACACTAGCTAGAGCTGGTTAGTTCATCTCCTTGGAGAAGAAAACCAGGTTCAGGTAAGTAAAATGGGGGCACTGGGGGGCTGCAGCACTACAGAAGGTTTTTCACCTTAATGCAAAGAATGCATTTACAACCCCATTAAGTTAAAACGGACTTATACATTCCTTAATCTAAAAATTCTGACTTTTTTTGATCGTTTACCTTGCTAAACAGTCCACCTCGCCCCACCCCATGCCTCCATCCTCAGCTAGGTGAGAATTATGTCAGCCCTGCTTCTGCCACCCTCTAGGGCAACCTTTTTCTGGTACAATATTTTTATTGAGGTATATTGAAAATGACTAAGCAAAAAATATGTGTAGTGGCCCTTCCCAAGAACAAGCGCTCATGGAGGAGAATAAAACACTCAGAATAAGAAATGCAGGGAGAGGTGCTACAAAACACCTCCCTCCTACTACCAATTGCAGGTAAAGCAGCTGCCTAATCCTGTCAAAGCAGGTAAAAACATAGAAACAAACAATATACAGTACAATATATATTGGGCAGCGCTATTGCAGTAAATATTAGCATGGGAAGTCAGTTAATATATATGAGTCCATTAATCAGAAAAAATGAATGAAAAGATCCAAGAGCCAGTCCGTGAAAGAAAAGAGCTTGAAGGAAGTAGTTTCAGTTGATAAAGCAATCTCCTTCTAACACCAGCACCACCACTCGTGAGAAATAGCGGGGGGGATGTGGACCACCCCTGTTGTAATTGCTCTTACCAGACGGCGCTGGATCAAACACCTTGATTAATTATAGATGGAATCCTCATCACTCAAAACCGAACGGTAGGTATTGAACGATAAGTACTGATATCCAATCAGGTGCTCATATATCATGAAAAAGGAAATGGCCACAATAGTGTAATTCCGCAATCAATTTTATTAATACAATCCCCTGTAAACAACCGCACTTACACTATATAAAATCATACATCGCATTAGGTGATATCACTCACGGACACTACGAGGTATCAGAGCGGCGTCTCCAGCCTCTGTTCGATAGTTTCGGTCTGCTAGCATCCAATTGCGGCAAGCAGCGTTGTGACGTCACTATGATTGGCAGTCACTGTATCCAACCCAGATGCGTTTCGTCGTTACTTGACATCATCTGTCTATGCCCACAGATGATGTCAAGTGACGACGAAACGCGTCTGGGTTGGATACAGTGACTGCCAATCATAGTGACGTCACAACGCTGCTCGCCGCAATCGGACGCTAGCAGACCGGAACTATCGAACAGAGGCTGGAGACGCCGCTCTGATACCTCGTAGTGTCCGTGAGTGATATCACCTAATGCGATGTATGATTTTATATAGTGTAAGTGCGGTTGTTTACAGGGGATTGTATTAATAAAATTGATTGCGGAATTACACTATTGTGGCCATTTCCTTTTTCATGATATATGAGCACCTGATTGGATATCAGTACTTATCGTTCAGTACCTACCGTTCGGTTTTGAGTGATGAGGATTCCATCTATAATTAATCAAGGTGTTTGATCCAGCGCCGTCTGGTAAGAGCAATTACAACAGGGGTGGTCCACATCCCCCCGCTATTTCTCACGAGTGGTGATGCTGGTGTTAGAAGGAGATTGCTTTATAAACTGAAACTACTTCCTTCAAGCTCTTTTCTTTCACGGACTGGCTCTTGGATCTTTTCATTCATTTTTTCTGATTAATGGACTCATATATATTAACTGACTTCCCATGCTAATATTTACTGCAATAGCGCTGCCCAACATATATTGTACTGTATATTGTTTGTTTCTATATTGAAAATTACAACCACAAAATTCCCATGCAGGGAATATAAACAGTAAGCACGATATAGAACCACACAAAGCCACAAACAGAACGTGCCTATAAGTGTAAAATATTAAACTACAATGACCTTCCGACTGAGGCCGGCGATCAGCACTGGGTGCCTGGGCCCTTGAGTCCAGGGGCTAGAATGGGTATAGGGAGTGGACGAGTAGGGCAACCTTTTTCAATAAGGGTGCCCATGCACCCTGGGATGCCTTCATGTTTCTTCAGGGGGGCCTTGGCAAAATGCCTAAATATTGTCCACAAATTATTTACAAGCTAGTGGCTGGCTCAAGCCTGCTCTTTAGCTACACAAAGCCACAGGTTTTCACTGTGCACCATTACAACCTTCTAGCCACCGGTGTCCTAACAGCCAATCACATCATTGCTTTGATAAGGAGGACATCAGGTGCCCCTCCCTTTTGGCACTGGAGTCACATCAGCAGAGTGAGGGAGAGAAACTGAGGGAAAAGAGAAACATTGGAATACTAGTCAATACCCGTGTGCAAAGGTGTATTTGCTTTGATAGAATAAATCACCACTAAAGTTGGGTGTCCTACTTGTGTGGATGTTGCTTCAATACGTAAGACTATTGGATTAGTTTGTTGACATTTTGGAATGGGGTGCCTCAAGATTTTGCAGGATTTTGAAGGGTGTCTTGACTGAAAAAAGGTTGACAAATATTGCTCTAGGACAGGGTACGACAAACCCCAGGCTCCAGGTCGCAATTACGACTAGAATTAGCGACCTGGCACCTGGGGCGGCAACGCTGGGGTATCCTGTGTCTCCGTGCGCCCCCCGCGGCACGATCGCATCAGGCCGCGCCGGCTGGTAATTGAGGCCGCGGCTTTGCGGCCTTCTGCAGGCCTCTGCTTCCTTTTGTGATCTGGCGCCATCTTGTGGTGGCCGTTGGTATGACAAGACAACCAGCAATGCTAATAGAGCTTCCCCTGTCTGTTTTCACTGCCATCTCCTTCCCTCTAAATAGAACCCCCAAACATTTTATATAATTTTTATTCTAACACCCTAGAGAATAAAATGGCGGTTGTTGCAATACTTTCTGTCACACTGTATTTGCGCAGCGGTCTTACAAGCGCACTTTTTTGGGAAAAAATACACTTTTTTAAATTAAAAAATAAGACAACAGTAAAGTTAGCCCAATTTTTTTTATATTGTGAAAGATAATGTTATGCCGAGTAAATTGATACCCAACATGTCAAGCTTCAAAATTGCGTCCGGTCTTGGAATGGCGACAAACTTTTACCCTTTAAAATCTCCTTAGGCGACGTTTAAAAAATTCTACAGGTTGCATGTTTTGAGTTACTGAGGAGGTCTAGGGCTAGAATTATTTCTCTCGCTCTACCAATCGCGGCGATACCTCACATGTGTGGTTTGAACACCGCTTTCATATGCGGGTGCTACTCACGTATGCGTTCGCTTCTGCGCGCGAGCTAGGCGGGTTGGGGTGCATTCCTGGCTCCTAACTTTTTTAGCTGGCTCCTAGATTCCAAGCAAATTTGTCAAGCCCTGCTCTAGGACAGTGGTCTCCAAACTGTGGCCCAGGTGCCAGATGTGGCCCTTTGCTTGCTTTTAAACGGCCTTTGAGGCAATATTTCTTCCACTGATAACTGACAACAATGGGGGATAATTCCTCTCACTGACACCAATGAAAGTGCCTAATTTTTCCCAACAAGGCCCATTAATGGAACAAGATTCCTCCCAATGACACCAACGATGGGGCACAATTTCTCCCAATGACACTAACCATGGGGCCCAATGATGGGACACAATTGCTCCCAATGACACCGATGATGGAACACAGTTCCTCCTAAAGACACCAACAATGGAGCCCAATGACACCAATAATGGAACACAGTTCCTTCCAATGACACCAAGGATTTGGCACAATTTCTCCCACTGATACCAAAGATGGGGCATTGTTTTTTTCCGACTGCTGTTGGGACATTTTCTGCTCCCAATGGCCACAGTCCGACCCCTCTATAGTCTGAATGACAGTAAACTGGCCCGTTGTTGGAGAAAATCTGGAGACCCCTGCTTTAGAATACCTACATCACATATCCTAGGATGCAACAACTGAGAAATCTCAAAGCTCTAATAGCAGGACCTTGTATGCCTCATGAGGGGGGTGCAAGAATCAGAAAGAGACAGCCAGCTCCTGATGGTGTAAGAAAGAAAGATGGCTGTACAACATCTGGTGTGTAGCAGCAGAGCAACAGATTACCACAGATCAATGCTAGATCTCCCAAATATTAAAAAAAAACATATTTTTTTCCCTCAGTTTAGGCCGATACGTATTCTTTTTGGTAAAAAAAAAACGCAATAAGCGTTTATTGATTGGTTTGCACAAAAGTTATAGCGTCTACAAAATAGCAATGGCATTTTTATTAATAATTTTTTATTTTAATAGCAATGGCGGCTATCAGCGATTTTTATCGTGACTGCGAAATTATGGCGGACACATCGGACACTTTTGACGCCATTTTGGGACCATTGTCATTTAAACAGCGATCAGAACTATAAAAATGCAATGATTACTGTAAAAATTACACTGGCAGTGAAGGGGTTAACCAGTAGGGGGCGCTGAAGGGTGTCCCACAATCCTGCGTCTTAAAGGGCAACGTATATATACGTTGATCTGCCCAGCCATGCCATTTTGCCGATGTATATCGGCGTGAGTGGTTAAAACAGATATAGTGCCTCCCTGCTGCCTATCAAATGCCCTCTGAAAAGTGATCCATTGCAGATTGCTCTTCAGAGGGCACTGCTCATGTAAACTAGGCCTAAGAGAGGACCTTCATCTTCACGTTGACAATGGTGCTTTTATTAGTGTATGGTAAAGGTTTTTTTTGTGTATTTCTACATATTTGTTATTTATGTTGTTTAATAAAATATAGTTGTATCCCATGCCGCAGTTTGTTCCTTATTGGAGCCCCTTTTTTTTCTGATGTGGACTCTCACCCAGTTCATAGAATTTCCTTTTGCTATAAATTATTGCTGGCTCCAGAAACATCACCTATACCATGGTGTGTCAGCAGACTATTCATAGATCTCGCCGTGCACAGTCCCCCCTTTTAACTTGCTACATTAGGAAGAGAAAATACCATTTGATAAAGTTTTAGGCCTGTAGCAGGAAATGAGGCCTGTCTCTGACAACTGTCTTCTTCATTGTGTTCTGGACACAAACTAGCGTTTGCCTGAGTCAGTGAAATTCCTTGATTAAAAGCATCCTCAGATGTAATTTGTAATCTTCATTGTCTGCATATGGATGCAGCTCACAGACAAAAAGAAAAAACATGTGCAACCTGATATTATCTATGTTTGAGGATGCTATTAGCCTGAGTGCAGTTCTGCTGCTATGGTATTTTTTTTTTCTTACAGTTCCTTTAGGAGTGTATTTTTATTAAACTGCGTTGCTCCATCTCATAAGAATTTTCTCTAAATGTCATAAGGCTGATTCACTCTCGTCTTAAATCACTTCTGATTTGATGAGTCCAGCATAGATAACCCAGCGTGTAGTGAAATGATTTTATGTATGCTGGAAACATTCTGTGATGACTCCATGTATTGTGCGGTGTTATTTCCCAACATAACCTACAACTTCCTGTGCCAACTGTTCTATTGCTAGAGTACATTGTGTACTGTAACAAACACTGAGGAATCATACACACGTGAAACTTACATAGATCAGATTCTTTTCGATGCAGCATGCATTTTTCTTAAAGAATGTCTAGTGATGTTGTATATATTTTTCGTTAATTATTATATTATGGTTAGGGCATATATATATATATATATATATATATATATATATATATGTTTATATATGTATATATATTTACTTGCTTATAAATATAATGTATGTTTTTATCCAGGTTGTAGAGCCTTGAGCTTTCACATGTTTAAATGTTTAAAGCAGAACTACACTGCATCCGAGCGCCGCAAACCAAAAATGTATTTTTTCTATTCAAAGCAAACTCCCCCATCCATCCATGTCTCCATGCTTTATTTTATTGTGAAATCACTTTGAAAAACACCCCCTGGCTCTAGCTCAGGCATGCAATCAGGAGGGCGTGCTTGGCTGAGAAAGACCCTCCTTCTCTCTTGAAGACTCCTGGGATGTATGACAGCATTTGCCTAGACCTGGAAATAAGGAAATAACTAAAGAAATGTAAAAAAAAAAAAAACAAGTTTAAAGTGCAAGTTCACCTTAAAGGCCAGTTCACACCAAACACAGTTTCGTTCAGTTCCGTGTGCTTTTTTTCTGCACAAAATGCATGCTCAGTGTTTTCCATGTATTCCAATGGCTCTAGTTCACACCATGCAGTCAGTTTCTGGTCAGTTTTTCCCCCGGAAACTGACTGCATGGTGTGAACTAGAGCCAACTAGAGCCATTGGAATACATGGAAAACACTGTGCATGCATTTTTAGTGCAGAAAAAATGTGCACGGAACTGCGTCTGGTGTGAACTGGCCCTTGCAGAAAAATCTGTAAGGTGAACTTACACAGAACCCCCTCCTCGCCCCCCCCCCAGTTCTGCTGAACTGGATGGCGGCGATCACTCGTTCTGAGCCCCGGTACATTCAAAACAAGTAAATATTGTATACTTTTGTACCTATTTACTAATGCTAGCAATACAAGGATTAAAAGTAGTCAATATTTATTTAGAGAGTGAAGTATAGCTTTAATTCCATTCCATTGCTCCTTGTTTTAAAAAGTCCTTTGTGTTGCTCTGTTGGTGACAGCTTGGTCTGTATGCTGGGAGTGCACAGTGAGCACACTCTTAGCACAGAACAGTGGCGTTCCATGAACACAATTATACAGTCATAGCAAAAAATATTGGCACCCCTGCATTTCTGTCAGATTATGCACCACTTCATCCAGAAAATTGTTGCAATTACAAATGTTTAGGCATTACATATGGTGTTGTTATGTGATTTTTCTGTTATAGAAAGCAATCTCCTTTGTTTAATGTTTATGCCTCCCTGAAGAAGAAGAATAACTATTTTGAAACGCGTTGGTTATTTATCATCTTTATTTTTGTTCTGGCAATTCCAACCACCTAAGGATACAGAGAAGGAAAGGTCTTTAACTGGGAGGATAGATAATGTCCACAGGTGGAGTCAATGTAAATGAACTTCCAAAAAGTATATATTAGTCTAAATACAGGGAGACATACCTGAAACGCGTTGGATGTTTATCATCTTCATCTTTGTTTCCAACTTGAGTACATTGTAAAGAATTCTATCCAAGCATTTTAATATGTATTGTTAACTTTTTTATATTGTGTATTAAATTAGAAGTCCAGCCTGAGCTTTGTAGGCTGGGCTTCTCCTATGGGTCACAGGAATGCAATTAATTTTGCACTCCTGTGACTCGTTTTCAGTGGAGAGTGGTCTGAAGTAGGGCTGGGCGATTTTCCCCCCAAAAAAAATCTGCGATTTTTTTTATAAAAAACTCGATTTACGATTCGATTCGATTTTTTTTTTTATTATATTAATTAAAGTGCATCAACAAACAAAATTGCAAAGGCAAACCCTTTCTCTAACTGCAAAGTCAGTGTGCAACAAACACACAATATAACCCAGCGCTCATGGAACATACATTATTAACTATTGAAAACTCTTGAAACTCTGTGTGTGATTCCTTCTGTCCCAGCCTTGCTGCGATCCTGGCTCTGCATCCTTTTGGGTTGGAGGGCCCTCCACACGCTGGTCTGCCTGTTGTCCATCATTCAAGGTACTTTGCTCACACGGAGATCATGCCACAGGCTTTGTTTTTACTTTTTTAACCCCTCCTTGCTCCACGGATGTCACTGCAAGTTTAACAAGTTTGTCACCACTGGCAACTGGAGAGTTAAGATTCATTTGCCCTCTGCACATTTGGGATTGGATCCCTCTCTTTATTGTGATAAATGGACTAAGCTTTTTTATCAATTCTTCAAGAGTTTTCAATAGTTAATAATGTATGTTCCATGAGCGCTGGATTATATTGTGTGCATGTTGTGTATTTTGTACTTCTGGGTACGGATTTTTTCTTGCTGCGCTGGATCCTGTTTTTTCCCCCTTTTGGATGCTTTGTACTTCCCAAAATATTTGGGATTTTTTTCTTATTATTATTATCATCCATTATATTTTTTTCTTTATCCACCAATTTAGCGCTTGTGACCTTTTGTTGTTTTTTGCAGTGGGCAACAAAGATTGTTAAACATCCAAATTATTAATACTGTATTTGGATTTAGCTAATAAAACAACAAAAAATCATGAGGTTACTCTTAGTTGAATTGAACTGTGTCCATGCCTCACTGTACCCGTGTCTCACTGTGCCCATGCTTCAATCACTGTGCCCGTACCTGATGCAGATTTTCATGGTATACGGATTTTACTGCTACACCGGTGGCCATTCCAGTATTCAAAAGCCGTGCCTCCTCCTCGTCTGTGATAGGCGGAACACTCAATTTCCCAGCATTCAGTGTTCCGCCCATAATGGTCATCCTTATAACACAGACGAGGATGAGAGGATGTCCGTGATAGTCTGAATACTGCCTGCTGTGAAATTGAGTGTTCCGCCTATCACAGACGACGAGGACTCGGGAGGCGCGGCTTTTGAATACTGCAATGGCCGCCGTCTGTCTGCATGACATGCTGATCAGGTAGGCAGATGGCGGCTGTAGCGAGTAGATGTAATTGGGGTAACGCTGCCCAGTGCCATTCCGGATACGCCCCCTGCAGTCCTGATACGGAAACTTTGAAGGGAAAAAAAAAAAATCTAAAAAAATTGATTTTCTTCAAATCGGAATCGATTTGAGCTCAAAACTCGATTCAAGATTAAAATCGATTTTTTTCCCAGCCCTAGTCTGAAGTCCGCTCTCCGATGACGTCACTGCCATCAGTCGAGGCAGAACGTCATCCTAACTTTGCAAGTCTGGATCCACCAGCTGCCTTGATTAATGGCCGCTTAGACGGCCTCTCCCCACCCTTCCACAGCTCATCGCTCCAATGAGCGTGGATAAGCAGACCAGGAGCGATGCTGACTGATAGTCAGCATCGCTCTGCTTGGGGAGGAGTGAGAACCGAGCCATCAGCGGTGTTCGATGGCTCGGTTCTCGGTGCAGAGACGCCGGGGGACAGCTGCAGCATCAGTCTGATGCTCCATCCACCGAGGTAAGTATGAATAGCAAAAAAAAAAAACATACTTCTCTTTTAATAAAGATTTGTTAACTTTTAAATCATTAAGACATACTCTCTACTCACTTAAAATGACTCTGTACCGTTAGGGGTTTTCTTGATGCATATCATTTAGGGATGTTGGTACTCAATTAGCTGCTATCTTTTATTTTGAAACCAAAGAATTCTGGGTGCATTGCAGGGAGCAGTGTCAGAAAGTTGGGTTTCTCAGACCTTATGGGAGCCGGACTGTGCCCAGTGGAAGTAAACAAGGCCTGATCTTTGGTATTGAGGGGACAAATGGTTGGTGTCAGTGGGAGGAATAGTGCCCCATTTTTATTGTCAGTGGAAGGAATTATGCCCCATCGTTGGTGTCAATGGAAGGAATAGTGCCCCATTGTTGGTGTCGGTGGCAGGAAATATGCCTCTTTGTTGGTGTCGGTGGCAGAAATAATACCTTAAGGGCCAGATAAAGGCAAGCAAAGGGCCAGATTAGGCCCCAGGGCCGCAGTTTGGAAACCACTGCCATAGAGCACCTGTGGAGAGATTTCAAAACAGCAGTTGGGAAAAGGAACCCTTCCAATCTGAGAGATCTGGAGCACTTGGTGAAAGAAGAGTGGTCCGAAATTCCAGTAGAGAGGTGTAAGAAACTCATTGATGGTTACAAAAAGCGATTGATTTCAATAATATTTTCCAAGGGGAGGACTACCAAATATTAACTTGAGGGTGCCAATAATTTTGTCCAGTCCATTTTTGGAGTTTTGTGTGGAATGTGTCAGGTTTGGCTTTTTGTTTCTTTACTTTTTTGTGTCATACCAGTACAAACAAAATAAATAAACAGAATGCCGAAACATTTGTAATGGCAGCAAATTTCTGGGCAAAGTGGTGCATTATCTGACAGAAATAAGCAGGGGTGCCAATATTTTTGGCCATGACTGTACGTGGGTGGCATTAAGGCCCACCTGTTATGTTGCCACATATATTTGTTATGCCAGTGGGAACCGGGTAAAGCAGGACTATATATACAGCTATACATACATTTTTTCTAAAGGTCTGCTGGCTGGTCAGGTGGTGGGTGATCCAGATTCAGCATTAGGAGGTTTTGCTGTTTGTTCTGATTCTGCATAAACAGTAATCTCAACCAGCTTTAGGTTTCATGTACACTAGTCTACAGTACATTTACCGCAGCCACGAGAAAATGAAGAATGCAGCAAAAACGATTTGCAGCATTTTTGCGGTTTCTCGCGGTCAGTGGTCAAAACATTCATATACTGAATGCGATACTTCTGTGTTCAGGAGAGGGAGGTTGAAGCTCACCTAAACCTGGCAGCTCCTAAACTCTGCTAAGAGTCCATGTGTACCTTGACACATAGGCTTTTATGGAGTGTTAGGTACTCATGTCTGTATGGCAGACAAATGGTAGCACGGCCTATCCAATCTTGTCCACCTGTCAGTTTTTCAGCCGGACCTGATCAATCCCTCTATTCTCCTCTATGGACAGTCAGATGTAAACGGATTTGTGTCCATTTACACCCAGCTACCTTCGATCCATTCAGGCAAAAACAAACAGAAGGGGGATCCTTTCCCCTCCGGCTGGCCGGATTGGATTGAAAGGCAGTCAGGTGTAAACGGACAGCTGTTCCGTTTACATGCAACTGCCCATAGAGCAGAGCAAGCTATGTCCATGTCTGCTCTGCACTTTGGGCAGTTTCATGTAAACAGACCGGGGATTAGCGGACAGATCCTCTACTGACCAAAACCAGATCTGGCCCGTGTGAAAGGGGTCTCATTGAATCAGAGGTAAAAAAATTCAGTTGTGCACATCAACCAATCAGATTTCACTACAGTGCAGCTGCACTCAAAACTGCAGGCCATGGTGACAACCAGGGTTTTCCCTCACTTTGGGGGAATTCCTCTGACTTCCTCTTGAGGGCATGGGACAGGAAGTGAAGCTAAATCTCCCCAATAGGACACAGATAACAAAAATAAAGGCTGACATGAGTTCTAACCCTCCCCTAGTGTATGCAAAATGAGAAAAAAATGTTTGGCTTTAGTTCAACTTTAGGTGAACAAAGTAGTAGTTGTTAGTGTTTAGCACAGATCTCCTAGCACAGAGAAAGATGCTCTAAGTCACTAAAGCCCTCTCACACTAACCTTCCCTGTAACCCTAAAATTCAACCTACTGTTATTAAAACTTTACCCCTTGTTTGCACCTTTCCTGTATTGGAATGTTCTGTGTTGAAGTTCATCCCCTCTTATGACTACATGGGGACATTATGCATTATCCACTTATTAGGTGTGCTGAAACAGTGTATATTTGAGTTGGTCATCTGAATGGGCCGTTTGTTGTGATAGTGTTCCAATTCCCTGTGTTAAATGTTTTGAATCGCTGTATGTGCAAATCTAGTATCTCCTGATTAGACTTACACAGCAGTCTCCTCTCTCTGGGTATCATGTCGTGCTTCATCCACTCAATGGGTCTGATTTAGATTATTTGATCTATAGGCAGCATAAAAATGATTAGCCTTAGAGAAAACCATACAAAGGCAACAACTGCAGCTGCACCACAGAGGCCAGAAATTCACCACAGGCATTAAAGGCCTGTGCACATAGGTTCATATTTAAAACATTTCCCAAGTAACAACTGTTTTTTAAATCAAGATATAATCATGGGCTATATGGATACTAATGATACTTACTGTCTTGCCATGAGAAGCTTGATCACACCATTGTACAACAAACAAATTACTTTTTACATCAGTGCTTCTGGTGCCAGTTAAGCAGCAGTGGAAAACAAACTGTGTTGTTGGTTCCTTTTTAAAGCAGACCTATATTCTGATGTAAAAGCTAGATTTTCCTTTAACTGCCTAAAGACCACCCCACGTACATATACTGCAGCAGGGCAGCCTTTTAGAGTGAATTAACCTACCTGTGTGTGATTTTTTTCTAGGGCACGCATGCACGCTGCCGGCGACCAGCTCCAGCTGTGATTGGACACAGCAGGAGCCAATCAGTAGGTCTGGTAGACCCGATGTCTGCCGGGACCAACTGATCGTCCCTGAGGCAGACAGAACGGTGGCCTGCTTATGTAAACAAGCCAGGTCACCACTCTGTCACAGGACAAGACAGAGATCTTGTGTTTCTGCTAGGCAGGAACACAGATCTATGTATTCTTACAGTACAAGCATCCCCCACACAGTTAGTAAGCACCCCCTAGGGACACATTTAACCCTTTGATTGCCCCTGATGTTAACCCCTTCCCTGCCAGTGTCATTAGTACAGTGACAGTGCATATTTTTAGGAAGGAACACTATTTTAGTGTCATTGGTCCCCAAAAAAGTGTCACTTAGTGTCTGATTTGTCTGCCGCAATGTCGCAGTCCTGCTATAGTCGCTGATCACTGCCATTATTAGTAAAAAAAATCTATAAAAATTCCATAAAAATATCCCATAGTTTGTAGACGCTATAACTTTTGCGTAAACCAATCAATATACACTTATTGAGATTTTTTTTTTACCAAAAATATGTAGCAAAATACATATTGGCCTAAATTGCTGAAGAAATTTGATTTTTTTTTGTTGGGTGTGTTTTATAGCAGAAAGTAAAAAATATATATATATTTTTTTAAATTGTCTAAAAAAAATAAAAACTGCAGAAGTGATCAAATACCACCAAAATAAAGCTCTATTTGTAGTAAAAAAAAGGACATACATTTTATTTGGTTAATGCATCGCACGACAATGCAGTTGTCAGTTAAAGTAACGCAGTGCCGTATCGCAAAAAATGGCCTGGTCAGGAAGGGGGTAAAACTTTCCGGGGCTGAAGTGGTTAAAGTATATTGAAACCCAATCTCTTATAAGCTTTTAAGCTTTTTAACATGTTAAAGAAAATAACTTTCTAAATTAAATTATTTGTAATTCTGAAGCCTTCACTAAAATAATGCTTGCCGATCCAGCCATGATGGCTCTTGTTCCTATACATCATGTTATAGGGTAAAAACACTGCCTTTGTCTCCTAGTTGTGCTCCAATGTTTTTTGCACTGTCACATGGGCTTTTTATGACACTTTTTTGTAGCTGCTGACTTTACTTTTATTTTTCCAGCAGAACTCCACTTTTTTTTAGCTGCCCCTGAACTCTCCTCTATGTTATCTTATCAGTACATGTACACAGGGTCGTTTATAGTTGTTTCTAGGCAGTTGAGTTCAGAAGTATTTTTTTCGGAAAGCAAAAAATGCGTTCAGGACGGATGTTCAGAGGCATTTGAAACGCTAAATGCCTGTGACAGTTTGTAAACGCGTGTAAGCGTGGTAACCCGCGTTTAGCTGCGTTTCGTTTACAGGCGTTTTTAATGGAGATACATTTCTGACTATTTGAAAAAAAATAAAAAAAGTTTAAACGCGGCTAAATGCGGCATGTAAACAAGGCAAAACTGACGTTTTTAAACGTCGTTTACTATCTGTCAAGTTAAATCGTTCAGGGGAGGTTTTAAAACGCCCCGTGTACATTAAGCCTCAAAAGGCTTCCCCAGCTTACTTTAAGACCCCATACACACTATACAACTTTTGTTGTCTAATTACCTTTAGATTTACCAAAACCATGTAGTGCAAGGGCCTGCCTGATTGCATACAAATTGAAACTCATATGTGGTTTTGGTAAATCTAAAGGAAAAAAATCTACAGAAAATGGTATAGTGTGTATCCAGCTTTACTCTTTGTCCTTCTCAGCAATGGTGTCAGTTTCTGGATTGATTTTACAGCATAACACTAAATTCACACTGAATGCAGTGTTATGCCGTAAAATCAATCTGTAAAATGAATGCTGCTGATGACTATTTTAAATAGTTATCTGCAGCATCCAGGCGCTCTTAACTCTGTGTTGTTTTATGCTGTGCAGTTAGAAATGGAAATGGAAAATGCCAAACTTCTGATTTCCCATTCCTAGTTCCTTCGCATAGCACGGCAAAGTAAATCCTTCTTAGAACAGAAGTCATTCATATGTCTCATTTCATCACATGTCCCCAAAAAAAGGAGAGGATTATTCCTTTTTTTGGATAGTGGGTGGAGCCATGGAAATTATTGCTTTGCGCTCGATTGGCTAGATGCACATCCAGAACCGCTGGTGTACTGTATAGTGCAAATATAGCCCAATATTATAGAGCCCCTTATTCCAAACCGCATACAACTGTTTAAGCCTTTTTGGCCATCATCCAGTGTGAATACCTTCTGTTTTAAGGCCTGTTCACACTAGCCACACACTAAAATGATCTCATAGGATTTCAAGTCCTACACAATGAAAGCTGTGCTTTGCATACACTGCACTGATGAGAGCCAAAATGCCTTAAACGGTTGTATGCAGTTTGGAATAAACGTCCATATAATATTAGACTATGCCCACGTTCACACTGGGGCTGCGGGAGTGAAGCCTGCGAGTTCAGCTGAACTCACACGATTTCACTCCCGCTGGCAGTCCCGATTTCGGCCGCGATTTCAAAGACATCTGAAACAGATGTCAATGTGAATCGCGGCTGAAATCGCAAAAAGTAGTACAAAAAATACTTTTTGTAATCGGTGCAGCGCCGCAGATGCGGCGTCGCACCGATTAGGACGGTGCCATTGGCCGCAATTTGCGGCAAATTTCGCCGATTTGACATGCGATTTGACATGTCAAATCGCATGTCAAATCGCACCAGTGTGAACCAGGGCTTTAGTGCAGTTGGGGTATAAAGCAACGGTTTGCATGGTTCAAGCCACTGTCCTGAAATTAGGAATATTTTTTTTTTTTTTTGGGATTAGTGTTGGAATGAGACGAGAATATCTTCTGTTCTGAGGAGACTTTACTGTGCTACACATTGATTAGACTTTTTTGTATCCTTTAGTCTCTGCTCACCATAATCTGTAATGGTTATATTGTCTCTTTTCTTAGCATGAATGAAAATTAAGCCTTCATTCATATGGGTGCTCAGACCCTACATCGTGAAGAGATATTTGTTTACCATTTTTTGAGTACCATTGAGCATGAGTTTGACAGGTACACAGGGCTGCAGGTGCATGATTCTGAACACACACTGTCTGCATTCAGGGCTCAGTCTGTACAGCCAATGCACTATCATTTACTAATATTGGCTGCCCGCATGAAGCTCAGCACTACTCCAGAAACATAAACAAATGTCTCTTCACTTTGTACGGTGCTGAGCGCCTATATGAATGAAGCCTTCTCCTGTATTTCGTACAACACAGTGATTCTATGCTTGAGAGTTCTGCTTGGAATGTTTAACCTCTTAGCAGAAATCTTGGAGTGGAGATTTTGATGCTGCTCTGTGGTTGAACAGTGCAGATAATTTTTCAGAAAGCCAACACTTACATTGACTTTACCGTGACATTATACAACGAACCAGGGCGTTGACTGGCTCAGAAGTATCATGTTATTGTATCTAACAAGGGAATCGTTACATGCAAAAGTGCTTTTTTTTGTAGGGACTCATTCCTTTCAAATACACATATTGCCATGTTTTCTATTCAAAGCCCATGGCTGGTGGGGGTCGGTGGTATGCGTGATTCCATTTCTACTATGGCCTGCATCTGCTCTCTAAGCATCATTACAAACAGCAGTGTATTTCCTGCTGTTCTGATTGGCTAAACTTGACTGAATGGAAATAGCTTTCTAGTGAGTGGAGGTGCAGCTACTGGTAACTCAGGCGAGCATTTTGTGAGCTTTGTTATGTAGTTACAATGGTCCAATGCCTCCCGAGTAAAAGGAATTGCAACTGAAAGTGCCTTTTTCCTCAAAGCAGTTAGCAGGCAGCTGTATAATGAACAGACTTGCACTTTCATTTAATGAAGATGGTCAAACCATTCCCTAAATTCTCTGTTGTATTTTATGAATTTATTTAAAAAATATTATTAAAAAAAATTTTTTTTTGGCTTCATGTTGTCCTGGCCTTTGAAGGGCTGTGCAGCTCTGATGCCCTGCAGATGGTGTGATGTGCAATGCTGGACATGCTCGGGATTCTGTATGTTTTTTACTTCCTACAGGAAGACAGACATGCCGTTATTCTCTACGGCCAATGCCTAAATGGTCATCCGGACCTGTACTGATATACTTATTATTGTTAGATATCACAAGAGGGGTTCAGAAAAGAAGGACCAGGAGTTGTCAAATGAGGATAAACTGCTTGTTTCACCCTGTATTAAAAACACTCTGATAGCTAGAGGAGTCTCTGTCCTGCCCCAATCTCCATAATGAAGAATAATCTAACAAGGACTTGTAAGGGCTGAGCACGTGGGTGGAGCTAGGATCCCAGAGATAGAGACAACTACCTTGAGTCCCCAAGCAGTGCAATGAATCTGTCTGCGCATATATTGGAACAAAATTTAAATATCAGTTGACTGATGCCTCATTATTGAATAGTGCCCTATAGTCTTTCTGTTGATCAAATTACTTTTTCTTTTTTGTTCACATTTGTTATTCCCAAAGGCTAAGTCCAACTTTGTAATAAAATGTACTATGTTATCAAGGGGTCCCATTAATTTTACAAACACTGCATGAAGATTATAGTTGCTATACCTGTAGGCCCACAGCCTGCCTGAAAACTACTGGGAGAGATCTGCGCCACCCTGCCTGTGATCTGGGAAGCCCCAAAAGTTGGGCGTGCTCCCAGTATAACTGGTATGCACACCCAATGTTCAGGGTGTCCCAGTTTACAGGTAGGACAGTGCGGATCTCTCCCATTAGTAGTTTTCAGCCAGACTGTAGGTAAGCCTTGATGGGCTACAGGTATGGCACTTAAAGTGTTACTTAACCCAGGACACTGCATTCACTATATCTGGTCTTTCACATTACACAGAACATGGAAATGCAATTATTTTAGTAACTACTAAACCTCCCACAAAAAAAACTCTAGCAATACACATCAAACTGAGCATGTGCAGAGTGCCTCCTAGGGCTCTGTTCTATTAAGAGATGGATTGGGCACAGTGGAAGAAGGGGAGGATCAGAGAAGACAGGATCAAACAGCCTTTTTTACACAATGCGCAGAATTAACCCATTAGGTTCCACAGTGAGTATATACTGTTGTGGGTTTAGTAACACTTTAAAGTGTTTGTAAACTTAAAAGTTTTTTTACCTTAATGTATTCTCTGCAGGTAATAAGGTAATAAAACCTTCCAATACCTGTCCGCCACCTTCCAGCACTAACCCCTGTCCTGAGTTCTCTCACACTTCAGCGCTGTCCCAGCTGGAGCACCCTTGCTCTCTCTTCCTGGTCTCACAGGAGACACTGTCAGTTAAATCCTGTGCGTGGCCGAGCTGCGCTGTGTGTGTGTTTTATGGAGACACACACAGCCCTCCTCAAGAGTGCGCCTACATGGGTGCCCCTTTAGTGCATGGCTTGCTGAGGCAGGGGGGAGGGGGGGCACTTAGAAGTGGCTTCCTGTAGTGGGACTCTTGAAGGAGGTAAGGGCTGCTTTGTTCAATATCGTTGCACAGAGCAGGTAAGTATAACATAATATCACTTTAAAGCGGAAGTAAACTCATCCATAAAACAGTTTCATTTCCGGTACGTGCCGGAAATGTAACACTCCCATTGGTTGTGCTCTCAACCAAACTGTCAAACCATCCAATCACTGGTGTCATAACTGATCACATGTGCAGCATCATGGCAGTTGTAAATTAAACAGAGGCAAAGATGGCAACTTCCTTGGCTGAAAACGATAGGGGGGTTTACTTACACTTTAAATGAAACTCCAAAATTTTAGACTACACACAACATTTATAAAAGTACTGGGGATCCTTGACTGCCTAGTGCAGTTATTACAAGTGTAAACTTAGCCTTTAAGCATGATATTTTCTAATAAATCAGTGGATTACAGGTGTTAGGAACTGAAGCTTTGGGCCACATCTGATGAGCTCATTTCCACATTCATCAATTGATCCACAGGCTACAGTAAGGACATATTAAAGTGTCTGTTTATCCAAATCTGATATTTTTCCCTATCTGACTGCCTTTTCCAGATTCATGATATGTCTTCTCAAACAATGCAAGTAACAATGTTATCAGGAAAAACAATGAAGGCAGAAAGTTCTCATCTCCAATCTTTTCACCAATGTAATGTTTTTCTTTAGTGTCTCCATTACACAGCTTGTGCTCATTGCCATTCCAGAGGGAAGGAGTCAGTTAATAGTGCATGAAGCAGCACCTGGATAGTGGGAAGTCAGGAAGTCTTCGAGTTAGGCCTGGAATGAAGGATGACTCTCATAGCTTTTACATGCAGCTTGGTGCACTCAACATCCCCATTCAAAGCCTGGCTGGGTTCACCTCAAGCAAAGCGGACATAAGGACCCATTCGCACCACCTTTCATTCCCATTTAACACATGATCACACCACACCAAAATAGTATAGATAATTCTGTACTGAGTATTTCAGTGGGAGCTATCACTTCTGCATGTTTTGTTACAGTGTAATTTGTAAATATCCTGCTTGCTGCATCTTTAAAGTATTTTTATAAAATTGAATGTCATGTAGAGATAAATATCACCATATGTATGCATGCATGCATATAGAAACCACACCATACATTTTTTAAAGTTCACATTAAGACTACTGTATGACAGCCTAAACAAATTCGAAATTCAGTTACTATGCCATAAGCCTCACAAAGTAAAAAAATAAATTCCTATTCCTTCCCTACCAAATACTCCTACATTTGTGTCTTACATGCTTCCCCCTCCCAGACACTGCAGCTCACAGTGGGAGGGTTTTAGCAGCAGAGATAGTGCAGGCAGTTCAGAAAGCAGTGGGCAGGACTAGATGTGGCCCGGTGCTGATTGATAAGCTACATTCTTGTGAATCAGCAGTGACAATGCTGATAGGCACACCTCTGTGGTGCAAACAGGTGCAGCCTATAGGAAGGTGACAACGCTACTCTGAATTCAAGAGCAGTGCAACATCATTGTCATCCTGTCACAGGAAGCTGCATTAGCTGGACTTCACTGGCAGGTATTTGTGGGAATTTCCATGGGGACTGACATTGTAAGCGCAGGTGACATTATAATTAAAGCAGAACTTCACCCAAATGGGGAAGTTCCACTCTTCACCCTCCTCTCCCCTCCTCCTTCACATTTGGCATTTTTTTTGGGTGGGGAGAGCGGGTCCCTGATTTTGACAGGTACCCACTGCCCCACTTCCGGTCAGATCAGGCCCCCCTCCTTCCCTCACAGCCGTCTGGGACCCATCACAGGTGCCAGAAGACTACAGGACAATTCACAAGGTGCAGCATGGCTCGTGCATGCGCAGTGGGAAGCCGGCTTTGAAGCTTCTGGTCTCTATTTAAGATTCCAGTGTCTGGACCTAAAGCTAATTGAAAAATTGGCTCAGGTGAGGACAGCGCTGAATCTAGGGGCAGGTAAGTGTCCTTATATAAAATGTCAGCAGCTACAGTATTTGTAGCTGGTGACTTTAAATTTTTTGGGGGGAGACTGGAGCTCCCCCTTAAAGCAGGGTTCCGCCAATTTTTTTTTTTGAAAGTCAGCAGTTACAAAAAGTGTAGCTGCTGACTTTTAATAATCAGACACTCACCTGTCCCACGGTTCAGCGATGCGGGCGTACGAAGCTCCTCTCCCCCTCCTCTCCACGGCGCCGGCATTCTTACTGTGGGCGCCTGGCTGTGGCTTCACAGCCGGGCATGCACTGTGCATGCGCGAGCTGCGCTGCGCACTATGAATGGACGGGCAATCTTCTGGGACCCGTGATGTGTCCCAGAAGATTGCAGGGAGCGCGGGTGCACTTCCATCCGGCTACGCAGAGCCCCGGGAGGAAGTGGAAGCTGGGTGCCTCTAAAAAGAGGGTATCCACCACCCAAAAAAAATTACATGCCAAATATAGCATGTCAGGGGGTCACCATCACTTAAAGCGGAAGTTCCATTTTTGGGTGGAACTCTGCTTTAAGTGCTGTAGCACATTTCTTTTTACTAGAATGCCACAGTTCTAACTTACATATATGTATTGAAGTGACTATCCTCAGGTGATACACAGAGATGAAACAAACCCTTGTACATATACATATACATATATTTTACCTGTTTATCTGCTGTCCTGTCTTCTCTACAGCCTCCTAAAGCATACATAATACACAGCATTTCTGAGCTACCAGAAGACAGGGTATGGGGATCTGATGTTACACACTGCACAGCACAGCACAGCTGAGTGTAATCTGAGACCTGAGTGGAGGGAATAGACATACCCCCCTCTACACTGTCCCATTAGGGAAACATGCATAGCTGAGGCTGTAAACACCCTTCTGTGTGCTGGAGGTGGGGCAGGGCCATCCCTGGGATTTCTGTTGTGTCGACATAACATGTTAGAAATTATTCATTATAGATAACAGAGGGAAGATAGAGCAGACAGAAATCAGATTAGGTGCTGTGGATTGAGGTTAGTACACACTGTAGGGGGATATGCTTTGTTATAATTTTAGAGGTTTAGAGACACTTTATGAAGATGTAAACACTAAGTGGATGACCTTGGTTTACTAACATACTGTATATTGTAAACATTTACCATGTTATTTTTTGTTTCCATGAAATATTGTTTTTTGCCATCCTTTTGCATCTCAGTTCTGATGATCTCCTCCAGCCCCTTTTTAGCCATTTCCTGTCCACATGCACTTCCAGCACCATCATTAGCGTCCTAAAAAAATTGTGGATTATGCCTGTGCTTGAAAGAGCTTGCAGTCCCTACCAGGGGCACATGTGACAGGGTGACAACGAAGGCGCACAATTGGGAAACAGTTGTCTTTTGACTAAAATGGCATTTTAGTTTTAGTCGTATTTTAGTCATCTCATTTGTTTTAGTTTTAGTCATATTTTAGTCGACTAAAATGGTATTCATTTAGTCAACTAAAATGTTTTAGTCGACTAAATGAACACTGGATGTGGCGTAGGAGCACAGAAGTAAGAATGGGCTCTGAAACTACTCGAGTGTTTCCCCATGACACTCAGTTAACATGTAGGCAAATAAATGGTGATTGTTTTCTTTTTTTGGTTTACATAAGTAATGTGCAGACTGTGTCTAGCCACATCTCCCCCACAGCTTGTCAAACCATTTATTCCATCCAAAATTGATAATTTTGTTTTCAAAGGATGGGGTGAGTTGAATTTCCAACTGGCTCCTTTCAAGTCTCAGGAAATCCTGTGAGCAGATCCAAGAAAAGTGAGATACCCTAATAAGTGGCACAGCAAGTGGGTTAGTTAGCTGTTCCGTTCTTTCCACAAACCCCAAGAGTTGCAAAGCAGTTGAAGGATATCTATTCAGAAAAATATAATATCAGCTTTAGGTGGACCATTCCTTTTAATACAGGTATTTTGTAGGATCCCAGAGAGCCATCAGGAAATGTTTATTTCCACCCAAATAGTTCTTTTATGTAACCTCCCTGGAAAAGGTCAGCTAAAATATATATTTGAAATTGAACTTTTCTTTATATTGTTCTATAGTTATTTGTACAGATCTATCTGGACCTTCTGTCACTCAGCTGTGATTAAGGTTCATTTCTAACTGTCATTTTTCTCTCTCTCTCACATCCTTGGTGTGTTCTCATAGCCTGGTGTTTCATGCATTGTGTATAAAGATGCTTAGACTCATGACCTACTTACTTCTTTTTGATTATGTCTGTGTTTTGCTGTAGTAAAACTCACTTTGCATTGCAAAAGAGCTGATGTTACTTATGGATAACTACAGCCTCTTTAGACCTTTTGAAATATAATATGCATATAGTGCACACTCATCACCTTCCATGGGAGCCTAAGCCGTTCTTAAATGAATGTACTTAGATTGCACATAGATGAAGCATTTAAACCGCAAGTTCGCTTTTCCTGCATTTTGAACCTTTGACATACATTTGGTCATTTTGTTTGATATATATAATCCATATACTGGCAAACATCTTTCTATCCATTTTATTATACAATTCGTTTTTGTCTCACCCTGCCCTGTGTACTTTGCCAAATTTTACTTATTCTGTCCATACAGGGAAGATTATCTGGTGCAATTGCTGTATCTCAGTTGATGTTGCCAGTTAAACATAGGGCAGGTTAAAGCAACCTCAGTAGAGAAGCAGTTTGTGCTTGGAAGTCTGTTTTATGTTAGACCCAGCCACATAACACCAGAATCAGATTGTAGATACAGTCATGTACAGGGAATTAAAGTAAGAACTATGGTCATAATATAAAATCGTATGGAAATAGGTAAGGGGGGTGTCGGGGGTTAGGAAAACACTTAGGCTCCATGTACACAGAAGCTGATAAACTGCAGTTAATGGGCGTTTTGGCGTTTTTTTTAAAAGCCCATTAACTGCACTCTATGTTAGCCTATGTGTTCATGTACACATAACGTTTTTTAGCTTTAATGAGCAGTGGAGTTAATGGGCTTTTTTCTGAACGCAGGAAATTTGCGTTCAAAGTGCCGTTTTTCGGCAGAAAAAAACGCAAAAAGACGCAAAACGCCGAAAAACGCTCATAAACGCTCAAAAAACGCTGGCCAATAGCGTTTTTTAGTCCATTGAAAATTTTTTTTTTTTTTTTTTTTTTTTTAAAAGCTAAAAAAAGCTACACTGAAAAACGCTAATAAAAGCTAGTAAAAAAACGCTGATAAAAGCTAGCTTTTTCTGCTGCTTTTAAAAACGGCCGTTTTTGAGCTTCTGTGTACATGGAGCCTAACACTGTAGCTACTGTGTACTTTTGGCCTCAGTGAATGTGTAAATATTACAGAAATTATAAACATACCGTACTTAAAGTGGTTGTAAACCCACTTTATTACCAAAGACCTACAGGTAAGCCTAGATTAAGGCTTACCTGTAGGTGCATGAAATATCTCCTTAACCTCCTTAGCGGTAATCCCGAGTCTGGCTCGGGGTGAGTTTTCAATGCTAAGAGCGGTAACCCCGAGCCAGACTCGGGCTGCATCGCAGTATCCAGGGGAAGTAACTTACCTTGTTCCCTGGATCCTGCGATGTCCTCCCGCAGTGTCAGCGAGCCGTGTCTCGCTCGATCCTCACTGCCGAGTGCCGAGCTCCGTTCCCTGCGACGTTGCGACGCACGGGGACGGAGTTCGGCGCCAAATTCAAAAAAGTAAACACATAGTATACATACAGTATACTGTAATCTTACAGATTACAGTACTGTATGTAATAATTACACATCCCCTTTGTCCCTAGTGGTCTGCCCAGTGTCCTGCATGCACTTTTATATAATAAAAACTTTTCTTTCTGCCTGGAAACTGAAGATTGTCCATAGCAACCAAAAAGTGTCCCTTTATGTCAAAAGTGGTTTTAGACCAGCTAAAAAACAGCGATAATAAATTACAATCACTCGCAGAATTGAGCGATAGCGATTTGTGGGGAAATTCATCATCAAACAAAAAATCTAATGACAGCGACAATTCTGCATCTGAGCAAATTTCAGTGTTTTTGATTTGATTACATTATTGAATAATTTTTATTATAATTACATTACTATTTGTTATAATTATTTATAGTTATTTATTATATTATAATTTATTATTTTGTGTTTCAAACTTTATCATACCCGGGATGTCTAATAGACTCTTGTTTGGTCAGGTTTAAGTAAGTAATTACTAAGAATTGCAGGCCTATAATACATAACACCAAATTTCCATGCAAAATAATTGTACCGCTTTTGGTACATAATTCCAGACAGAATCATACCGCCAGGGAGGTTAACCTACACGGTTAAGGAGTTATTTGCATTTAAATGCGGCGACGCTGACGTCACGCGCATGCGCATGGGGTTAACCCCATTCACAAATTTGGCTAGGTCACAACATTCGACGACGTAGCCGAATTCGACGGCTCACGCGTGCATGCGCGGAGTCACGTCTTCGCCGCTCCGGCCAATCACAGCGCCGGAGCGGCGCTGTGATTGGCTGCAGCGGCGATACCTGGAAGTAACCTTCCGGCTATCGCCGCAGCGATGGATGCGGCTGAAGAGGGAGACGAGGACGGCTTCGGGGGCCCCGATCTAAGGTAAGTGATGCATAATGAGCTATTATGCTAGTCATAATAGCTCATTATAGCTTTCTCTTACAGCTAGTTAAAAAGAAAAATAAAATTAGGAGGGTTTACAACCACTTAAAAGAGGAAGTAAACCCTGATGGGTTATTCCTTCCTTTCTTCTTCTCTGCAAAGTATAGGCATAATGTGCTAGTATGCGTCGCATACTAGCACATTATGTGACACTTACCTGCAAGCAAAGCCTGCGCCGTCCCCGCTGGAGGCCGCATCCATGTTCGCGCGTCTTCCTTCTGGGGCCGTGGACTCTGCCTGTGTGACTGTCCAGAGCCGCGTGACGTCACTCCCGCGCATGAGCCCGGGAGCCGCCGGTCACGGCAAACGCTCAAGAAGAAATGGCACCGGCAAACAGCGCGCTTTTAGGAGATAATTACAGTACCTATAGGTAAGCCTTATTATAGGCTTACCTATAGGTACAAATGTTACAGAGAGGTTTACAACCTCTTTAACCACTTCCCTACCCAGCCATAGTCAAATGACGTCCACAGATGGGATCTCCCATCCTGGGTGGACGTCATATGACGTCCTGGCTTTGTAGGAGGATATCTAATGATGCCTGCAGCTAGAGGCATCATTCAGATATCCTTTTGAAGTGCCAGCGATTCTGTGCACGATCGTACTTATAGGCGGCGGGAGGGGACATCCCCCCCTCCCGCCGCCATCCGGTGCTTCTCCGGGCTCTCCCGTGCGATCGGGGACCCCCAGAGATTCTTCTGGCACTGTTGGTGGGTCACGTGACAAGCATAGAGATGACTGGTGACCAGATGGTCACCAGTCATCTCTATGATCGTCGGAGGCCCGGGCGCGATGTGATGACATCACGCCCGGGTCCTCAAATGTAAACAAAGCCGCCATTGCGGCTGTAAGTATGAGATCAGTGAAAAATTTGTTCACTGATCTCATGCTTTCCAGCCTGTAGGAGAGATGTGGGGTCTTATTGACCCCGCATCTCTCCATAAAGAGGACCTGTCACACACATTCCTATTACAAAGGATGTTTACATTCCTTGTAATGGTAATAAAAGTGATAAAAAAAAAAAGTAAAATAATTGTAAAAAAATAAATAAATAAGTAAAAGAATAAAAAAAATAAAAAAATAAAAATTAAAACGCCCCTGTCCCCGGTAGCTCGCGATTAGAAGCGAATGCACACGTAAGTCGCCCACATATGTAAACGCCATTCAAACCACATATGTGAGGTATCGCCACGTGCGTTAGAGCGCGTGCAACAATTCTAGCACTAGACCTCCTCTGTAATTCTAACCTGGTAACCTGTAAAAAAAATTAAAGCGTCGCCTATGGAGAATTTTAAGTACCGAAGTTTGGCGCCATTCCATGAGTGTGCGCAATTTTAAAGCGTGACATGTTAGGTATCTATTTACTCGGCGTAACATCATCTTTCATATTTTCCCAAAAAATTGGGCTAACTTTACTGTTTTGTTATTTTTTAATTCATGAAACCATTTAAAAAAAAAAAAAAGGCGTTTGAAAAATTATTGCGCAAATACCGTGCAAGAAAAAAAGTTGCAATGACCGTCATTTTATTCCCTAGTGTGTCTGCTAAAAAAACATATATAATGTTTCGGGGTTCTGAGTAATTTTCTAGCAAAAGAATGATGATTTGTACATGTAGGAGAGAAGTGCTAGAATAGGCCCGGTATGGAAGTGGTATAAAAAGCCCTGTATTGAAAGGGTTAAAGAGGCAAAAACAGTACTGTGGAAATACAGTACCTAAGACTTTCAGGTGTGGATTTTTTTTTCCTATGTGTTAGACATGTGTTCCCATTCAAACAACACACTGAAAAAATCCTTGTAAAAGTATTTCTTACCTTTTGTATGTTCTTCTTGAATAGACTGTACGTTACTCTTAGCAAATCTAGTTTACAAATGATGAGATCTGTCAGTACAATACAGACAGGGTTAATTATGGCAACCATAACTCTAGACCCCCTTTGCTAAAGCATGTATAAAAGCAGTATTAAACCAAAAGTTTAATATATTGCAGTTTACTAATCCCTCCAGACCGACAATGCTGTTGTCTAAAGGCTTCTCTGTTGCTCTTTCATCCAGAGTGGGGGCAAAAATGGAGAAAATAAGGCCCCTTTAACACTGAGGCGTTGCAATAACGCGCTAAAAATGATTAGCATTAGCGCTAAAAATAGCGCTAACGCCTATGCGTTTTTACCGTGGTTTTGCGGTAAAAAGGATTATTTGGTATCCCACAATCCTCCACTCTACTGCGGTCATCTGACCTTCCCACAGCTTCTGGGCGTTTTTACCGCGTTTTTACAGCGGTACTCATTAGTTTCAATGGTAATAGGCGTTTTTACAGCGCTATTTTATGCGTCCCAAAGATGCTCCAAAAAAGCTGTTTACAGGATTTTTTCCAACGCACAGCCAGCACAACGCCCTCAGGGCTTTCACATTGAGAATGCTGGGGCAGAATTATTTCAGGCGTTTTTTAGCGCTAAAACTCCTAAAAAAGGCCTCAGTGTGAAAGGGGCCTAAAGGCTAAAAAAAAAAAAAAAAAAAGAAGCAAACTAATGCACCCACCACATCTAATGATTAGTAAGTCTGTTTCTGTGACACTACTGTATATATGTGTTATGCTGTTGTCAGGACTGGCGTAGTTTGACCCTGACAAACTCAGAGGATAACCCAGGGTGCCTCGGCACTTGGGTTGAGAAAGGCAATAAATTGCTGTAGTTTAACACAGTTGCAAAATATTTAGGCCTTGTTCACACTACGCGTAGTGGTAACAAGTGTTCCTACTTTCTCAAAGCGTGATCCTTACGTGTTTCTGAGTGTCACGCGTAGGGAAGCCCATTCTCTTGAATGGCCTGCCCTATGCACATTTGTCGCCCAAAAGAAGCTCCTGCTCATTTTTACACCAATAGATTATGTACAGCGCTACGTGTAATCCTAACAATAGCTCCAATGGGCAAACAATTATCCAATTATCCGCATAAAATATTCATAGTGTCCATGTTTAAAGTTTTCTTGTGCCACTAGTAACTTAAAGAATATAAATTCTGTAGTCTCGATAAATTTACTGTACAAGTGTTTCTGTGCACTTTTTCATACAAATGACAGTGCAGTTGTGATATTTGTGCTCCTGTTATTCTCCAAAACAGAGAACTCACCAGATGTATATGACCAGCCGCTACAGGTAGGTCATAATGCGTTTTTTTTATACAGTACTTTTGGCACCATCCACTTGACTCATTCCATATAGAGGAAGGAATAGGAGACCGCCATAGCATAAAACCTTTAAACACTTTATTAAAAAATCCACATAGATCTACTTACAATAAAAAGTGCATCTCCTAGCGCTAAGGTACATGCACATACGTATTAGCAGTCAGGTATAAGCTCCATACCACACCGAGCGGTCCCTGCCTGCTTCTTCCTGTGTGTACACGCATCACTTCAGGGTGTGCTGTGCGGGATTACGTCACTTCCTGGCCCGCCTCAACGCCGCGTTTCGTTGTCAGGACGTTCTCAAGAGGATTTGTCAGAATACACAGATCATCACTGCAGCTGCTGCTGCTTATTAAGCGGCTTTTATCTGACAGGGCGGTTGAACAGAAGTTACCTGACTTCTGTTCAACTGCAGTGAACACACATGGATCAAAATCTGGCTGATCCCTGCTGAACCGGACAAATTTAGATCCATCTACACTATGGCCACCTTAATTCCTTTTCTGGATACGAACAATGACATGACTCACAGCTGAAGTGTAAAAAAAAAGAAAGTTCAGGCTTTCGTTTTTAACCTTTATATTCTTGTATTTCATTATCACTTCTTTTTATATCCAGGTCTGTATGGTACACATACACGCTGTGTAAATGGAGTCCTATTCTTATCTTTTTCCTGACATTCACAAATGTTTTCACGTGACTTTATTGGCATCTGTGCTCTGTATTTTTATTAATGGTGGATAATGTAGTCTTTAGAATTTCCTTTACACATAGATTCTGGTATATGAGTTTCTTGCCTGTGTTTAACCTCAATCTCTCAGTATCAAATCAAATTATAGTGCTTTTGAGCCATTCATGAGGTGTGCGTACATTTAAGCTTGAACTATTGAACTCTGTAAACAGGATTTGGATATGGAATATGATATGCAGGATTTCATACTTACTTGACAAAAAAAAAAAGAAACACAGTTGAAAATATTGTATTTAAAGTGTAACTAAAGACAAAAGTTTTTTTATTATTTTGGATAGAGTGAGGGAGGGTTATAACCCCCATTTTTTATTTTTTTTTGTCATCTGTGTCCCATTGGTGAGAATTCCCCTAGACAAATCAGCAAATAAGAGGAAATCCCTCCAAAGCGAGGGAATTGCGGTGTGTCACCAGGGGCACCAGAACTAACATTTCCCCTCGGATTTCTTTTACTTTCACTTTCAATGATAATGGTAAACAGGACAAAGGGGAAAGCGAATCTCCCTAACAGGGGCACCGACAGCAATAAAAACTACCAGGTGTTCTAATCCCTCTCCACTCTATCCAAATCTAAAAAAAAGTTTTGCCTTTAGTTACACTTTAAAAAAGTGTGTATGTAGGAACACATTTCCTTAAACGTACCAATAATCCTACATTGCACACGAGGAAAGCAAGGGCCTCTCCACTACTCAGAGTCAGGAAGAGGAGAGGTCTGCAGCCAGCTGGAATGAGGACTAAGTTAAATACTACATCTTATTCCTCTTACCCTGTAGACTTGCAGTGTAAAGCTGGGTACACACTGTGAGATTTTTTTCGTTCAACCAGTGGGCTAAGGCCCCTTTCACACTGAGGCGGGCAGGTGCACTGGCGGTATAGCGGCGCTATTTTTAGCGCCGATATACCGTTGTTTTTACCGCGATATTCGGCCGCTAGCAGTGCGGATTTAACCCCCGCTAGCGGCCGAAAAAGGGTTAATACCGCCCGCAAACCGCTGCTACAGCAGCGGTTTGCGGGCGGTATAGCTGTGGTGTCCCATTGATTTCAATGGAAAGGAGCGGTATACATACCGCTCCTTCACTGCTCCAAAGTTGCGGCTTGCAGGAGATTTTTTTTTTCCTCCCGCCAGCGCATCGCCTCAGGCTTTCACATTGAGAATGCTGGGGGGCAGGATTATTTCAGGCGTTATTTATGCGCTATTTTTAGCGCTAAAATGCCTGAAATACGCCTCAGTGTGAAAGGGGCCTAAGCGAAAATAAAAACTCTGATTCCTGCATCCACACAAGTGATGTGGATTTAGGATTCTCCCATTGGCTGCAGCGGCTGATTGAATACTGGTTTTCCAACAGTTTAACAGAAGCCAGTCTAATCGTGTTCTGTTGAACAGAGAGGGCTACACACAGATTAAAATTTTAATTGGAATTCTGAACAGAGAACAGGAAGAAAAACAGGGATTTCAAATCCCTGGACCGCTGGACTGGCTGCGTGGGCACTCACTGGTCAGCATCGCCAGAGGTAAGTAAGGGATGGTGAGGCTGTGTGTTTATAGTTCTTTTTTTTTCTTTTGTGAAGACCAACTAACACTTTAAGGCCTCATGCCCACGGACGTTTTTACAGCCGCGTTTTTGAGCGTTTTTTACAGCTTAAAAACGCCTGTCCATGTTAGTCTATAGCTTCATGCCCACCTAGACGTTTTTGAGCTGCAAATAGCATAGACGTTTTTAAGCTGTAAAAAAAACCCAGGACCAGTGCGTTCCTCAGCGTCAGAATTAGGCAGAAAAAAACGCGAGCGTCAAACGCGCACTAACGCGCACTAACGCGCGGTCGCGTTTTTAGCTCCGACGTTTTTTTTTTTTTTGTTTGTTTTTTCCAAAAAAAAAAAAAAAAAAAAAAAATATTTACAATAACATGGACAGGCGTTTTTAAGCTGCAAAAAACGCAGCTGTAAAAACGCCAGTGGGCATGAGGCCTAACAAGCATTTTTCTCTTGCAATGTGTGAGGGGTGCACTACAATGGTAATTTATGTATAATTCCCTGAGTTAGACTATAAATAAAGCTGTCCTGGATTCAGAATCACTTTATAAAGCAGGGAACATGTTTGCCCATATGCTAATCTCTGAGTAAAATTAGTAAATAAAAACAAAAAATATAACTGATTGCGAAGGCTCGGTTTGCACTAATACAATGAGATTCTCATGCAATTTCTAGTGTGACTACTTAGCGCTACTTTGATACAACTTTGATCCCACTTCAGTGCAACTTTACTTGCAGAAGTCACATTGTACTAGATAAGAAGCAGTTCCTAGGAGACTTTGATAAGACCAGTTTTTTTTTTTTTTTAACCCTCACCTCTCCAAGTCATCTTTGCTGCCTAAAAACTCTCCTCCCAAGCACATTCCACTCACATCTGAGTTTAGCGGAAATTTGCATTTCTGCTGGTATTTCTTTGCATATTTCATGTGCAAATGTGCATCAAGTGAATGGGCTGCCCTTCTCAGGACAAACGCCCCAAAAGAGCTCAAGAACCTCTTCAGTCATGGAGCATCAGACGTTTTTCAGTGCGCGTTTTGGCACATTAGTAGCACGACAATCTCATGGCAAAACACACGTCTGCTAACTGTTATTTGGGTGTCATTAGCAATTAGGCTGAGCTCACATCTGCGCGTTTCTGAACATGCACAGAAACTGCAAGCTTATCCCTCGTGTTTCAGAAACACTCTGCAAAGGTACATTGCGCTTGCATTGCCACGCATTCACATCTGGCATTTCCAAACACACGGCAACCTACACAGAAAACATGCACTGCAAACGCTCATTGCGCTTCTGTTGCCATTATGGCATGCTTACCGCGATTGGGGTGTCATAAACAATTAAATTGATTGAAATCGCATGTAGCTGTTTGTCCAGAGGTGCCCTTCACCTGTAAAGTGCACGTTCATCAAACAGAAATGTAGCCGCTCTTGAATGAAAGAATTAATATCGGATGGCCAGTTCCACACTTTAAGATTCAGTTGACTTGCCATGTAATTTGTAGGGAGCAAAGGAAGGGGAAAAAATATGGAGAATAAATTAGTACGTGTTACTCCATCTGCAAATGGATTCTCCTGATCTGCGATGTAATAATATGTGTTGCTAAGCTACAAGCTATTACAGAAGTACATTAAAGGACATTTTAAACAAAGCTGGCAGACACTGAAAACTAAAGACAGAATATTTGGAAAGTGTTAGGTCTGAGTAAAAGAAAGGTTTCCCTATGGGGAGAGCACCGTATTGAATGCTCCCTTCTCTCTCTCTCTCTGTCTCACCCTTGTTCATATTTTTATTACATCGTTTGCTAAAAATATAATGTTCCTGTTTGCTAGAACAAGCTACCTGGAAGAACACAGCCATTGTTCACTTAAAGGGTAACTCCATAGACATACAGTATACTCATAGCTCCCAAGTGTGCCTCTTTCCTCCTCATTTGTCCCTCATTTTGGTGTGATCTATGAAGTTGTATATAAAATGCACTTTTTTATCTTTCAAAAAGAGTTTCTCAGTGCTAAAACTTTCATCTAGTTTCTAAATTGCTGCATTTATACATTCCAAAAGCCAGTATAAAGGGATAGTAACGATAAAAAAAACAGGTAGGTTTAACTAATCATTTTCTTTGTATAATTCTCCTTTAAGGGGGCGTAGCAGGGGATGTGTCCTAATCCTACCTAGTTTTGCTAATAGGTGTCCCTCATTCCTATGGGCTCTTTCACACGGAGGTCCGTTCAGGTCCGCCTGTCAGTTTTTTAGGCGGACCTGAAACGGATCCTCCATGTACCCCTATGGAAGCACGGATGTCAGCGGAGACATGTCCGCTGACATCCGCTCCGCTCCGCCAAAGTGTGACGGAGGAAAACCCTATTTTTCCTTCCGTCGGCGGAGCGGATCGGATGACAACGGACTCTACGGTCCGTCGTCATCCGATTCCCCATAGGGGAGAGCAGCGCTCTGACAGGGCGGTCCCTGCACAGTGTGCGGGGACCGCCCAGTCATCCGCCGGCTCAGCGGGGATCAACGGAGCGATCCCCGCTGAGCAAGCGGAGCTTCACGGGGCGGATCTGCACGGATCCGCCCCGTGTGAAAGGGGCCTAACTCAAAAAGTTGGGAGGTAATGTATACTTACTATATATACATACAGTGCCTTGAAAAAGTATTCACACCCCTTAAAATTTTCCACATTTTGTCATGTTTCAACCAAAAATGTAAATGTATTTTATTGGGATTTTAGACCAACACAAAGTGGCACATAATTGTGAAGTGAAAGAAAAATTATAAATGGTTTTCAATTTTTTTTTACCAAAAAATATGTGAAAAGTGTGGCGTGCATTTGTATTCAGCCCCCCTGAGTAAATACTTTGTAGAACCACCTTTCGCAGCAATTGCAGCTGCAAGTCTTTTTGGGTGTATCTATATCCCAAGCTTTTCACATCTAGAGAGTGACATTTTTGCCCATTCTTCTTTGCAAAATAGCGCAAGCTCTGTCAGATTGGATGGAGAGAGTCTGTGAACAGCAATTTTAAAGTCTTGCCACAGATTCTTAATTGGATTTAGGTCTGGACTTTGACTGGGCCATTCTAACACATGAATATGCTTTGATCTAAATAATTTCATTGTAGCTTTGGCTGTATGTTTAGGGTTGTTGCCCTGCTGGAAGGTGAATCTCCCCCCCGTTTCAGGTCTTTTGCAGACTCTAATTGGTGACACATACACGTACACATGACCGGTTTTCCCGTTGGAAAAAAAAACATGGTTTTCCCGACGGAATTCCTCTCAAGCCTGCCTTGCATACACATGGTCACACAAAAGTCCGGTGAACTTTTGACTGCCAAAAACGCGGTGACGTAAATGACTACGACGAGCCGAGAAAATTAAGTTCTATTCTTCTGAGCATGCGTTGATTTGTTTCCGAGCATGCGTGTTTTTTTTGCACGTCAGAAAAGCATACAGACGAACGGTTTTCCTGCTAGGATTTTTCCTGACGGAAAAAAGAGATGCTGCGCTCTTTTTTTTCCTGGCAGTTTTCCTCTGGGAAAATGTCTGATGGAGCATACACACGGTTGGGATTCCCGGCCAAAAGCTCTCATCGCAGTTTTGCAGACGGGAAAACCAGTCGTGTGTACGGGGCATAACAGGTTTTCTTCTAATGCCCCGTACACACGGCCAGTTTTCCCATCGGAAAAAGTACGATGAGAGCTTTTGACCGGGAATCCCGACCGTGTGTATGCTCCATCTGACTTTTTCAGACCGGAAAACTGCCAAAAACAGCCGGCAAAAAAAAGAGAACTGGTTCTCTATTTTTCCGTCGGGATTCCCGACTGACTTTTTCCCGTCGGAAATCCCGACCGTGTGTATGGGGCATAAGATTGCCCTGTATTTGGCTCCATCCTTCGTCCCATCAACTCTGACCAGCTTCCCTGTTCCTGATGAATAAAGGCATCCCCACAACATGATGCTGGCACCCCCATGTTTCACGGTGGGGATGGTGTGTCCAGGGTGATGTGCAGTGATAGTTTTCCACCACACATAGCGTTTTGCGTTTAGGTCAAAAAGTTAAGTTTTGGTCTCATCTGACCAGAGCACCTTCTTCCACATGTTTGCTATGTCCCCCACATGGCTTCTCGTAAACTGCAAACAGGGCTTCTTATGGCTTTCTTTCAACAATGGCTTCTTCTTGCCACTCTTCCATAAAGGGCAGATTTGTGGAGTGCACGACTAATAGTTGTCCTGTGGACAGATTCTCCCACCTGAGCTGTGGATCTCTGAAGCTCCTCCAGAGTTACCATGGACCTCTTGGCTGCTTCTCTGATTAATGTTCCCCTTGCCTGGCCTGTCAGTTTAGGTGGACGGTCATGTCTTAGTAGATTTGCAGTTGTGCCATAGTCTTTCCATTTTCAGATGATGGATTAAACAGTGCTCTGTGAGATGTTCAAAGCTTGGGATATTTTTTTTATAACCTAACCCCGCACCGCATACATTAATGTAAATGAGACCTGAGGAGCTGAAGCTATTTTAACTTAAATATTGACAAATTAAGCTTTTGTCTTGAAAACTGAAAAACGGGCCTGTTAAAGCCTGAACCTGAGTCTATTTCCATTGTTGCAAAAGAACATGCATCTTGTTTCAGGTATGTTTGCGTCTTATTTTGTTTAGGGCTGGCATTCTAAGCCATTGAAATCGATGAGTATGCATCTTCTGAAAGAGTTGCTTTTTCAGACTTCATTTTGCTTAAACTTAAAGAGGAAGTAAACCCGATTTTTTATTTTTTTTTCCTAAAAAAAAAAACCCTGCAAGAGAAAGGCATAATGAGCTAGTATGCATAGCATACTTGCTCATTATGAATGACTTACCTGAGATAGAGGCCCCAGAAGCGCTCCTCGTTCCCCTCCGCCGACACCACCATCTTTCCTCCGAGTGCCTTCCGGGTATCGCTGCTCCGGCGCTGTGACTGGCCAGAGCGGCGATGACGTCACTCCCGCGAATGCGCGCGGGACCGACATGATCCCGCCCATGCGTGTAGGACCGGCATGATCCCATTTAGAAATCCGGCATGCTCAGTGCGCCTGCGCCGTTGTCTATGGCGCGCATGCGCCGTAGACATCAGTGCATTCTTTTTGGCAAATGTCTCCTAAACCGTGTAGGTTTAGGAGATATTGCAAACATCTACAGGTAAGCCTTAATCTAGGCTTACCTGTAGGTAAAAGTTGGTTTGGAGGGTTTACAACCACTTTAAAGTGTAATTAAAGGCAAACATTTATTTTAGCTTTGGACAGAGGGGAGAAGAATTACACTTGTTTTTTTTTTCTGTCTGTGCCCCTGTTAGGGAGATTCACCCTCTCTTTTTGTCCTGATATCATCAAAAATGAAAGTAAAAGAAAATCCAATCCAGTCTGTTAAAAGCATTGCAAGCGCTTTTACCAATGGCTATTTTTTTTGTAATTAAATACCTTTTTTTCTTCATTTGTCAGCAGCACTTCCTGCTGCGGCCACCTATGCAATTACGTCATCTGCAAGTGCTCTGGGGATAGCGGCGTCATGTATCCCAGGAGTTCTTGTGAATCGCCTAGTGAGGAAATCTCGCTTCAATCAGGACTGGGATATCCCGATTGACAGATTGCTATCGCAATGGGGCGGAAACTTCTGCAGATGCCGCCATTGCTATGGCAACCTGTTGGGAAGAGAGCGAGCCGGTCAGTGGCTTAACTGCACAGGTGCGAGATTGGGAGGTGCATGCTGGGTAACCAGCTGCACCTATCCTGGAAATAGATACCAGAGGGCTTCAGTTGCCCACAGTGAACATGGACCCTGCCAGCTTCCAAGATCAGGGTAATTTTTCTTTATTTAAACATAAATTAAAAGGAATACACTATAGACACTAGATAAATATTGCAGATAAAGTGGAAGAAATTACAGCAGAGTATTAAAAAAAAAAAATTGGCATGGGTGACTGAAACGCCGCTTTAATTTGCAGGGATTTTCTCTTACTTCCCGTCTTGGCTATTGGACAGGAAGTGGAGGGTGAATCTCCCCAATAGTACACAGATAGCAAAAAAACTGACAGGTGTTATAACCCTCACTTACTCTATCCAAAATAAAAAAAAAGTATTGCCTATAGTTCTACTTTAAGCCACAGAAATGCAAAGCTAAAAAGTCCTGTAAATGGGCTCATACAATTACAGGAATATGTAAGGCAAAGGATGAGACTTCTTGATTTGACATACGGGGCTTATTTACTAACGACTGAAAGCTTTTGCATTTAGCCTCTGAAGTAGGGCGGAGGAGGCTCCCTGGAGACCCTGGCAGGGCTAAGTCATTGGTAGAAGACAAACATGATTGGAAAGGGTCTTCCAAAAGGTGCAATAACTTCCCCCTGCCACCAAAAGGGGGATACTGTTCTGCCAATGTCTATGTGTTGCGAGCTTAACCCAAAAGGGAAAGTTTTTTGCTTTAAGGCATCCTCCCCCTACTCTTTAGGAAATGGCACTTTTTTTGGGGGTGGGGGAGCGGGTACCCAGTTTTGACAGGTAATCACTCCCACTTCCGGTGGGATCCCATATGCCCCTCCTACACCCCCATGTCACATGTAATTTTTTTCAATTAACGCACAGCATTCTCTGATTTACATATGCATGTTATCTTTGTTTATTAGGGGGCTGGGCAGCCATGTTTGCCATAATTAAACCTTTATTAGGCAAATCTTATGTATCACCTCCTCCTGAGAAAGATCTAAAAGTTAAGAAAATTTTTTTTTAACAGGCAAAATTTATATTTTAAAAAACAGGCTCCTTAACAACCCATGACTCATCCCCACTGCTGACACCAGGGATGGGTCACTGGTTGTTAGGACGCTGGTGGATGGTGGCACCTAGCAACCAATACAATTCACAGGCAAAAAATGCACCAAAAACACATTTACATATGTTTTTGGTGCTACTCTTTTGAAATCTGTGGGGCACAAAACACATTGCATCGCACACAGTAGCACAGGCACCTTCCCTAAAGTTACATTGCAGTAACATTGCTTCGATGTGAACAGTCATCTATTTAAAACAATGTTTGAAAACAACGTGATTTTAATTGTCATGCTATTTTGTGTGACTGATGTTGCATCTGAAATCGCACTAATGTGAACAGAGTTTGTGTTTACACAGTAGATTGCGGAGTATCAGTTGTAATACTGTTAAAATAAAATGGAAGTGCTGTGTGTCTGAAATGCACCAGGAGATGGCAGGGTTGATCAAATAGTACAGAAAAGAACATTAATGTATCGTATATTAGAATATATCCAGGAAGGTTAAGTCTTTGTATCTCTGTTTATCCTACAAGCACACTCCTGTTAAACATAATATAAATATAAGAAAGATCAAATTAGATACCGTGCTTTACCACAGCAGTTTTATTTCCTCCAAATGGTCTCAAGATTTGTCACTTATGGCTGAAGCAGAAGCAGGATGTCATGTGAACAGTAATTTGAAAAAAGGTGTAATCCGTTTGGTTCATCGGTTTAGGATTGCTGTACGTTGGTGTCTGTATTTTTAAATAGGTCCTTGTTTGTATGTTACTTAGAGAATCAGAGGTCATATAGGCCAGAACCCGAAGGCGGCAATGTATCTTGAGGGACCAGAAGACATTGTAGGAAGACAGTACATTCTAAGCACAGGTTTATTGAACAAACTCTACAGTTATAGTAATGTTTAAATAACATTTATTGTTAAACTGTGCCGTGTAAAGTAATTGAGGGGAAATTTCCCTGGAACACAGTTATTGTTTGTAAATGCATTAAAAGAGAAGTATGGGATTTATTTTTTAATCACAGGAGAAGTACAGCCAAACGAGCTTTGGCTGTACTTCTTCTCTAAATAAAGCATGGTGTTGCTGGTTCAGAAGGGGAACCAGCCCTGGATGCAGTGTCACCCTGTGGAGGGTTGGGGCGCTGGGAGGTTGTCAGTACCTGTTCTCTATCTGCCTGATGCTGTTGTCACTCCTGTCATTAGGCTGCTTGTCTCACCTCCAACAGTAGTCTGGCATGCACATGAGAAAGTAGGCAGGACAGGTGCTATTCCCAGAGAAGGAAAGAAGAGGAGTTGAAGGTGGGTGGAACCCCCTCAAACAGACTATTTACTTCACTAACAGATGTATCAGTTTGTGATGTCATGAGCACACACACCTCTCTGCCTCAGAAAATCAGGGAAAGTGTTGTATTCATTCATAGAATACAAAGCTCCTTGTGAATGGCTGAGCAGCGCTGCCAGAACACAGTGCTGTATACTGTATGTAGCTGAGGGTACATCCAGCGCACACAGCCATAGTGAAGTGAATAATTTCAGAATCATTTAAAGTTCATCTAAATCAGGAGCTAATGAGAGCGAAGCCCTTCTTGGATCCTGCAGTTAAATAATCCATTCCACCTCGCCTCTTCCAGCAAAGTTTCCCCTCTCCCTTATCAACCTCCACATTCATACGATTAGGCAGGCTCTGTACTAGAGAGCGATATTGCTATTGGATACTACTGTTGGAACTTTTTACTTTTTTGCATTCTGCAGTTCATGCACTTATTGATGTATCCTGCTGACTATGGAATGGTACTGTATCATTATGCTTGTGTATGTCTTTTTGTATTTTGTTGTCCTATGAATGTTGGTAATTTAAATAAAGAATTTGAAAAAAATAATTGAACCAGATCAACTGTAATGCGGCGTACACACGATCGTTTTTCACGCCGTTAAAAATGCCATTTTAAAAAATGGCCATTAAAACCGATTGTGTGTATGCTCCAGAGCATTTTTAACGGCGTGAAAAACGGGCATTAAAAATTTCGAACATGCTCTATTTTTTCACGTCGTTTTTCATGTCGTTTTTTTTAACGACGTGAAAAACGATAGTGTGTATGCTTTTACGAGGTGAAAAAAAAACGCGCATGCTCAGAATCAAGTATGAGACGGGAGCGCTCGTTCTGGTAAAACTAGCGTTCGTAATGGAGATAGCACATTCGTCACGCTGTAACGGACTGAAAAGCACGAGGCTGAAAAGCGCGAATCGCCGCTCAACAACGTTTAATAACATGAAGGGTGGCGCCATTCGAACGGAACTTCCCCTTTATAGTGCCGTCGTACGTGTTGTACGTCACTGCGCTTTGCTCGAGCGTTTTTTTTAATGATCATGTGGATGCAAGACAGGCTTGAGAGGAAACAAGAAAAAAAAACGACGAGAAAAACGTCGGTTTAAAAAATGGCATGAAAAACGATCGTGTGTACGCGGCATTATTGGTATTCCAACAAGGTAATTTGCACTGTGGACTTCCACACAACAATTTTTGTTAAAGCTCCTTCATGATACTCATGAAAGTGAAGCACAAGATTCAATTTTTTTTTAAATATGACAAATGATGATGTTTGACGCCTGGAGTACACACTCCAAGTTTGAGAAATAAATGTTTCTTTGAAGTATCACCATGTTTTGTATAGAGGGATTTTTAATGTTGTTCTACACTTTTATAAGTGCTGCAGTTGCTGTGTAGAAGTCCCCAATGTGGAACTGTGGATTACTTTGTTGGGATACCTTAAATTTGTGATCTTAAAATTACTAGTGAACATCACCTATGATGGACATTTGTCCTTACGGTGATTGACACCACCAGTGCAAGGACATTTTGTTATTGCAATGACACCACTGATCCAGGGACATTTATTTTCCAGTGACACCACAGATGCAGGAGAATTTTTACCTTACAGTGACACCGCCAACACCTCACACTGACGCCAGGGTATTTCTTTCTATGTCACTTTTAGCCCCGTGTTTTACTGCCTGATAGAATGTTACGTATGTTTCATTGAGGCGTGCTGTATCCTCTACCCTACTCCTGCCTCGGAAGGGGCACAGTTTGGCATCTTCACCCTGGGCACTAGATGACATTGTCCCGGCACTGCATGAAGCCCTGTGAGCCTCCTAAACTAAACTAAAGGCAAAATAAGTAAGGGAGGATTATAACTCATGTGAGTTTGCCATCTGTGTCTTTGCCATTGGGGAGATTTCCCTTCACTTCCTGTCCCATAGCCATAATAATAAGTAAATAGGAAGTAAGAGGCAATCCCTCCTAAGTGAGGGAATCCCTGGTTGTCACTAGGGCAACCAAAATTAGTGTTATCATGGGAAGATTTCCCATTTATTCCTATTCAGATAACAACATAAAATTAGGGATTTTTGTTTTACTTTCACTTTCAGAGATAATGGTCACCAGGACAAATAGGGTGATTCTATCTAATGTGTGCACAGACAGCAATAATGTTGGAAGAGCAACAGCATGTACTATGCACCCTGAACTATAGATGGCGCTGTAGTGATGTACTAGCTACTATGTGTTTATGTATGCTTGTATATTCTTCACAGGAAGGAAGATTTTATTTTTTCCCTCTCTGCTCTCTCCTGAAATGCTGTTCTCACACGTGTGTGCTGTGCTCCTATACAAGTAAAGCTGAATTCTACATTCCTCAGCAGGGAGAGCAGCTGGACACCCGTTGTGCAAGGGCATAAACGGTTCGGTGTTCCCCTCTGTCAAACTAATTCAGCTGTGTAGAGTGGGAGGAGCTAGGCTGTTAAATCCAAACATTTATTTAAATCAATCTGAGTGATTGATTGACATATAATTTTGTTAGAATATATGTTTCTTTTCTGCAAGCTCTGATAGGCTGGTTAATTAGCTGCTCAAAGTGTCTCCAGGCAAAAATGAGCATTAACTTTTGCAAGATATCTATAATATGTCCATTCATAATAAGTTCATTACCTGGTGATCCTGCCATTTCCTTGCCCAACACTTTAGTCCCGGTGCAGGCCCAATAATGCTACTCAGCCGTTATTCAAATGGCTGATCTACTGTGTTGTCGGTACCTGGAAGCTACGCCGCAGGTCCCCTGAAACATTGGGAATCACACCACTGCCGGTAGTGACTTCTGTTTGGAAAGCAAGTGAACACCGTCACCTAAACAATTACAGCTACACGGTTCCTAAATAACTACAGCATTTGTGCACCTCACAAAACCTAAGTGCCCAGTGCTTTTTTTATACATAATTTATTGTATGTGCAAAAGGTGAGGATGCTTTGTGTGGTGGGCATGCACAGTAATTGTTTAGGGGCTCTTTAGCTAGGAACTGACATTCAGTTGCCTTGGAAATGTGTCACTTTCAGCACTGAGTAGATGCTCCGGTACACGCCCACCAGCAACTGACACAACAACCTACAGGGAAATTAACGGTCACGTGACCTTATGGAAGAAAAAAACTTTTTTAAAAAGGTATTCATCTGGTAATTGTTTTTTTTTTATTTTGATCATTGCGAACAGCACAGAAAATGCAAGTGGCCTGTTTTCGGAGTTAAAGTGGTTGTACACCTCTGACATAAAAAATGAATAATACATATCCCTCTATAGTGTGTACTTGTCTCAACCCAGAACACTAAGGGCTCTTTCACACGGGGCGGATCAGTCATGATCCGCCCCGTGAAGCTCCGCTTGCTCAGCGGGGATCGCTCAGTTGATCCCCGCTGAGCCGACGGATGACTGGGCGGTCCCCGCACACTGTGCAGGGACCGCCCTGTCAGAGCGGCGCTCTCCCCTATGGGGGATCGGATGATGACGGACCGTAGAGTCCGTTGTCATCCGATCCGCTCCGCCGACGGTAGGAAAAATAGGGTTTTCCTCCGTCACACTTTGGCGGAGCGGATGTCAGCGGACATGTCTCCGCTGACATCCGTGCCTCCATAGGGCTACATGGAGCGTCCGTGCAGGTCCGCCTAAAAAACTGACAGGCGGACCTGAACGGACCCTCCGTGTGAAAGGGGCCTAAGGAATTGATTTTCTAAAACTTGAGAGTGCAAAATCTAGTGCAGCTGTGCATAGTAGCCAATCAGCTTATAACTTCAGCTTGTTCAATTAACCTTTGACAATAAAAAAAACCTGGAAGCTGATTGTTTTCTATGTAGAGCTGCACCAGATTTTGCACTCTCCAGTTTTAGTAAATCAACCCCTATGCCGCGTACACACGGCCGGACCTTCCAACGGGAAAACCTCAGTTGGAATTTCTGATGGAAAAATAGAAAACCTGTCTCTATCTAAGTCCGTCGGAAATTCCGACAGAAAAAGTCAGATGGGGCATACACACGGTCGGAATATCTGACGAAAAGCTCCCATCTGACTTTTTCTGTCGGAATTTCCAACCATGTGTACGTGGCATTAGTGTTATTTCTGTCTGCTGCTTTGTTCCTTTTCTCTCTGTATGAGTTACTTCTGAAAGGTTTTCCTGACACCAAGAGCTAAAAAGGTGAAGGAGAGGGAGCTCCAGCACACAGCCTGTGATTGACAGCCCCAACTCTGTTCCTGTGTGCTTTGTGAAGGGAGTGTGTCCTTTCTCTCCAATCAACTTCCAGAGTTGAGATCTGCAAAGTGTAACAGCAGCTCCCCGCCCCCTGCTCTCTCAAAGTTCAGAGGAGCTGTATAAATCCTGTAATTTGAACAGCTGTAGAGAAGAGATGGCTGGCTGCAGATAAACAGGTACAACCCGTGTAGGATGACTTGTTTCATTTCTGTGCATCACCTAAGGCCAGTCACTTAGGTGGGTATATGTAGGGGTTTACAACCACTTTAAGGCTTTACAACTTTTTTAACCACCATTATTGATGTTGCTTTACTTTCCGCAGGGCAGGCTACTTAAAACTTTTGTGTACTTCTAGCAGATGCTTTAGGATCTTTTCAACTTTGGTATGCCTTTTTTTTTTTTTTTTTTGTTCTACTGCTTATTGTTTTGCCTGAATAGAAGTGGATTCCAAGGGATATTATCTGGGGTGCAATTACATCTCCTGATCTTTTGTCTCTGTTCCATCCCACTCCAAATCCTAATTGGGGGAGAGTTCAGGGAATGGAACAGCTGGCTGCTTATACAAATGACTTTAAGGAGGGGTCGGCTACATTCTGGCAGATGGGCCTGTGCTCCCAATTACCAAACATAACAGTAAACAAGAATACAAGAAACAGTTTGGGCTAACTTGCAGCATTCGCTAACACATGTGCATCTTTGTTAACTCAATTTTGTTATCGTGAACTTGTGAGATGATTTATACCGCTTTCTGCTGACTGTAGCTGTAAATGTGCATTTATACAGCATCAGCATATTGTGCTGCAGAGTGTGAATAGTGCATCTACAGTCAGCTCACATCACACATAACAAGTTTATTTTCCTGAAAAAGTGTAGTTGTGTCTTATTCTGCTGACTTGTATGAAGATGTGTTTGGCGAAGGTTGCAGAATAACCCTTAAGTATATACCTATGTGCTGTAGTAACACGTGCTTGATTAGTATTTTCATGCACATTATTAAGGTTGTCCATTCATTTTAATTGGCAGCACCAAATTCGTACCAGAGAAGTGCGTGTACCTTTTTTTTTATAACACAGAGCACCACAATGCATGATAATACATTACCATTGATTTTAGTTTTTTGCAACACGTGTGTTGGCAAGATGCTTTGAGGTGTCGGAGCACCGCAGCACTCCAACAAGACAAACATGTTTCCTCTTCACAGATATGAATAGAGCCCAAGGACTCATCACACGCTCTGTTTTCCTGGCTGGGCTAATGCTCTGTTGTGTTCTGGCTTAGTGAGGAGGTGCCTTGTGTTTTAAAACACAGGGCATTGTTTTGTTTCTTCTTTTTTTATATCTGCTGACAGACACGTCATAAGGTGAATTCTTTCAGTAATTATTATGCACCATAGCTGAGCTGCAGTATATAGAAGTAGAAACTGAGACTTCAGTACAGTACTGGTCTGTTGTGTGAATATGCATAGAGCATGCATTTTTCTACACTGCACGGCTCTGTACCCAAGGGCTCCATTCTAGTAGGACTCAGGCCGGGTTCATATATGTGTGCTTCGGCTCCCAGCATGGGGTCCGGTGCATCCCTGTTTACCAGGTCAGGTGCGAATCAGGTCTGAATTTTTGCCTGAATTGGCACTTGAACCGGACCCAAAAACGTATAGGACCCTTTTGGAATTCGGACTGCCGCCTGCCCAGACCTGTGTGAAACAGCTTCATTGCAAGTCCCTTAAAGTGGAGCTCCACCCTAAATTTACACTTCTGCTAATCGGAACCCTCCCCCCCTCCGGTGTCACAATTGACACCTTTCAGGGGGGAGGAGGGGGGTGAAGATACCTGTCTAAGACAGGTATTTTCCCCCACATCCGGGAGTCCTCTCTCCGGGAATCTGCGGGAGTGACGTCACTTCCCCCAGACTTCCCGTAGTGTTCTGGGAGACACTCGGCTCCCAGAACACAGGAGAATGAATCAGAACGGCGCAGCGCGACTCGCGCATGCGCCGTAGGGAACCGGGTATGAAGCCGCAGGGCTTCACTTCCTGGTTCCCTCAGCGAGGATGGCGGAGGGAGCAGCAGAGTGATGAGCGATTGCTCGTCCTCTGCTGTGGACGTCGCTGGACTCCAGGACAGGTAAGTGTCCAAATATTAAAAGCCAGCAGCTGCTGTAGCTGTAGCTGCTGGCTTTTAATATTTTTTTTTCCGGCGGAGCTCCGCTTTAATGTCGCTTGTTTAATCAGGGCCTTGATTTTCTTTGATCTATAAGCTGTAAAAGTTATTGAACAGCCTAATCTATCTGACCATTATATCATTAGGATAATAAATGCTCAGGTTATTGAGCGGATTTATATTACCATGCTGTCATTATCAAAGTAAATGATTACAGATTGTTTGTGTATGTTTTATATAAGGAGTGTCTAGGTTTGACGTGTTTTTGTTCTGCTTGAATTGCTGTAAAGTGGCAGGTTTCTGTAGTTTGAATTAACTCCGCTGAACGAAGAACACAAACTTAACTTACTGACAAGCTAAATATAGTAGAGCAACCCTTGTGTCGTTTAACGTTTTCTGAAATAGCTTGTATTTTTTTTTCCACTGCCGGAATGAATTGATTCAGTGCGTTCTCTTGGGAGATCTATAGTAACATTGGATATGTTTCCATTCATTCTAAGCGTTACATAAAACTGCCTTCAAGAGCACTTTTTCAAACGGCATTGTGTAGCAGCCTGGATCACTGCAATATCTGGTTTGAAGGAATAAGTGTTTCCCCGGGGCTGCTAATTGTTACTGTACGGACTGATAACACTGCAAGCTCAGTGCAGTGCTGTCTGCCTCAGTGCCCGGCAAACATTTCAGTGATGGTGTCCATTGACCTTGTTCATTGCTTGCAGATTAGGCACATATAGGTGATTGAGAAGACTTTGCCTGTGATTGTGGGAGGGCCTAGTCCATGCAGGTTACAACAACAGGTTTAAATAAAGAGGACCTGTTCTGAGACATCTGTGCCTTAAATCAAGTGGAGGGCAAAGGTCTAGTCACCAGTAATGAAGAAAAGATGATCCACACTCCGGTCGTTGCTCTTAAAAAATTGACGTATTTATTGACAAGCCCCAGTAGACAAACGCAAATAGGAAAGTTTAACCTTAACCTTTTAAGAGCAACGACCGGAGTGCGGATCATCTTTTCTTCATTCACTTTTACTCAGCCAGCGACTGTGGATCGAGCACCTGGGAGCTCTGCTTTCTATGTGATGTATGGGTAGTAGCACTGACTTTTTTGTTTATATTCTAGTCACCAGTAATACCTGTAGGCTCCCCGAAGCTGATATTTTTCCTATTACTGATTTACCATGCCTTGTTCTGCTCTGTGTCAGGTATTTGATGACCCCCCTTTTCCCCATGACTAGTGGAGAATATTCAAGAAGCTGCAAGAGAGTTGGAGAAAATATAGATCCACAGAATGGATGAAGCAGAAGCAGGAAGATCGTTGCGCTGCAGTCCCTAAAGCTAGGTACCCATCCAGCGGGCTGAGCGAAAAAAAAACAGGAGCTTGAGAGAAGCCGCTGTACTAACTATTTAACGTTAGTACAGCAATCTCCCCACTGAGCTATTGTGTTCTGACAGGGGGACTGCCCCCCTCGCCAGAACACACCAAGCAGCGCTCACAGCCATTGGCTGAGAGTGTTGATCGGCAGATGTTTTTTGGATATGCCTCCTCGACAGAAGCCAGACAGGCTGCCGTACACACAGGCCGAAATTCGGTCCAAGTGTAAAAATGTCCTAAAGTCTGAACATGTTTTACCTTAATGCATTCCTTGCATTAAGGTAAAAAATATTTAGGTATCTGTTCCCTTTTTACTTACCTGAGCCCTCATTCGATACAGTGCTCGTATCTCGTTGGCTTTCCTGGGGCACAGGGAGCCATTGGCTCCCAGTGCTGTCAATCAAAGCCAGTGATGAGGGGGCGGGGCTGAGTCCCCACTGTCTGTCAGTGGACGCAGCAGCACGAGCATGCACAAGTGCCCCCATGGAAAGCGGCTTTCACATGGGGGCACTGGACAGAGTGGAGGGGCCAGGAGCTTTGGTGGGGGACCCGCGAAGAGGAGGTTTTCTATTGCACAGAGCAGGTAAGTATAGACATGTTTGTTATTTTATTTTTTATTTTTTAAATTTACGTTTACAATCACTTTAAGATACAGCTTCCACTCCAGCAAGTAAAACAGTGAGGAGCACATTGGTGACAACAAATCCACTGAGACTAGTAAAAAAAGATGGATCATAGAGAGATGAAGAGAGGAAGGTGTTCTGTAATCCATGTCTGTCAACAATTAGGATCTCACTGGATTTGTGGCAGGTCACTTTAAGGCCTCATGCACACTGGACGTTATAGCTGTAGCCGTAACATGAGTTTTTCAGCTATAGCGTTTTTTAGCAAAACTATACTCCCACAAAAGCTTATGGCTCAAAAACACAGAATAGCTAACGTTTTTCAGATTTTTTGGGCGTTTTTAAGCTTTTACCAGAGTTAGAGCGTTTTTACAGCTGAAAAACTCCTTTGAAAACTCAATAGTTCTGGGGGGTTTTTCCAGCCAGAAAATGCCCCTGCCAAAAACAGCCTATATGTACACAGACATTGATTTGAACGGGCTGAAATTGCACTAGATCACACCAAAAGTAGTGCATGTACTACTTTTAAAAACTCACTGCAATTGGATCGCATAGTAGTGCATAGTAGTGCAGTACTATGTAATCTGGTGCAGGCAAATGCAGCACATTTGCAATCTGCTTTTCAGGTGTCGTTAGGAAAATTTAGACAACTGAAACAAATCGCACACCCAGTGCGTTTTGAATGCGATGCGAGAAACACGGGTTTCCCACACCACCTTTTGGTGTGAATGAGCCCTAATTGTTGTACTTTTAAACTTAATTTTACAATTTATAGGAAGACGTGGATGACTTGACTTGGCAAAATGACTAAAAAGTATGCTGCAGTCCTGTATTCGCGCCCTCCCACTTACTGAGCTCCTTGAAACGCTGCCTTGCATGTCTCCAAATTATATGACAAGAGGCTGTATCCTCTCAAAAAACAGTATGAAAAGTCTGCTGGATCTGCCTCAAATGGATTATATGAACCTCAGTAAATAAAAAAATGATATGTATATTTGGGTGATGGTTTAATTTACACATGTGCAACATTTCCTGAATGTATTAGCAACTGAAAGTATATCACAGAGCTCATTCACACTTCAACACACATAACAACATGTCTGCGGTCAATTGCACTTTTGCACATTTTTATGCACGTCTGCAACTCCTTTCTCCCCTTACTTCTGGGTCTCATTGGCTTTCCTGGGGCACTGGGAGCCAGTGCCCCAGGAAAGTTATTTATAAAAAATTTTTTTCAAAGGCATGTTTCCTTGTCCTAATTGTTTTGGGTGGGGCGTGCAGTGTGTTTATCTGCGCTTACATGTATTTCTTTGCGTTGTGTTGCGATATTATGCAAACGTTGCATAAAATTGCACAGATGTGCAAGGCAGAGAAGCACTGTGTTCTGGTGTGAACATGGCACATAGTAAACTATTGTTTTCTGTGTCATTGCAGTTACCAGCATTTTTCCATAGGGAACTGTGAACAGTTCCCTAAAGCCAAAACCTTTTTTTTTTTTTCATTTTCTATAGAGTAAGAGAAGGTTAACACCTGTGTCTCATAAGCTGTGTCTTCACTTCCTGTCCTGAAGACACATCAGTAAGGATGAGCTCCGGCGTGTTCGCAAAGCCCACATGCAGAGCCCGCCAGGAAGTCGGCACTGCACTGCGCTAATCACAGGCAGTGAGATATTTCCCGATGTGCGGCTGCAGAGATCGGGAAATGTCTCACTGTCTGTGATTAGCGCAGCGCAATGCCGACTTACTGGCGGGCTCTGCACATGGGCTTTGCGAACACGACAGAGCTCATCCTTACAAACCAGTAGGTAGGAGGATAGCTTTCCAGTATGAGGTAATCCCCCCCGGAGACAATTGTCACAGAAACAAGTGTCCATATTGGAAGATTTTCCCTCTATTCCTTTTCTGGTGGCAACACAAAACCTTCAGTTCATCTCATTGGCACAGGTGATCAGGACATTAGAGTACATTCACATAGACAGCAATAAAAACCTGACAGGTGTTCTGCAAACACTAAATTTATTCTCACTGGAGAGGAGACGCTTAAGGCCCCTTTCACACGGAGGGTCCGTTCAGGTCCGCCTGTCAGTTTTTTTAGGCGGGCCTGGACGGACGCTCCATGTAGCCCTATGGAGCCACGGATGTCAACGGTGATATGTCCGCTGACATCCGCTCCGCCAAAGTGTGACGGAGGAAAACCCTATTTTTCCTTCCGTTGACGGAGCGGATTGGATGAACACGGACAGACTGTCCGTGTTCATCTGATCTCCCCATAGGGGAGAGCGGCGCTCTGACAGGGCGGTCCCTGCACAGTGTGCGGGGACCGCCCAGTCATCCGCCGGCTCAGCGGGGGGGATCATCTGAGCGATCCCCGCTGAGCAAGCGGAGCTTCACGGGGCGGATCATGACTGATCCGCCCCGTGTGAAAGAGCCCTAAGAGGGGAAATAAAAGCGATCTACACATATCTCAATGGGGATCCCAGCATAGGAAATAAACTATTCAGTCCTACGGAGTGTAAAATGACACAGGGGCACATTATGAGACTGGAGGAGAAGCGGCTTAACTGTAAAATGCGTAGGGGGTTCTTCACTCTCAGGGAAATAAGCATGTGGAACTTTCTCCCACAACTGGTGGTAGCTGCGGGGAGTATAGGTATTTTTAAAAGACTTAGATGTGCCGTATTTTTCGGACCATAAGGCTCACCGGGTTATAAGGCGCAACAACAATGATCGACTGGTAACGGGTTTATGTTCGTACATAAGACGCACCGGGTTATAAGGCGCATTAAATGAAACAAAACTCTGATAAGTCAAACTTTATTCAACTCTTTCACAATAACAATAACTCTCAACATTGTTCAGTTATATAAAATACAAAACAATACACTCACTTTTTCAGTTTATTCCTCTACCTCAAATCCATCAAATTCTTCATCTTCGGTGTCTGAGTTTAACAGTTGGGCGATTTCGGCATCAAGCATGCCCGGATCCCTCTCGTCGTTATCATCGTTATCATTATCCGAGTCAGTCTCGTTGCTGTTACCTAGCTGTTCGGTGATGATTCCGGCCTTCCTGAAAGCTCGGATGACACTGGAGACTGATACCTTCGCCCAGGCATCCACGATCCACTGGCAGATAGTGGCGTAACTCGCCCGGCGTTGCCTTCCTGTCTTGGTGAATGTGTGTTCGCCTTCTGTCATCCAATGCTCCCACGCAGCTCGCAATTTAACTTTAAACGACCTGTTGACACTAATATCTAGCGGCTGGAGTTCTTTGGTTAATCCACTCGGAATGACGGCAAGCAACGAATTTGTTTTCTTCACTTGGGCTTTGACAGAATCGGTCAGATGGGCGCGCATGGAGTCGTAGATCAATAGGGACGGAGATTGGTGGAAAAAGCCATTCGGTCGCTTGACGTAAACCTCTCTAAGCCACTCACTCATCTTCTCCTCGTCCATCCAGCCCTTTGGGTTAGCCTTAATGATGACGCCAACCGGAAACTTTTCTTTTGGCAAAGTCTTCCTCTTGAAAATGACCATGGGTGGCAGTTTCTGGCCATTAGCCTGGCAACCGAGAACGACAGTGAAGGACGACTTCTCGTTTCCTGTAGTGCGAATAGATACCGTACTGGTCCCTGTTTTCTCGACAGTACGGTTTACAGGGATATCAAACGTGAGGGGGACCTCGTCCATGTTGGTGATGTGTTCTGGCCGAATCTTCTTTTCGTTGATCTTGTTCGTGCAGTAGGTGCGGAAAATGGCCAGCTTTTCTTTGTAATCCTTTGGCAGTTGCTGCGAGACAGTAGTTCTTGTGCGGATGGAGAGATTACGCCTTTTCATAAAACGGAAGCACCAAGAAGGACCTCCTCGAAAGTCGTTGATCTTCATGTCGCTTGCTATCGCTGTTGCTTTGAGTCGAATAGAGACAGTAGAGACGCTTCTACCTGCGGTTCTCTGTTCAATAACCCACTGTTCGATTTTGTCCTCCAACTGTGGCCACCTCGCTTTGTGCCCTCGGAAACTCAGTTTGGTCTTCTTTACCTGGCGCAGGGCGTCTTCTTGCTTCCTCCACTTCCGTACCATAGATTCATTAATGTTGAATTCTCTCGCAGCTGCTCTATTTCCATGTTGTACTGCGTGTCTGACAGCATTGAGTTTGAAATCCGCTTCGTAAGCATGTCTCTTACCAGGAGCCATTTTTGGGGCAGCGGGTATAGAAAATGAACGAATGAATGTGCACACCTCTACACACACCTCCTGACTACGATGGCCGTACCTCCTGACTACGATGGCCGTACCTCCCGACTACGAATCCATCCATACATTAGGCGCACCGCAGTATAAGGCGCACTGGCGATTTTTGAGAAAGTAAAAGGATTTTAAGTGCGCCTTATGGTCCGAAAAATACGGTACATCTTAAAGGACACAACATACAGGGATATGGGACATCATTATAGACACTGATACACCTACACAGGTTGAACTGGATGGACTATTGTCTTTTTTTCGGCCTTACCACTTCAGATATGATTTAATGAATAGTCACATCCACAGGAATAGCTAATGACGACAGTAAGGTATACGTTTACTATAAACTGTGTTTGTGTGCCTGGATGCTTTCTCCAATGCTGGTGGATACAATAGTATTGTAGATAGTATATAATAACCCTACTTCCTTTGGGGCTCGAACACTACATTTCCTCTTCAGTGAATGCTTGAAATCTTTCTTTTGTAATACACTGCTTCCATATAGGAATGTGTCACAGTAAATGCAATAAAACCACATTAATGCCAAGCCATGGTGCCTGTTTTTACTAGGGATTGATTTACTCAGAGGAAATCATTTTCCAACCATTCAGAGGTGTGTGATTCATGATAGCAGCAGTGCAGCACTGATTTAAGAAGAAATGGCAGTCTCTCAGGAAGATAAAAATCAAATAGATTAAAGAGTGGAAGATCCTCTGTCACCTGAGTCAAACAATTGTGTTCCATATTCATTGACAAGCTGTAGAAACAATAGCAGACAGGGATTGTGTGCTGCTGCTGTAATAAGGATACTTGGTAGAAGAGGACAATATTGATTAGGAGGTTTTGTCGAAATGGAGTTTACATCCAGAGAATTGTGTGCACCACTTCTCAGATGTTAGCTTAAAGCGGAGTTCCACCCAAAATAACATCCATATATGACCACACTCCTTACACTACAAACATGTACAGTAGCCACTTTTTTTTTTTTTCTGTACATACCGTACTATTGTCATTTCAATTCCGGCTTCCGGGTACTCACTCCCGCGGGAGTAGGCGTTTCTATTCTCCCGCAATGTAATCTGGGAGTTCGCCCAGATGTGACATGTCCTGCAGAAAAAGTTCCCCGGCGGATAAGGTTCCCCCCCCTGTACTGCGCATGCGCGGCACGAACCTCAACGGAGTTTCCGAAAGTAGCCGAACATGTAGAGCTGCGAGTCGGCTCTACACGGCGCCTGCGCAGTCAGCTCTACATGGCTCCTAGTCATTGCGCAGGCGCCGTGTAGAGCTAACTCGCAGCTCTACATGTTCGGCTACTTTCGGAAACTCCGTTGAGGTTCGTGCCGCGCATGCGCAGTACAGGGGGGGGGAACCTTATCCGCCGGGGAACTTTTTCTGCAGAACACCATCCACCGCTACCAGGAAGTCAGTGCTTGTGGGCTTCACAATGCCCACAAGCAAAATGGAAAATTCTGACGGCTGATTTTAAAAGTGCATCTTTTGCCAGAAAAAAGACAGGGGAGGTTAAAAATCACCAAACACGTGAGTACTAATTGGTGATCTACAAATACTTTGCATGCAAGCTAAAAAAAAAAAAAAGATTTGCCGCGGAACCTCCGCTTTAAAGTGGATGTAAACCCTCAAAAATACCCAGTGACGTGAACAGCCTTAGATGATAAACAGAGATGAAACAAATCCACCTACATACATTTTACTTGTATATCTGCTGTCTTCATCTTTATATACTGTTTAGAAAGTGCACGTCCTGTTAGAATATTCTCTTCCTGATTCACCTGTGGGTGTGGATTCTTGCCATATACTGTGAGACAGCTGATTGAAGGGAAGGCGCACACCCCCCCCCCCCTCCACATAGGCAGAAAAAGGAAGAAACAATGCAGAGTTGTGCTGTGAATAGACCAGCTCTCTGCTAATCTATTTATAGCACCCACCCTGACACAAAATTCAGCCTGGTGTTATCACAGTTGTCTGAGAACTTTTTAGAAGTTATCATGCTGATAACAGAAGAATGGAGCTGGAGAAAGTCACAAGACTTAATGGCCCGTACACATGATCCAAAAATCGGACGACAGATCGTCGATATTTATTTTTTTGCATGCTAGTCACATATCAAAAATGGAGAGTTTACTAAAGTTATGAAAATTCTCGTATGACAGAATAAAAAAAATCGGAAGTGATGTAATGTGTTGTAGTGTATTTCTATTGTATTTTCGGACAACTGTACTGATAAACGAAAATCGTACGATCTGGTATCATACGAGAAAAATTTTCGTGCTTGTCCCATCGAATAATATCAGATGAACTGTCGTGATCAGCTCTTGAAAGCTGTGTACTAACAATCCTATTATCGTTCAATCGCTTTGAAAGCGGTATATTTCGTCCAATTTTCAGATCGTGTGTACGGTCCATAAAGCTCCTTTCACACTTGTGCAACCTAAAAGTTGTGCGATTTTGTCTGATTTGAAGCAATGCCTGTGTAATTTTGAGGTCTAAGGACCTCAAGTCGCCTCAAAGTCGGACCAAAGTGGTGCAGGGACTACTTTGAAGCACAGATATGAACGGTACTCATTGGAAATCATGGGGTATGATTTGTCATGTGACTTTGCAGTCCCAAGTCGCACAAGTGTGAAAGGGGCCTTAGGGCTTTGAAGAGACATAGGAAAACACTGCAGATATATGAAGCCCAGCTCAAATTTCATGAATTGAAGCTTGTTACCCAAAAAGGAGCAGGAGCTGCTGTTTGGTGACAAGCTTCATGCAGTGCTAATTGGCGCATGATAAATCACACGACAATCATGGCAAAACCGCACCACGTTTTAGGTGTCATTGAAAAATAATGGCACCTGAACCTGCGTTTTGCGATTGTAGTCCGTTTTGAGATCGCGGGCAAAATCACAGCGATCACTGTGATCCCAAAAAGCAAAGTGTGAATAAAACCTTAATGCATGTATTCAGTAATTTATTTATTTTTTATTTTTTTAATGAATCCACATTTAGCAGTTTTGTAAAGAAAAACACAAATAAAATTTGCGACCTGGCACTTTGCCATTGCACTCAAAATGAAGTGGGCTTTGCCTTTTGTATGCTTACATTGTTGCATGTTGCTATCTGCTTTGTGTTTGATCGTTTGTCTTATCTTAATTACAGGCTTGTATAAGCAAACATGTCTGTGTGATTGCCTACATATGCATTTCAAGTGGCAATTTATTACCAAATGAATGGAGTAGTTCATGAAACTAATACATTCTTAATTCACTCGATAAGACTAGAGAATGTTTATGAGTATGCTTGCTTGCTAGCTTTCTCGTTTTTCTTTTTTTTTTTACATTCCATGTTGTGATATTTTGGTTTTTGTATCATAGGCTGGCTTCTTAGATTACTCTAGCCCCTTTAGTGGTGAGATATCACCTCTAAAATGTTTGGTTCTCAGTGGCCATTACAAATCTGTATACATAACTGCGTAATTTTTTATATTGAAACTGCGATAATTGCATTTTGCATGCATCAATTTGACCAACACAAATGATGTGAGCTTCAATACGCTGACCAAGTTGTGATTACTAGGGAAGACCAAATGCAAGCTACAATTTTAGTTATAACACCTGTAATGGACACAAGCACAGGTCTAATGCTCGTCATCCAGTTTGGAGGGCAGTCAGACATACATGTATGATCTGGTTTCTCTTAGGGCTCATTGACACCCTCTGCGTTGAGTTGCATTGATCCGCATAGCAGACAGAGTAGGGCGTTTTAGAGGATGGGAGAGACTGGGGGGTGATGTTTCTTGTGCTTCACAAGTATTGTGTATTTTTTTTTTTTTTCCAAGGATGGTTGAAACATCCTAGTACAGCAATCTGATATAACCTCCTCCACAACAGTAAAGTACAATTAAAGGCTAAACAAGTATCAAATCCAGCTAATATGTGATTATTGAACTTTATACAGTAAATGGGAAAAACCTCCCTTGACTGAGACAAATATTCCTTCATTTGTGTCTCCCCCTCTCTCCCTCCCAGACACTGCAGCTCACAATGGGAGGGTTTCAGCAACAGAGGCAGTGCTCTCAATCCAGAAAGTAGCGGGCAGAACTAGGTGTGGCCAGGCGCTGATTGACAAGCTAAAGGCTGGTGAATCAGCAGTGACAATGCTGATAGGCAGAACCCTATTTTTTATCATTCCACTGTAGTGCAAGCAGGCAAACCCTATGTGAGGGTGACAACTCTGCTCTGAATTCAAGAACAATGCAGCATTGTTACCACACCAGCTAAAAAATCTGCAGCAGGTGGAATCCATTGGCAGTATCAACAGGTATTTGGGGGGGTAAAAGGCAGAAGGGTTTTTATCCTAATGCATTCTATGCATTAAGATAAAAAGCCTTCTTGTGGAACAGCCCCCCTAAGGCCCCTTTCACACTGAGGGCGTATTGCAGGCGCTATAGCGTTAAAAATAGCGCCTGCAATCTGCCCTCAAACAGCTGCTCCAGGCTTTCGCACTGGAGCGTTGCGCTAGCAGGACGGTAAAAAAAGTCCTGCTAGCCGCATCTTTGGAGCGGTGTGTTTACCGCTCCTGCCCATTGAAATCAATGGGACAGCGCATTGCGGGTGGTTTTAACCCTTTCTCGGCCGCTAGCGGGGGGTAAAACCGCCCCGCTAGCGACCAAAATGCGATGAAAATCCGCCGGCGTTAAAAATAGCAGTGTTTTACCGCCGACGCTATGGGCGTGAAAGGGGTCTAATACTTACCTGAGTCCATCTCTGTGTGAAACGGGTCTAATACTTACCTGAGTCCATCTCTATCCAGCGATGTCCTCGAGTCCATTGGCCGTACTGGGACTCTCCCTCCTGATTGACTAACAGCCGCGGGAGCCAATGGCGCCGCTGCTGTGTCTCAGCCAAAGTAAGTTAACCAATCAGGAGAGAGAGAGGGGGGAGGGGCCAAACCACAGCTCTGTGTCTGAATGTACACACGGAGCTGCAGCTTGGCTCGGGTTAAAACCACACGCAAAGCGCCGATGCAGGGGCGGTTCGGCACCGCTGCCCATTGATTGGGCAGGGGCTCTTCACCGCTCCAAAGATGCTGCTTGCAGGAGTTTTTGTAACGTCCTGCCAGTGCATCGCCTCAGTGTGAAGGCACTCGGGCTCTCACACTGAGACTGCAGGGGAGCCGTTTTTCAGGCGCTTTACAGGTGCTATTTTTAGCCCAAAAGCGCCTGAAAAACGCCTCAGTGTGAAAGGGGTCTTATGGATATGTTTTAAGACGATCAGCAGCTGGAGACAATCAGCTGCAGTTGCTGATTATTGTATCCTGACAACTGTGGGTGCCGCTGGCAGAATACAATGTCCAGGTGGGAGGATTCCTTCGTCTGCCACCTGTGTGTGGATGGAGGAATATGTTCCTTTTTTTTATTTTTATATTCAGCCTGCTGGTTGAGTGAAAGAAAACTATGGTCAGCCTAAGCCCTGGTTCACACTTGTGCGGCTTTGAAATCCTGCTACTTCAGAGCGATTTCAAAGCCAGAGATCAGTGCGATTTGCACCTCCAGTTTCATTTTGGCTTGCGACGTCCTTTAACAGAAGTCTTTGCAAGTCACAATAAAATCAGAAAAAGTAGTGCAGGAACCTCATAGTCGCTGCAACATGAGTTACGGAGATTTGAATGGTTCCATTGCCGACAATGGGGTGCGACTTGTCATGCCATTTGGAACTGTCAAATCGCATCGGTGTAAACGAGGGCTAAGTGAAAAGTGCTGAGATAGGCCCCTTTCACACAGGCTTGTCCGTTTGACGGACTCCACTTGCTTGGTGGGGCTCGATCTGCTGATCCCCACTGAGCAGGCGGATGATTGGTCCGTCTCTGCTCACTGTGCTGAGACGGACCTGTCAGAGTCCCGCTCTCTATGGGGAGATTGTATGAAAAGGAACCGCCTGTTCTTTTCATCCGATCCGAGCCACCAGGCGGAAAAAAATAGGGTCACCATCTGTCTGGATTTGGCGGACAGGATCGGATCGGATAGCAGTGGGTGTCAGCGGACATGTCATCGCTGACATCCGCCGCTCCATAGGGGTGAAGGAAGTGTCCGATCAGGTCCACCTGAATAACTGACAGGCAGACCTGATTGGAAAGCCTGTGTGAAAGGACTCATACTTATAATTAGGTGCTGCAGCACAGAATTATTTTAAACAGCTCTACTTTAACAATGCTACTTTTTTTGGCTCATACTATAGCATGGGTGGAAATATCAAGTGCTGTCACTGGATATAGCATGAAGAGATTGTCTAGGTAGGTCCTCATGTTGCTAAGGGTGCTAATCGATCTAGGCGTGTCAGGAAGAACGTGGGAAGTCAAGTTCTTACCCCGTAAGAAACTGTCGGCTTGTTTCCCTCTGATATCAATTCGAAACTTAAAAAAAAAAAAAATCATTTAGGTGGACTATCCCTTTTTAATTTTACTTTTTTACACATCTGATTGTAATCTAGTGTTACTGGGACTCCAATGTTTGTTTTATCTCAAAATGACTAATGTTTTATCACCCGTTTTTTTTCTGGTTGTCATCCTTCTGTTAATCAAGAGGGAACAGGAACGTCTGGTGATTACTTGTTTTACGTATCACAGTTTAAAGAACACATTTGTAATTTTGTACAATTCCTAAATTACGACTCGGGTCCAGGAAAGATTGCGGTCAGGCGGTGTGTAATCAAGCGTGCTAGCCTCCTGCTGCTCTGCACTGCTTGAATAATATGCACGGTGCACAGCACTGATGAAATGTATGTATCACACTGCTGTACGAGGGAAAAAAGACATCTGGATGCTTTGCGTCGTCCATTGAGGAAAGAAAAAATAATATCACAGATATGAATGTACAGTGAGAGCGCAGGCTGAATAATTCATACTAATTACACCAAAATAGAGCAGTTTCTCTATCAGCAGGGGCATCTGTAACATCTAAAGGCTTGTTTTTAGTGTTTCTCAGAAGCCCGACTTAATGCAATTTAAAGCCTAATTCTACTTTAGCCCTGGTTCCCATTGATGTGATTTGGCTTGCGATTTTACATGTCAAAACGCATGCCAAATCAGCGTCAAAGGTAGCGTCCAAATCGTTGCGGCGCTGCACCGATTCCCAAAAGCAGTTTCTGTACTACTTTTGGCGATTTCGGGGTGCGATTTCCATTGACATCTGTGCAGAAACACGCACAGATATCTCTGAAATCGCCCCCGAAGTCGGGACTGGCACGCGGAAATGAAATCATGTGAGTTCCGCTGAACTCGCACAATTTCATTCCCGCAATCAGTGTGAACCAGGGCTGACTGACAATTTAGATGCTGTAAGGCGGTAGTGTGAGTGAAGGTAGGCATAGTGAGATGATACAATTTGGAAAAAGCATTTGTTACCAGTTTTGTTCTGTAATGTCTCTGCAGGCTTTTGAAGTATCCATTGCACCCAGTGGGAAATGCTTAAATTCTGCTCATTGCCATGGTTTCCTGTCCTGTCCCCAGACTAACAGTTATGGTTGCTTACACATTTCAGAGTGTCTGCAGTCCCCACATGGCAACATACACTACATTCCTAGCACTCACAATAAACACTTAGACAGCCTGTGTTGGCATAAGAGAACAATATAGGAAAAAATGATTGGATTATTCCACCGCACTACCTCATCAGATGCAAAAATGACTTGAAGAGTGATAATTTAAATCATTTTTTTCTATCAGTTATTTCCCAAGCTTCGTTCTGTAACTTTGCATTGCCAGCCAATAAATTAATTTTGCTTGGTTCAGTAATAACATTCTTCCATGCTGGTAACAAAGCAAACAGATAGATGAATTTTAAATGCCCTTTTTTGCACCGTGGATAATCCCTTATTAAATCTACACAGCAAAGGTTTTAGTAGAATGCTAGATGCTGCAGTAGATTTCTTCCCAAAATGTCAAATGAACCTTTTCAAGTGCTTTGTAATAGCCGCGTATTTTGGTTTTGATTTTTTTACCTAGCTTGAAAGGAGGAAAAAAATAAAATAAAAAAACAGTGAAGGAATAGAAAAAACAAATGTCCATTATTTTCCCCAATCAATGAGACCACAGGGAGATGTGTATTCCTGGTTGTGTATCGCATGATCTCCACAGGCAGCGCAGCAGGAACAGAGCTTGTAGTTAGCAATAAATACAGCGAAATACATGTACCAAAATCTGAATCGCCACCTAAATTTGACCGGTTGGAGCCATTTCATCAGGAGGACGCATGCTGTTGTACGATGTGGCTCTCTGTTTGCTTCTGTGCAGGACAAGCTGTCTGAATCAGTTCTTCTCTGTTCTGAGCATGGAATCTTAATGCAACTAATGGAGCCAGATGGTGCACGCTGAATCTTTGCAGCAGTGCCCCTTTGTCCCTGTGATTGCTCTAGTAGGTGGTGTAGAAGGAGGTGCCTAGAGACAAGTAGGAGGGTGCTGGGTTTGTGTCTGTGGCAGGTTACACTCACCACTTTCTTTCTTTCTTCTGTTTCTTTGCCTGGCAGAAGCTGGCGGTCCGGAGCTGTCCTGTGGGGAGTGCCAAACCGATCCCACTTATCAAGGCACCAAGCAGTCAGGGCATTGCCATCTCTGTGGTTCCGACCAAAGCCCCCATCACTATGGTGACTGCACACCTAAATGGACAGAAGACGGCGACGGCTTCAGCAGCCTCTTCAAACAGCGCAGAACCCCCACAGACTGTCCCCATTAACTTACAGACAACCAGCAAACTGGTGGGAGGAACCTTAAACATGGCAGCGAGAAGAGTGTCAGAGATGCCCCATGCACAGGTAAGTTGAACTGATTTTTAAAAGTTACACCAACTCGCTTAGCACTTGATTAGTTTCTTATTTTTACTCCAAAGTTTCCATATTTCATCTAAAGTGCTTGTAAAGGTGAAAACTATAAGTGTTGCTGCGGTGCATTTGCTCCACTGAGTTAACAGCTTTTTTTTTAATGAATAGTTCTGAAGTTATTAAGAAAGTTTAAAAAAATACGGTAGCGTAAAAAAAAAAATATGAGGGGTCTTCAAAAAGTTTTCACACGTTTTTAAATTTATTTTTTATTTATTTTTTTAAAGTGCGTAAACGTATTTTTTTTCGGTTTAAAGATTTTTATTTAATTTTTCAAGAAAAATTATAAACAAAAATACTTCAAATTCCTATTCAGACATTGATATCGTTATTATCAAAGTGCGGAAACTTTTTAAAGAACCCTAATAAATCTGTTAATTTAAACGTTTTTTTCGGGTTTTTTTTACGTCTTATATGATTGTTTTTAGGTGCTTTGTAATTTAATTTATTGTTTCTGGTTTTATGTGAAAGTTTACACCTATACCAGGAAAAGCAAATCTGTTTGGTGAAACGCAGAACACTGCTAAACTGTATTTTCTGTGTTTCCATTGGTCCTTGCTCTAATTGGCTCTAAGCGCTAATACCGGTACTTTCAGAATGGTGCTAACAATTCATTATCTTGTAAATCTTCCCCATCCCACATGGTATACACAGGAAACCACTTTGATACTATTATTAATAATAGTGCTAATTACATATTCGGTGAGGTTGATAACAGTCACATGCCCATCAAGTTCAATCACCCACTAGAAAAAGATCAATTATTTAAAAACCTGCATCCACAAAACCCTTAACCTCTGGCCGCCCATGCAGCGCATATGTGCAGCAGCAAAACGGGTGGCTTTAATGCCCACATGGCACAAACATGCCACACATATGTGTGCTCACTGCGCACTCCCAGCACAGAGACCAAGCTGTCAAAGACAGTTCCTAGTCTCAAGTAATCGCAGCCAATCACAGTGGTTATGTGATCAGGCAGACCTTCCTGACCCTCCGGAGGTAATAGCCCAGTTAAAGGGTTGCCGACCTGAGCAGGAAAGGGTTCAATCCCAGCTCTGGGTTCAAGAAAAAAAGCAATCTTTGCAATGGGTCCCCCCCTGTACTACATGTTTTAAATTCTCATTTAGCCTAGGCTCACACTGACAGCGGAATTTCATTCCCGCATGTCAGTCCGCCTTCACCGGTTCCTGCACAGATGTCTAAACAAATCGCACCTGGAAGCCGCCAAAAGTAGTAAAGAAACTACTCTTGGGAATCGGTGCGGTGTCGCACCGATTTGGACGGTGCCATTGCCGGCAATAGCCGGTTAGCCATTGCCGGTTTGGCATGTGATTTAACATGTCAAATCGCTTCATTGTGAACCTAGGCTAAGTCTAGGTTGAAAACGTTATTCCATATGCCAACAGTCTCCCTCCTTCTGTGCTACTGGTCCCCTGAAGCCTCCTCTCTAAGGCGCCCTCAGATGCGTGCTTACCTCCCTATATACAATGCAGGACTAATAGTCCCGCATTGTACATGATGATGCAGAGGGACTGCTGCCCAGAGCATCAAGAAGAAAAGGAAAGTGCTGGAGCGAGCAATACAGTAAGTAATAAAGCCCCTTCCTCTCCCTCGAGAGATTACTACTATCGGGGCTTTTTTTCAGCTGGAACTTGGTGGAACTCAGTTCCACCACCTCTGCCTCAGGCCCTCTGCTCCCTGCTCATCACTATCACTTGTAAACACAAAAGTCTGGCTTCTGTGTTTACAAGTGACAGCTTATCTCCAAATGGCTCCCACCGATCTGATCTCCTGAGCGGCTCCCACTGAGTGCAGGATAGGGAGAAGGGAAATGCAAGTGTCTGGGTGCAGTGCGGATGCTGACACCCCCCTGGATGATCTCCCCGCAAGTGAGAGAGGCGGAGCCAACTACAGTGTGTGGGGAGGTACTAGAGCAGGCTGGGTGCTTCAGCTTAATACAGTAACAAAAGTAAGATCATGGAGCTTATAAGGAGGGTGTAGTGGAGGGGGGGGGGGGGGTTGCATGCAGAGGTCAGAACTGAAGAGGGGTAAAAGTGAGATGTGAGTGGGGGATGTACACTCTGTGCATAGCACACTCCCGAACTCTGCATTCTGTGTTTAATACCCCCCAACTCTGCACTCAAATGTAATGCACTCAATAAAAACCATCATGAAGTTCAGCTTTAAGGCCGGGTTCACACTATTGCGAATTCGATACGGGATCTCCACATCCAATACGCAATAGCAGGAGAATGTCAATGGCTCTCTATGGAGCCGGTTCACATATCTCCGATGCGGCTCCGGTGCAAATGTGCACAGGGGTCCTGTGCGTCTTTTGGTCTGTTTTAGGTCCGAATTCAGCCCAAAACTCGTGCTGAAATCGGACCTGAAATGGTGAACCAGGACGCACAGGACCCCTGCTGGGAGCCGCATCGGCATTAGGTGTGAACGGAGCCTAAAAGTATTGTCCAGTTTAGTTATTTTATAAAAAAAGCTCTAATTTCTTTACAGCCCAAACACACCAATCTTATTGAACCATCTCATTTAGATCTACCACCAACTATGCCGCGCAATGGCCTGTCTTATGGGATACAAATTGATTGGATAGTTTAGGAAGGCCCTTATATTACAGTGTTTTTTGTTTTCTTAAAAAAAAAAAAAAAAAATGTATACTTACCTGCTCTGTTGCAGTGGATTTGCACAGAGCTAGCCCTGATCCTCCTCTTCTGGGGTTTCCGCTGGTGCTCCTGGCCCCTCTCTCTTTCCTGGTGCCCCCAGAGCAAGCAGCTTGCAATGGGGGGCACCCAAGCAGGCTTGCTCCATTCACATAAAGAGCTTCAGGTCATCCCAGCCCCCTCTCTCTCTCCACATTGGCTCTCAGGCTGCGATTGACAGCAGTGGGAACCAATGGCACCCACTGCTGTCTCAGCCAATAAGGAGAGAGAGTCCTCAGAGAGCTCAGGCTCTCACGCACATTGCTGGATCACCATGGGGCAAAAGGTTTTTTACCCTCATGCATAGAATGCATGAAGGTTAAAAACCTTCAGCCTTCACAACCACTAAAAAAAAACCAAAAAAAACCCATCAGTTTCTTACTGTGTTCATTGCTGCGGTATGATTAATGTAATGTTATAAAATAGGGTGGAGCTCCGCTTTAAATAAAATGAAGACAATGGTAAGCTGCTACTCTAGTGTTGTGCAGTACAGTGTAACAAAGATTTAAATGCAGTGGGAAAACACGGCTGACTTCAAGTCCTTGTTTCTAAATACCATTTCCCTTTAAGCCCACAGTTTTACCTACAGCATTCTCAACCATATTGGACCCCCCATAATGTATTGAGGCAGCAGGGTTATGTTACCCCTGGCTCATAAACAAAGTAATGATTGTGCGGGAAGTATAACTACAGTATCTCACAAAAGTAAGTACAACCCTCACATTTGTGTAAATATTTTATTATATCTTTTCATGTGACAACACTGAAGAAATGACACTTTGCTACAATGTAAAGTAGTGAGTGTACAGCTTGTATAACAGTGTAAATTTGCTGTCCCCTCAAAATAACTCAACACACAGCCATTAATGTCTAAATCTTTGTTTAGCAAACATTGTAGCAAAGTGTAATTTCTTCAGTGTTGTCGCATCAAAATATATAATAGAATATTTTCAAAAATGTAAGGGGTGTACTCACTTTTGTGAGATACTGTATATTATTTAGCCTCATCACTGTTAATTTACAGAGGTACTTGAACAAATAATTTTAGTAAATGAGTGTTTATGAGCTATCTGCATCATTCTTTACATTGGCCTTTTCAGTTTCTGTTTTGCATTTCTTTAAATGTCTTATGTTGCATTTGTTAATTTTGCTCTCATATTGACACGTTAGTGATTATCCTTGCGCTTTGTGTGGTAGTAACAATGAGCTGAGCGTTTACATTGCATGCCACCACTAGAGGTCATATTGTATATTCACAGTCGGTCAGCTATAGAAAGGAAAGTGTGATATCTCTTCATTATACTCCTACCTAATTGGAGTTATTCTTTCTAAGCCTTTCAGAAAAAAATTAGTCTATTGTGATCATGATTTGTGCTTATTTCTGCGATTATATGCTTAGTTAGTACTAGTAGTTTTCCCCATCTGGTACTTAATGGATATAATTGCGATGGACTTCTGTGCTGCAGAGTGAAATTGTGATCCCAGGCAAGACTGGATCGTATTGAGTGTATAATCTGACCTACATGGACCGCCAAAGAATTTAAAGCTCTTTAAAACATTACACTGAAGTGTACAATTTTCAGTGGACAATGCATGCCATTTATTTTTGCTGGAGATGGTAGTTTTTGTACATTAAAATGCTGTGCTATCGGTGGTATGTTACCAGCAAGGATTGTGTCTCTAGGTGCTTGCTTGTTTTTTTTACCTGTTACTAAGGGCTCTAAAAGGATAAGTGCACTTTCATACAAAAGCACAGTGCTGCAAAAGTTCAAGTGTGTACTGCAATAATCAAGTGTAACCTTTCCATCAGTAGAAATCCCTAGTTATAATGCTTGGTGCAATGTTTACATCTCTGAAAGGGGACGAGCATCTTTGCAGGGAATAAGATGGGGAGGGGGAGTTTGTGCTGAAATGGTATGTAAAGAATATTAGCCTTCTGGTGGTCTGGGTGAAAGTGCACTTATCTTTTATACAGGTCAATAATGTTATGATTATTCTGAGATGGAATTTTTCATTCTGAATACAATTTTAGACCTTGTCCCAATGACCCCTTAACACAGCATGAATATTTTCCTTGAATTACATCAGATTTCATAAGTGATCACATGTAAATATTATCTTCCCCTACATCAGGGGTGCACAACCTTTTGAGGAGCGAGGGCCACTTTAGCGACTTGGTAACTGGTCGTGGGTCACAATGAGTGGAGTGGGCAGATGTCAGGTCTTTATCCACTCTGCATTTGCAGAGCAGACATGGATACAGCCCACTCTACTCCATGGGCCCTCCGATCCGATCTGCTCAGACAGAAGGGGACGCATCCCCTTCTGTTTTTTTTTTTTATCGGATTGGAGATAGGCGGGTGTAAATGGACACAAGTCCATTTACATCTGCCGCTCTGTAGAGGTAAATGGAGACAGGCGGACCGATCGGACCGATCACGTGAAAGCAGCCTAAGATGCACTGCGGTACCTGCACCTCGACTGACCTCAATCTTTACTTCTTCCTCACGGTTCCTGCAGGTATCGCTGGCTGCTGCTGTCCCCCAGGGCGGTATGGCTGGTGGCTGCTGCTGGCTGTCCTCCAGGGCTGGTACTGCTGGTTGATACTGCTGGTGGGTCATGCTGGCTGGTACTGTTGACTGGTACCTGACCTACAAATCCCCGAGCATCAGCGTGACAGGAGGCGGCTGCTTCCTCTAGTGCCAGCTCCATTCTTCACAATGATGCTCGGGGATGGCGGGTTGGGAACCCGCGATCTGGGCTTGTCGGCCGCCATCCCAGAGCAGGAGGTGGAGGGCCACATTAAAGAGTGTCGCGGGCCACATGTGGCCAGCAGTTGGGCACCCCTGCCCTACATGCTTATGCACATACTGCATTGTCCTCTGTTTTCAACACAGATAAAAGGTGTTTGTGTTAAAATGCTAAACAAGAGCAGTTTATTCTAAAAAGGGCCTGAGTGACTTAGGCTGCATTTACACTGTTCCATGTTCATGCAGCGGCAATGGTAATACACATGTGTGAGTGTGATTGGGCCCATAGTTTCCTTTTTGTCTTTCACACTAAGCTGCAGAGAATAGATATGAATCAGCCACATGGAAAGAATGGGATCTCTACTTGACATGCATTTTCATGCAGCAGATTGCAAGAGTTTTGCTGCATCAATAATGGCTAGTGCAAATAGGCCATCAAGCTGTCAGCATTTGGCTCATCTTATATGTAGTTATATGGAGTAAAGCCAGAGAGATGCAGCAGGATCTGAACATTTCATTGAGGCTACATTCTGATCCCTGCATTTTTCATGCAATGCAGTTTCAATGCAGCATGTTTTGGGTGTGTTTTATACATGATTTATTTGTTTATTACAGGTACTTATATAGCACTGTTAATTTACGCAGCGCTATATATATATATTATTGTACATTCACAACAATCCCTGCCCTTAATGAGCTTCATACATACACATACTAGGGCCTATTAACCCATCAAAATGTTTTTGGAGTGTGGGAGGATACTGAAAGAAAACCGCACAGGGAGATCATGCAAACTCATTTACATACATTACTGCTAATCTCTAGGAAAGATGCTTATTGCTTTAAATAAAGATACAGAAACATTTTTTTTACTTGCACTGCAGCAAAAAGTGTAAATGCACCCTAAACACTTGTTGGGAAGTGGGGAGGCTTTCATATTAGGTCCTGTTTAAAATGTTAACTATGTCTAACTGTTAGCTGTATAGCTGTAGCAGAACATATAACTGCTGCTCTGTTCAAATCCCAACTAGTACACTGTTTGCATGGAGTTTGCATGCTCTTCTTGCACTGAGTGGGTTTCCTCCAGGTACCCCAGTTTTCTCCCACAATCCACAGACATGCCGGTAGGTTAATTGGCACTTGCCTAAATAAGCCCTAGTATGTCCAAGTGTGTATGTATGTGAGTTAGGGACCTTAGATTGTATGCTCCTTGAGGGCAGGAACTGATGTACTGTATATGTTTAATATGTAAAATGCTGCATAAATTGTCAATGCTATATACATACCTGAAATACTACTAATAATAATGCCTAGTACAGGGACTATATATACAGTTAAAGCGGATCTCCACCCTACTTGCCCATTTTTTTTTTCAGAGCAATCCAAACTTTGTTGCTGGTTAAAGCCATTTCTGATACTTACCTGCCCAGCGGTGTTCTGCAGAATCCTCTCAGAAATCTGCCCCCGCTTGGACCGGCACCTCCCTCCATCTTCTTATGTGATGTCACTGCTGGGAGGCCTGCTGGCCTTTCTGAGTTCAGTTGCTGGGCCCCGCGATGATGCGCCACTAGGCCCCCCACCCCCTCCTGCCTCCTGGTATATGTGATGCGCATATCCCAGGAGGCATCGTGGGCAAAATGCACGTCTAAGCGAGTGACGTACATGAACGGGGGGGTCTGAAGTTTTTTACACAAAAAAAAAGGGCTAAGAAAAAAGTGTGCTCTGTGTGTAGAGGAAACAAAAAATGTTGAAGAGGAGGGAACTTTAAACTTGAGGCTGAAGATCAGCTGTAATACCTGGTACACACAATGAGATTATCGCACTAATGATCGTTCATTGTTTTTTTTGCATGCTAGTCACATGTGGAAAATTAATAAGTTACAAAAAATTCTCGTATGACAGAACAAAAATTTGGAAGTGATGTCATGTGTTGTAATGTATTTCTATTGTATTTTCCAACAACAACTGTGCTGATTAAATGAAAATCGAATGATCTGGTATTGTGTGAGAAAAAGTTTTGTGCTTGTCCTATCGGATAATATCGAATGAAATGTCATGATCAGTTCTCGAAAGCTGTGTACTAACAATCCGATTATGGTACGATCGCTTCAAAAACTGTATTTCTCTTATCGTCCATGGACTGACACAGCTGGATACTGTAAACGTGTGGGTATATGTCTCTGCTTGCAGGAGAAGATCTAGGCAGAATGTTAGATGTTAGAAACATACATTCTAGAACAAACCAGAGCTGAACAGCCCCGCCAGGGGGGTGGTCCCTCCGGACATTACCCTCCCACCTGCAGCCAGCAGCCTCAGTTTTTTTCTGCCTAGCAGAAGGAGAAGACGTGGCTCTCTCAGGAGCCAGTCTCCTGGAAGATTTTACTTTTAAATTTTATTCCTTTGGGAATTTTATTATTTTATTTTTGAGACCTTCAATCAACTGTCGGCTGGGCAACAGGTTGGGTACACTGGTATCCTCGTAGTCTTCCCTGTCCGACCATCGAGCGTGCTGATCCTCGCCTTGTGTGCGTGAGACTCAGTTCACAACATGCCCCATGACTCCAGGGGTGGCCGGGTTGCTTTTATGCTCCCGCAGTCCTCTCAAGATTGAACAGTACCTGACTGACTATATCTTTCGCGGTGGACCGGGCCGACAGCTACGCAGTACTGCTCTGTGATAGGTCTGTCTGAAACTAGCCAGTGGGTCCCTCTGGGACGGGTAACTAGTCTCTCCTACTGTAGGTGAGTACATGCTGGCTGTGTTTCTTTATATGGCAGGGTTTCTCCCTGTCTCCCCCCTGTTATGCTGCTCTCTGCACCCTGTACTGGTGCTGTGCTGTGGGGGTGCTTGGGGGTCACTCTGGCCTGGCTGGGGGTGCTCATGTCTGTAGTGGACTCTGGGAAGAGTATCAGTTTTTCTGGTGTGTGAGGTGGGGACTTATTGCGTGCGCCATTAGTGTGCGCATTAGCGCTGTTTGTTTTTTTGAATATTGCGCTCGGCGGCCATCTTGCCGTGGTTCAATGGCGCAGTTATATCTGCGGCCGGCGGCCATTTTCTTGTAGCCGTGGCGCTTTTACTTTCGTTTCGGCCTCTAGCGGCGGCGCTGCGGCGCGAATCTCCTCACAGATTCTTCACTCTCCTCAGGCTTCTCAGCATGGTTTCTTCAGCAGAACTGAGCGGTCCTTAAGGGTTGGTGAGTCCTCCGGGTATCCCCTCCTCAGCCTCAGCGTAGCCAGTAAGTGGACTGTATATTCACTGTAGTAGTGTATAAGGTCTCAGAGGGTGGCGATATGGAGTCTGGTTCACCTGCTTCTCCACACTTGTCAGAGGCAACTGGCAGTGCTCCTGCACCTGCGGTCCCTATGGACCAGTTGTCGGCAGTCCTGGAATCATTCCTTGTCAGAATGGAAGCGGTGTGTGAGTGCAAGGGAGCTGTAAAGCGCCCCCTCCCCACACATTCTCCTGTAGGGGAGTGCTCTGTCTCAGATATGGGCCTAGCTACTGCCGCTCAGGACCCTAGCTCTGTGGGTTTTGATGTCTTTGGACAGGACATTCCTTGTGAGGAAGACTCCAGTCCTGAACCAGTAACTGACAGGGTGCTTGTAAGTGAACTCATTGATGCTGTGAGGGACACTTTCAAGCTGAATGTTGAGACTGAGGAACCCCAGATGGAAATTGTCTCCTTTGGTTCCTTTAAAACCGTCTCTTCAAAAAAGGTCTTTCCATATGTGCCTTTTTTTTAATACATTCATTGACCAAGTCTGGGATAAGCCGCAGAAGACTTTGACGGTCCCGCAGCGCCTAGCCATTAGGTACCCCTTTGAGGAGGACCTGGTTAAGAAGTGGACTCACCCCCCAGTGGTCGACCCCCCGGTCGCCTGTTTGAATATGACTACCACGCTCCCAATGGAAGGGACTCCTGCATGTAAGGATCCCACTGACATGAGGTCTGAGGTGGTGAGTAGAACTATGTTTGCCTTATTGGGGTCTGCCTTACGCCCTATTGTGGCGGCGACACTTGTGTCTCAGACACTCACAGCAAAGATTTTGCATCTGACTTATGCCCTATTGTGGCGGCGACACTTGTGTCTCAGACACTCACAGCAAAGATTTTGCACCAGACGGTACAGGAGCATAATCTCCCTCCTGAGACCATTGCCCTGGCTCATCAACTTGTGCAGGGTCTGGTTTAGTGATGCTGCGTCGCCTTATCTGGCCAAAATGCTGGTCGGCCGACCTAGCTTCCAAAACGCTCCTGGCTGACTTGCCCTTTAAGGGCGGTAGACTGTTTGGGGCCGCCCTGGATGACATTATTAAGGATGTCACTTGGGGTAAGAGCACCTTCCTCCCTCAGTCTGTTAAGGGAAAGGAGCCCCTCCGCAGGTCGGGCCCTTCCTTTCCGGCAAAGGAGACGTTTTTTCGTCAGTCAAATTCCATGGGTAAGCCCGCCCAGACTGAAAAAAGTGCGGCGAGGGGACACAAGCATCCCTGGGTGCGTAAGCCTACCAAGCAAGCTTCCAAGCCCGCCACCGCATGAAGTCTTGCCCCTGCCCGACTCTGGGGTGGGGGGACGTCTTTGCTGGTTCACGGTTCGGTGGACCTCCCGGATCTCCGACCGGTGGGTGTGCGAGGTGGTCACCTCCGGATACAGGATAGAGTTCCGCTCATGCCCCCCCGAACAGGTTCTTACCCTCAAACCTCCCTCTCCTTCCTGCCCGCCGGGCGGCCCACATGGGGGCCGTACAGGATTTGCTCGGGTGCGGAGTGATTGTGCCAGTTCCGTCACAGGAGAGGTTTCAGGGGTTTTACTTGAACCTGTTTGTTGTCCCGAAGGAGGACGGGGTATGGCCAATCCTGGACCTCAAGGCTTTGTGAAGGTACAAAAATTCCGGATGGAATCCATTCGCACGGTCATTGCGACCCTCCCCCAAGGGGATTTCCTTGCGTCTTTGGATATCAAGGACGCTTACTTGCACGTCCCAATCTGCGCAGGTCACCAGAGGTTTCTGTGCTTTGCCATAGGCAAAGTCCACTATCAGTTCGTGGCTCTTCCCTTCGGCCTAGCATCGGCACCACGGGTTTTCACCAAAGTGCTTGCCCCGGTTCTAGCTTTGCTGAGACAGCGAGGAATTGTTATCGTGGGCTATCTGGACGACCTCCTTCTAAGAGCAGAAACTGGCTCAGAATTGGAGGAAAATGTATCAATAGTCAGTCAGACCCTCCGGTACTTCGGGTGGCTTCTGAACATATAGAAGTCGGTTCTAGTCCCGACTCAACGTTTGGAGTATCTGGGTCTGATCCTGCACACTTCGGCAGCGAAGGTGTTTCTACCCGCGGAGAAGTTACTGACACTTCAGTCGGCGGTTCGGGTCCTGACTGCCCGAAAATGGTCGTCTATCCGTTTCTGCATGAGGGTCCTGGGACTAATGGTGGCCTCCTTCGAGGCGGTCCTGTATGCCCAGTCACACACTCGGGCATTGCAAAAGGGAATTCTGTCTGTTTGGGACAAGTCCCCATTGTCATTGGAGCTTCAGATCCGAGTGAGTCACTCAGTCAAGGCATTCCTGACGTGGTGGCTGAGATCCCCGGCTCTTCGGGCCGGAAAGTCATTTCTCCCCATTCAGTGGACGGTTGTCACAACGGACGCCAGCCTGATGGGCTGGGGAGGAGTTTGGGGAGTCCTGTCAGCGCAAGGCCTCTGGACTCTGGACGAATCTCGTCTCCCAATCAACGATCTGGAATTGCGAGCGATCAGACTGTGTCTCTTCGCGTGGTCGAAGAGACTACAGGGCCACTCTATCAGAATTCAGTCACACAACGCCACGGCCGTGGCATATGTCAACCATCAGGGGGGCACTCGGAGCTCGGCTGCGGCATCCGAGGTTGCCCACATCCTAAGGTGGGCGGAAAGAAGCGTGCTGGCGCTGTCGGCCGTCTACATTCCGGGCGTAGAAAATTGGCAGGCGGACTATCTGAGTCGCCAGTCCTTGGACCAGGGGGAGTGGTCCTTGCATCCGGAGGTGTTTCAACTCCTTTGTCGGCGGTGGGGCACACCGGATGTGGAACTGATGGCATCTCGACTCAATCGCAAGGTGTCGAGGTTTGTGGCCAGGTCCAGGGATCCCTGGGCGGATGCCTCGGACGCGTTGGTGGCTCCGTGGGGGTCAGTATCGCTTGATATACGCTATCCTCATTGCCCCGGATTTGCCTCGGCGCCGATCTGGTACGTCTCATCGTGGATGCCCCTTGGCGACTGCCCATGAGGGAGGACCTTCTGTCTCAAGGTCCTATCTTTCATCCTGCTTTACAGTCTCTGGTTTTAACGGCATGGCTATTGAGAGCCAGGTGCTGAAGGACCGAGGCCTGTCGGATTCGGTGATTTCAACCATGCTTAGGGCACGGATGTCTTCTTCTAGAAAGATCTATCACCGTACCTGGAGAGCTTACATCGCTATGTGCGAAGAGCTAGACTGGCGTCCACGGACGTACTCTGTCCTCAGAATCCTGCGGTTCTTGCAGCGTGGTGTAGCCCAAAGGCTAACTTTGAGCACTATTAAGGGTCAGATTTCGGCCTTGGCCGTTTTCTTTCAACGACCCCTAGCAGGTCATTCTTTAGTTGGCACTTTTGTGCAGGGCATTCGCCATGTGATTCCCCCTGCCAAGCCCCCGCTCCCTCCTTGGGATCTGAACTTGGTGCTCTCGGTTCTTCAGGAACCTCCTTTTGAAAATATCAGAGATATTCCTCTTTTAACCTCGTCTCAGAAGGTGGCTTTCTTAGTGGCCATCACTTCTGTTAGACTGGTGTCTGAGTTGGCGGCTCTGTCATGCAAGTCGCCTTACCTGGTCCTCCATAAGGTTAAGGCGGTGTTGCGCCCGTGACCATCTTTCCTTCCGAAGGTGGTTTCGGCCTTTCACCTTAATGAGGACATTGTCCTTCCGTCCTTGTGCCCTCATCCATCGCATCACAATTTGGATGTGGTACGAGCCTTACGGGTGTATCTGTCTGCTACTGCTTCCATTCGGAAGTCTGACTCACTGTTTGTGTCTGTCTCGGGTCCAAAACAGGGCCGAGCGGTGTCGTCTGCCACCATTTCTAGGTGGATCAAACAGACCGTTATTCAGGCCTATGCCATTAAGGGGCGGGCGCCTCCCTTTCCGGTTACGGCGCATTCCACTAGGGCAATTTGTGCTTCCTGGGTTTTCCGACATCAAGCGTCGGTTGCACAAGTGTGCAAGGCGGCGACCTGGTCATCCGTTCATACCTTTTCTAAGTTCTATAAGGTTGATGTGACTGCATCTTCAGATGCTTCCTTCGGCCGCAAAGTGTTGCAGGCTGCTGTTTAATGTTGCAACTCCTCCGTTGAGGAGCTCTGCTTGTTTGGAGTGAAGTTTTGGTTGTTCCTTTACTACTGCTCCCACCCTTCTGATACTGCTCTGGGACGTCCCACATGTTTATAGTATCCAGCTGTGTCAGTCCATGGACGAAAAGAGAAAATAGGATTTTTTTACTCACCGTAATATCCGTTTCTCTGACGTCCATGGACTGACACAGCACCCACCCTTCCTTTTAAGGTTTGTACTGCTTTGCTACGAACTGAGCCTGCTGGCTGCAGGTGGGAGGGTAATGTCCGAAGGGACCGCTCCCCTGTGCGGGGCTGTTCAGCTCTGGTTTGTTCTAGAATGTATGTTTCTAACATCTAACATTCTACCTAGATCTTTTCCTGCAAGCAGGGACATATACCCACAGGTTTACAGTATCCAGCTGTGTCAGTCCGTGGACGTCAGAGAAACGGATTTCACGGTGAGTACAAAAATCCTATTTTTTCATATGAATTTCTGATCCTTTGTACGGCCCCCATAAGGCATCCCTGGCAGATTGATATGAAAGCAGTGTGTGCTGCAAGGAGTGACCCTGTTGTGGAAGGTCTTTTGATGATTTGTTATGGATCCTCTTTATTTCCAGTTGTCTTCCTTTGAGCACCCTTACACATGGATGACTTTTCTTATCCCCATGTTTGTGGCTCCAGCAGAGCTGTCCTTGTTGAAGAGTATCAGGGAAATGTAAAGGGTTGCTAAATGATTTAGTGGAGCAGAGATGGATTGTGGATGCAAAGCACAGCTCCATGATTAACGTATTGGCCGTGGATCATCAGTTCCATATTTTTAAGGCTCTGCCAAATACAAAATCCGGCACAAGCGTTCCTGAGCAGATTGTTTGAATCTAAAATTGTGCGTGGAACAAGGCGATTTAATTAAATGGAATTGGTAATTAACAAATGTTACGAGCTACTTTTTGAACTTTCATCATGTTTCAAGTATAGACCTGCACAGGAGTGTCAGGATATATCACGAGGAGGCGCGCACGATCGGTGCGATATCAGTCTGATCACATGAACTGTTCCATGCCACTGTTCCACCTTCGCGTCAGATAACAGCCCATTCACATAAGCAGGTGTGAGTTATGCTCTGTATAAAGTGCACTCACTGGTGTGCATTGTGTATGGGCATGGTTTTTACTTGATTGAAATGTGAAAGAGTGAAGCCCTGTACACACGATCGGTTTTACCGATGAAAACAGTCTGATGGACTGTTTTCATTGGACAAACCGATCGTGTACGGGCCCCATCTGTCTTTTTTCCATCGGTGTGAAAAAATAGAACATGTTTTAAATTTTTCCGATGGATAAAAAACCGATAGCAAATTCCGATCGTCTATGGGCAAGTCCATCGGTTAAAAAACCCACGCATGATAGTGGAGGGGCCGGCAGAAGGACAACGGAGAGCCGGACGAGACGACGGGGAAGACCGGGCCTCCACTAGCAAAAGAGTTGGAAGAAGATAGCGGAGGCCCGGCAGAAGAAAGAACTGGAGAGTGCGGCGACGACACCGGAGACCCCCGAAGTCGGAAGAAGACCCCCGGAGCTGTGCAATAAATTACTTTAAAAAGCTGTGTGTGTTTTTTTATTGCCATTTTTTCCATCAGGTGAATGGGTAGGGGTACGATGTACCCCATACTCATTCACATAGGGTGGGGGGCCGGGATCTGGGGGCCCCTTATTAAAGGGGGCTCCCGGATTCTGATAATCCCCCGCCCGCAGACCCCGACAACCAACGGCCAGGGTTGTCGGGAAGAGGCCCTTGTCCCCATCAGCATGGGGACAGGGTGCTTTGGGGTGGGCGGGCCGCAGGTTGTCCCCCTGCCCCAAAGCACCAAACCCCCCATGTTGAGGGCGTGTGGCCAGGTACGGTTCAGTAGGCAGGGGGCTCTCTCATCCACCCCTCTTTTCCTGCGGCCTGCCAGGTTGCGTGCTCGGATAAGGGTCTGGTTTGGATTTTAAGGGGGACCCCCACGCCGTTTTTTTGGCTTAGGGGATTCCCCTTCAAATCCATACCAGACCGAAGGGCCTGGTATGCTCCTGGAGGGGGAACCAATGCCGGTTTTTTATTTAAAATTTGGCGTGGAGTTCCCGCTCAGGATTCATACCAAACACAGTGCCTGGTATTGGCGGGAATCCACGTCGGATCCCGTTCAATACAGTGTCGCGTCTCCTTCTCGTTATTGCAGCGAGTGCGAGATGTCGGCACCCTGTCGCCGAGAATCTCCACGATGGATATACAATGTCGGCGGCACCTTCTGTATGTCACACATCATCCGCTCTTCTAACCTGAAGACAAAGCCCTTTCTGACACTTTTTGTTTACATGAAAACATTTAATTTTTTTTTGCAAGAAAATTACATTGAAGCCCCAAACATTCTATATTTTTTTAAAGCAAAGGCCCTATAGATTAAAATGGTGGGTGTTGCCTTTTTTTTTCCCAACACAGTATTTGCGCAGCGATTTTTCAAACTCATTTTACTCTTTCGTCCATGGACCGACACAGCTTCTCTATTGACAAAGTGGGTATTATCCGTTAATTAGGAGTGACTAGGCAGAAAAACTTGTAAAAAGTGTTGCATCACACCTTCTACAGTACCGCCCAGGGGGCGGACCCTCTGGGTATACCCTCTCAGTCTGCATCTTCGCAGATCAGTTTTTTTTCTGTCTAGCAAGGAGTAGGACATGGCTCCCTTCGGGCCCATTGGTCCGGGGAAAAAAGATTTTTTATATATATATATATATATATATATATATTTATTTTAATTTTTTTTGCTACATTTGTTGTTTCCTGCGATCTTCGATCAACTGCCGACTGGGTGACGGGCTGGATCCTCGATCCTTGTAGTCTCCCCAGTTTCGGCCATCGAGCGTGTGCCGACCCTAGCTACGCGCTGGGTTTTCCACGACATGCCCGTCGCTCCACGGGTGGCCGGTGAGCTTACGCTCCAGGGCCTGCATCGGACCGCTCAGCTTCGGCTGACCTTACGGCCGAGTCGCAGCAGCCTGGCCGGTGAACTTACGCTCCAAGGCTTGCATCGGACCGCTCAGCTTCGGCTGACCTTACGGCCGAGTCGCAGCAGCCTGTCTGGTGAGCGTCATGCTCCAGGGCATACATATGATCGTCCCTTCTGGGTCCAATCACAGCATGCCTGGCCAACAGTCACCTTCCGTGTGCGGACGATGATCTGTTTGGAATGTCTTCCAGCAGAATACATGCAGGATAGGTAAGTAAAACTCCCCTGCCTCGGCTGGGTGATTTAGCTGGACATTCCTGGAGAGATCAAGTAAGTGGTTGTGGCCCCTTTCTTCCCTCTCTCCCTGCCTTTCCCTCCTCCCTGGGCTTCTAGCTAAAGGTTGCTGGGTGCTGGGGGTCACCTAGGGGGTCCCACTGGAGCGGGGCTGGCTGTAACTAACATTTAAAAGAAATGTCATTTTTTCTTACCTGTGTTTGTGTCCTTCCTCCTCCATGCTGTCGGCGGCCATTTTGAGGTGGTCCATGCCAAGTTTGGCCTCTTGTGACTGCCCGGCGGCCATCTTCCTGTGGTTCGGCCACACCCACTGGCCCCTATCAGCTGATCGGCGGCCATGTTTGTCCACCCTGTATGCAGATATTGCCGCTCGGCGGCCATCTTTTTGTGGGCTATGGCTGCTTGACCTCTATCTTCTGTCGGCGGCCATTTTCTTAGAGCCCACATTATCTTTGATACAGACGTTTTTGGCAACCATTTTTCGAGAGCCTCCGGCCTCTAGGGTGCATTACACTGGCGCGAAAATTCACACAGGAAGTGCTGATAAAAGAAGCAGACTGACACAGCAGCAGCGGGACAGCATCACAGGCGCAGCATAGCAGTACCTATCCAGGGTGGTGAGTCCTCTGGGTGACCCGGCCTTTCTGCAGCACAGGAGGGTGGCCTATTGATATCTTGCCTGGAGCCCTGTGAGTGTCAGCGTGTGGTCAGCATGGCATCTGAGCCAGATGTCTTCTCCCCTGAAACACCAGATTTAGCAGCTGGTGCCCCTGAGGTGTCTATGAACGCTATGACTGCAATCCTAGAGGCGTTTGCTGCCAGGGTGGAAGCAGCACACGGGAATACAGGGGGTAGTAAACGCCCCATCCCCTGCAAGCTTCTGGGGATAATTCTGGTGCAGAACCAGGTCCAGCTACGGCTCGGGGCCCAGATTCTGACGCATCAGAGACTGCAGACCGTGACCGGACAGTGAGAATGACTCAAAGTCCAGGTCAGTACGCGAGACGGCTTTGGTATCTGACCTTATTACTGCAGTGCGGGATATGCTAAAATTGGAAAATACTGCAGAAGCAGCAGAGACTCCGGTCCACTTGGGTTTCATAGACCTGCCCGCACTGCTAAGGTGTTCCCTTGTGTGTCTTTTGATAAACTCTTATACAAGGAATGGGAGAACCCACTGAGGGTCTTTACAGCCCCAAAGAGGTTTGCAGTACGGTACCCCTTTTGAGGAGAGTTTTCTGAAGAAATGGACCTCTCCCCCCTATAGTGGACCCTCCGGTGTCCAGACTTAATAGAGCCACCACAATTCCTGTAGAAGGGGCTCCTGTTTTCTAGGACCCTGTGGATAAGAAGGCTGAAGCACTCGCTTGCTACCTATACTCAGTGGTAGGCTCGGCAGTACGCCCGGCATTGGCGGGGGCCCTAGTGTCTCACACACTTACTGAATGGGCAAGATTGCTACTCCAGGGGTTAAGGAGCGAGATGCTCCTCCTGATGAGATAACATTGGCCGACCTGTTGGTCCAGGGCCTTAGGTTTGTCTGCGAGTCAGACATGAATACTATTCCCCTGCTGTCTAAAACTTCGGTTTATGCAGTAGCAATACGCCGCCTGATCTGGCTAAAAGGCTGGTCTGCGGACCAGACTTCCAAGAAAGCCCTGTTGGATCTGCCTTTTAAGGGTGACAGACTTTTTGGGGCTTCTCTGGATGACATCATCAAGGATGCCACAGGAAGTAAAAGCACTTTGCTTCCCCAAATTAGCAAGGGTAAGGGGCCACGCCAAGGGCAAGGGCCCTCCTTTACTGCACACAATACTGGTTTTTTCGTCCCCCTAGGGTGACAGGAAAAAGACCCCAGGCCGATAAAGCGCCTGCTCAAGGACAAAAGCGTCCCTGGTCCCGCATACCCAATAAGCCTGCGGACAAATTTGCGTCCGCATGAAGGTCCACCCCCACCCAGCTCTCGGGTGGGGAGACGTCTTCGCAAATTCGCGACTCAGTGGACAGCACTAATCTCCGACAGGTGGATTTGCGAAGTAAATCTCCTCAGGCTACAAGATAGAGTTTCTCTCTTGTCCACCGGACAGATTCAACACCTCCAATCTCCAGCTACTACCGACCCGTCGGGAGGCCCTGTATGGGGCGGTCCAGGGTCTACTGGAACGCGGGGTAGTTATTCCAGTTCCAGAACTGGAACAGGGTTTTTACTCAAATCTGTTCATTGTGCCGAAGAAGGAGGGGGTTCGTCCAAGCTTGGATCTCAGAGCCCTCAATTGCTTTGTGAAGGTACAAAGTTTTCGGATGGAGTCGGTTCGATCTGTAGTCACGGCTTTCCATCCGGGGGACTTTCTGGCCTCCTTGGACATCAAGGACGCATACCTGCATGTCCCCATATACTCCAGACACCAGAGGTTTCTGCGATTTGCTATCGGGAAGGACCACTACCAGTTTGTGGCCCTCCCGTTGGGCCTTGCCTCAGCGCCCAGGACGTTCACCAAGGTGCTCGCTCCGATTCTGGCACTTCTAAGACAGCGGGGTATCGCTATCACAGGCTACTTATACGACCTTCTGCTGAAGGCCCCTTCAAGCTCAGAATTAGAGGTAAGCGTGTCCATTACCTGTCAGACTCTTCGAGACTATGGTTGGATACTAAACACGCAAAAGTCAGTATTGGTGCCCACTCAATGCCTAGTGTACCTGGGGTTGATTCTGGATTCCTCAGAGGCAAAGGTATTCCTCCCTGTGGAGAAGTTGCAGACCCTCCGGGCTGCAGTACGGCAGCTGACTTCCAGGAATTGGTCGTCACTCCGTTTTTTGCATGCGAGTGTTGGGCCTCAGGGTAGCCTCCTTCGAGGCGGTCCCATATGCTCAATACCACACTCGAGTGTTACAGAAGGAAGTTCTGTCCAGATGGAACAGATGTCCATCATCTCTGGATTATCAAATCCGAGTGAGCCACATAGTCAGGAGATCCCTGGTATGGTGGCTGACAGCACCGGCTCTAATGGCTGGGAAGGCATTTCTTCCGGTTTACTGGATAGTGATCACGACTGACGCCAGCCTTACAGGTTGGGGGGGGAGTCTGGGGTGTTCAGTCGGCGCAAGGTCGCTGGACCCCAGAGGAAGCCCTCCTGCCGATCAATGTCCTGGTAATCCGGGCGATCAGGCTGTGCTTCTTCAAATGGTCTCAGAGGCTGCAAGGGTGTCCAGTCAGGATCCAGTCAGACAACGCCACAGCAGTGGCATATGTCAATCATCGGGGAGGAACAAGAAGCTCAGCTGCAGCATCAGAGATCGCTCGCATCCTGAAGTGGGCAGAGAGGAGCGTACCGGCACTGTCGGCCGTGTACATTCCAGGTGTGGAAAACTGGCAGGCGGACTACCTGAGCCGCCAGATGCTGGACCAGGGCGAATGGTCCTTACACCCGGAGGTGTTCCAACTCCTCTGCCAAAGATGGGGCACACCAGACGTAGATCTTCTGGCTTCCCGACTCAATCGTAAGGTATTGAGGTTTGTGGCCCGGTCAAGAGACCCATGGGCAGACGCAACGGACGCGTTGGTGGCATTGTGGGGTCAGTATCGGCTAATCTATGCCTTCCCTCCCTTAAGGCTTCTTCCTCTTCTGCTCCGCAGAGTGGAGACAGAGGAAATTCCAATGATCCTAATCACTCCAGATTGGCCTCAGCGTCCTTGGTACGCCGATCTAGTACGTCTGGTAGCAGACGTCCCCTGGCGCCTACCACTGCAGAAGGACCTGCTATCGCAAGGTCCCATAATCCATCCTGCTTTACAGTCATTGGCTTTAACGGCATGGCTGTTGAGAAACCAGGTACTGAGAGACCGGGGCCTGTCAGATTCAGTAATCTCTACGATGAGAAGTGCTCCAAAACCATCCTCTAGGAAGGTTTATCACCGCACTTGAAAGGCCTACATCTCCAGGTGTGAGGAAATGAAATGGCATCCGCGTACTTATTTGATTTCCAGAATCCTGCTGTTTTTACAGCATGGGGTGGACCAAAGGCTTGCCTTAAGTACGATTTAAGGGACAGATATCTGCCCTGGCTGTCTTTTTTTCAGCGACCCCTGGCGGCTCACTCTCTCGTGAGTACATTGTGCAGGGGGTTCAACATATGGCCCCTCCTGTCCGTCCCCCGCTACCTTTAGTGGGACTTGAACCTGGTCCTCTCGGTGCTTCAGAAGGCGCCGTTCGAGAATATTAGAGATATTCCCCTGTTGACACTTTCTCAGAAAGTGGTCTTTTTGGTGGCTGTTACGTCAGTTAGAAGAGTCTCTGAGCTGGCAGCCTTGTCCTGCAAGGCTCCCTATTTGATTTTCCACAAGGATAAGGTGGTGCTGCGGCCGCAGCCTTCCTTTCTTCCGAAAGTCGTTTCGGCTTTTCATCTCAACGAAGACATTGTACTTCCATCCTTGTGTCCTCATCCGTCGAATCCTAAGGAGTCGGCGTTGCATTCCTTGGACGTTGTCCGAGCTTTGAGAGTATACCTATCTGCTACTTCCCTGTTCCGGAAGTCAGACTCACTGTTTGTTTCGGTGGCTGGTCCCAAGAAGGGCCAAGCAGTCTCATCGGCCACCATCTCTAGGTGGATCCGACAGATAGTAATCCAGGCTTACGCCTTAAAGGGTCAGGCGCCCCCCTTTCCTGTCACGGCGCATTCGACCAGGGCAATAGGTGCCTCTTGCGCTTTCCGACATCAAGCGTCTGTTTCCCAATTATGTAAAGCGGCGACTTGGTCGTCCGCTCACACTTTCACAAAATTCTACAAAATTGATGTAGGTGCATCTTCGGATGCCTCTTTTGGCCGCAAGGTTTTGCAAGCGGCTGTTTAGAGTTGCAACTCCTCCGTTGGAGTGCTGTTTTGTGTTTGGGGTGAAGTTTATTTTTATGCTGTTACCACCCCTCGTTTTTTCTCTGACACTGCTTTGGGACGTCCCACTTTGTCAATAGAGAAGCTGTGTCGGTCCATGGACGAAAGAGTAAATAGGATTTTTTACTCACCGTAAAATCCTTTTCTCTGAGTCCATGGACCGACACAGCACCCACCCCTCCTTTTAAGTTTGTACTGCTTTTTGACGAACTGATCTGCGAAGATGCAGACTGAGAGGGTATACCCAGAGGGTCCGCCCCCTGGGCGGTACTGTAGAAGGTGTGATGCAACACTTTTTACAAGTTTTTCTGCCTAGTCACTCCTAATTAACGGATAATACCCACTTTGTCAATAGAGAAGCTGTGTCGGTCCATGGACTCAGAGAAAAGGATTTTACGGTGAGTAAAAAATCCTATTTTTTGGGAAAAATACACTTTTTAAATTTTAATGCACTAAAACACACTATATTGCCCAAATGTTTGATGAAATAAAAAAGATTTTCTTAGGCCGAGTACATGGATACCAAACACGACATGCTTTAAAATTGCGCACAAATGCGCAGTGGCGACAAACTACATACATTTTTAAAAGCCTTTACAGGTTACCACATTAGATTTACAGAGGAGGTCTACTGCTAAAATTACTGCACTCGATCTGACCTTCGCGGTGACACATCACATGCATGGTGCAATTGCTGTTTACATATGACGCCAGACCGACGCTTGCGTTCGCCTTTGTGCAAGAGCAGGGGGGACAGGGGTGCTTTTCTTTTTTTTTTTATTATTTATTTTGCTTTTTTATTTTATTTTTAAACTGTTCCTTCCATTTTTTCTTTTTTTTACCCTTTTTATTGTTATCTCAGGGAATGTAAATATCCACTGTGATAGCAATAGGTAGTGACAGGTACTCTTTTTTTGAAAAAATTGGGGTCTATTAGACCAGTGTTTCTCAACTCCAGTCCTCAAGGCGCCCCAACAGGTCATGTTTTCAGGTTTTCCATTATTTTGCACAGGTGATTTGATCAGTTTCACTGCCTTAGTAATTACCACAGCTGTTTCATCTGAGGGAAATCCTGAAAACATGACCTGTTGGGGCGCCTTGAGGACTGGAGTTGAGAAACACTGTATTAGACCCTAGATCTTTCCTCTGCCCTCAAAGCATCTGACCACACCAAGATCGGTGTGATAAAATGCTTTCCCAATTTCCCAATGGCGCTGTTTATATCCAGGTGTGGGGGGGGGACATTCCCTCCCACTGCTTGTAAAAGCAGTCTAGATACTAATTAGCTGCTAGGATTGCTTTTACATGAAAGCCGACCGCTGGCTGAAAAGAATGATACCAAGATGATACCTAAACCCACAGGCATCATTCTGGTATAACCATTCAAAGTCCAGCAACATACCAGTACGTTGCTGGTCCTTGTTGGACATGTATTGTAATCTTTTTTTTCATGCAGCCTGTTGGCTGAATGAAAAAAAGAGATTGATCGGTGGGTATGCCCACCATTAGAATACCTCCCTTCATCCACCCACTTCTAATGATGGGCATACATGCACCATTTATATATGCCGAAGCATGGGGGCATCCTCCCGCAAAAAAGTTATGCCGCGTACACACGGTCGGACTTTTCCACGGGCAAGCCTCCGTCGGAATTTTGACCGTATGTACGCGGCATTAAGAGCAAAATCGCTCCTCCGTCCCTGCTGCCCCCATGCTTCGGCATATATGCTCTTTTTTTTAACTGTGGTGGTGAAATCACCTCCTACAGCGTTGGAGTCACGGCTTTATGTATCGTGGGAGCAAACGCTGTTGCTGTCAAGATAAATTAATCCGCGCTGCAACTGAATGGCGTACTTGCTAAGCAAATGATGGTTAACATTAAAACAAAGTAACATTACAGTATAACAGTAAGACCTTACCATACCATACCTGCAAAGCAAATACCAAAAAAAAACATAGTAATAAATAAAAAATTTTTTAACGCAACCTGTGCCTAAAATATATATATATATATGCCGAAGCATGGGGGCATCCTCCCGCGAAAAAGTTATGCCGCGTACACACGGTCTGACTTTTCCACAGGCAAGCCTCCGTCTGAATTTTGACCGTATGTACGCGGCATTAGGAGCAAAATCGCTCCTCCGCCCCAGCTGCCCCCATTCTTCGGCATATATGCTCCTTTTTTTAACTGTGGTGGTTAAATCACCTCCTACAGCACTGGAGTCATGGCTTTATGTATCGTGGGAGCAAACGCTGTTGCTGTCAAAATAAATAAATCCGCGCTGCAGCTGAATGGCGCACCTGAAAACAAAAAATTATATACCTGAAAAGCAAGCATGATAAAACAACAATAAAACATTGAAGAATAGAATACAGTAAAAAGGAGCAGAACAATGGAGAGAGAGAGAGAGAATAAAATGACAACTATTTTTTTTTTATATATTTTTTTGTGTTTTTTTTTTTTTTTACACTTTTTTTTGTAACTGTAACAACTGTAATGGTTCGGGTCTCTCAAAATGCGATGGCATCTTGGGAGACCCTGTGTAAGTGTGTCCTATCCTGTGCATTGCTGTACCCTATGATAAAACTTCACTAGTGTGTGGAAGCGTTCAAAACATTTACCAATGCAAAGACCAGGATCGTCAGGACAGCGTGGACAATAATAACGGGTGTCACGCCTAAATCCGCGCTTAGTACAGACACAACATCTTCTTTGGGGGGGCTCATTGGGTAGGGGTACTCTCGAGGACATACGGAAAATGCCTCTCCTGCAGCCGGCTTACTGCATTTGGTTGGGAATGGTGAGGTGCAGAACCGCCTGGATACAGGAGGTTTGTGACTATTTCATCCTGGAATTTAAGGAAGGATAAAGTCCCGCCTGAAGCTCTGTATAGCACATGAGCGTTCAGCAAAGCCAATTGAAATAAGTATAGAGACACTTTTTTGTACCAACGTCTCGCCTTACGGGCAATGTGATACAGCGCAAACAACTGGTCATTGAGGTCCACCCCTCCCATATTTTGGTTATATTCGTGGACACAGAGGGGTTTCTCCACAACACCAGTCGCCGTACAAATTTAGACTGTCGTGTCTGCGTGAAGGGAGGTAAGAAGGAAAACATTCTTATTATCCCTCCACTTCACAGCGAGCAAATTATTACAATTTAAGCAGGCTCTCTCCCCCAGCCTAAGACGGGAATCTACAAGCCCCTGGGGAAAGCCCCGGCAATTAGGTTGCACGTGCCACATGATCCAATCTGATGATCAAACAAGTGACTAAACAGTGGCACGCTCGTGTAATAATTGTCCACATACAAGTGGTACCCCTTTCCGAATAAGGGTGACATCAAGTTCCACACTATCTTGCCAGCGCTCCCTATGTAACCTGGGCAGTTCTCCAGCTCTACGTGACTGTCTTTTCCCTCATAAACCATAAAGCTCCATACATAGCCTGTTGCCCTGTCACAGAACTTATAGAGCTTGACCCCGTATCTGGCAAGCTTGCTGGGAAGGTACTGTTTGAAAGACAAGCGGACAATTTTTTTTATCAGGGACTCATCACTGCAGACAACTTGATCGGGAGTAAACAAGGCTGCAAAACGTTCGTTGTGGTTTATGAGGGGCCGAATTTTGTAGAGCTGGTCATATTCAGGGTCTCCACGTGGACGACAAAGTTCATTGTCGTTGAAATGCATGAACCGCAAGATCTGCTCGTATCGTTTCCTGGACATGGAGGCAGAGAACACGGGCATATGGTCAATTGGGCGCGTGGACCAATAGGCGCGCAACGACGATAATTTGTGTGCCCATGTTGAGGGAAAAGCCCAGAAAGGTTTTAAATTTGGAAACCGTAGTTGGTTTCCAATCTCTGGCAATGGAAGGCAACTGGGGATTAGTGGCAATGAATTGACCAGCACATACATTACTCTGGTCCACAGTAGATCTATAGAGATCTTCCGTGAAAAACAGCGAATAAAAATCAAGTGGCTTAAAATCAGCCGTTTACACCTGAACACCGGGTTGGCCAGTGAATGGGGGAAGTACGGGTGCTGCAGAAGTAGTGGGGACCCAATCAGGATAGGCGAATTCTGCAGGAAGTGCACTATGGGCACGATGGGCCTGCCTTTGTCTTCTTCTTGGTGGCAGCGGGACACTACTCGTGCTTGCCACCTCGCCAGCCTCGCCACGTCACCAAGTGTTACTGCAGTGCTGGATGTACGTCCAGGGTGTACTAGGCCGCTGGTGCTTGCCAGTTCACCAGAAGGAATAGCGGCGCTAGTACTACTCTGCTCCATAATACGAGAGCCCTGCGGTTCTTGCTCCTCAACAACATCAGAAGATCGGGATCGGGTACGCCTGACCTTAGAAGGGACCTCATCTTCATCGTCAGAGCTAACTTACATGGAGCCACATTCTTCTACAAGGTTGTATTCTGAGCCAGAATCTGACAGATGCGTGACCTCCTCTTCACTATCTGTCATGCTCAGAATCTCATAGGCCTCTTTACTAGTGTACCTTCGATTTGCCATTTTGCGCTCTAAATTTAGTGGTACACTAGTAAGGATTCACAGGTAAAAAAGCACCTGACTGTCAGCAACTGTATTAAACGCTACCAAAAAAATTGTTAGCGATCGCAGGGATCAGACCTGTCTCTGCGAACGCTGCAGTTATCTGTGTTGTGTTTTGTAAGTGACAGTGATCGATCGATACTAGAGGTCGACCGATATGGGTTTTTCTCTGGCCGATGCCGATATTTAGAAATCGCGGCGGCCGATGGCCGATATATGATGCCGATTTTTTTTTTTTGGGCCGATATGTTAGGCCGATTTTTTTCGTTTTTTTTCCCTTCATCTCATAAAATCTAACAGTTGGACCCCTTTCACACTGGGGTGTTTTTCAGGCACTTTTGGGCTAAAAATAGCACCTGTAAAAGTGGCTGCAAAACAGTCTCACACTGAGGCGGTGCGCTGGCAGGATGTTAAAAAAAGTCCTGCAAGCAGCATCTTTTGAGCGGTGTATACCGCTCCTCCACCACTCCTGCCCATTGAAATGAATGGGCCCTGCTGCCGAAGCGCCTGCAAAGCGCTTATGCAGCGGTGCTACACGGGTGCATTTAACCTCCTCATCGGCCGCTAGCTGGGTTATAAGCGCCCCGCTAGCAGCCAAATAGCACCGCTAAAATGATGGTAAAGCGCCGCTAAAACTAGCGGCGTTTTACCGTCAACGCCTGCCCGCTCCAGTGTAAAAGCAGAGTTCCGCCGAAAAAATAAAAGTCAGCAGCTACAAATACTGCAGCTGCTGACTTTTAACTATATGGACACTTACCTGTCCTGGGCGCCCGCGATGTCGGCACACGAAGCCGATCTCTCCCTCGGCTCTCGGGTGCTGCTCCCACCGCCATCTTCGGTAAGGGAATCAGGAAGCAGGCCCAAAAACAGGTAATCACAATTTTTAGACAAAAAAAATAAATAAAAACGGCTAACTTTACTGTTTAGTTTTATTTAAAATTCATTAAAGTGTATTTTTTCCCAAAAAATTGCATTTGAAAGACCGCTGCGCAAATACCGTGTGACATAAAATATTGCAATAACCGCCATTTTATTCCCTAGGGTCTCTGCTAAAAAACATATATAATGTTTGGGGGTTCCAAGTGATTTTCTAGCAGAAAATACAGGATTTTTACTTGTAAGCTACAAGTGTCAGAAAAGATTTTGTCTTTAAATGGTTAAACTGAGAACTTCTACACACCTTGAGTTCATTGATAAGAAGAAACATTGTATCTCTTTTCTCTCACTTGGCAGGTTGCCCAGAGACACATTGCTCCACCTCCACAGGAAACTTCAGGGAACTTGCATTGACTTCTATGAAAGAAGTTATTTGCAAGTTTTTTAAATCGGCTTTTTTTTTCAGCACTATCGGCCGATGCCGATTAATTAAAAAGTGCCAACAATCGGCCGATATATTGGCCGGCCGATATATCGGTCGACCTCTAATCGATACTGCACTTGGGGGCTGGTCTGGGCTGGGCGGAGGGGCTAAACGCAGGTGCTAGCAGGTATCTGGGCTGATCCCGCTAACACTGCGTTTTTGGGAACCCTAAACTGCTGGGGACGCTAGTATAGATCTGATCAGATCAGATATTGATCTGTTCAGATACTATACCACTAAGGGGGGTGTATGCTTAACGCGTGGGTGTTAGCATTACTGGCACTAACCTGACGCTGCCTGGGGCAACGCAGACCCTAACTGACACTAAAACCTAATTGATATCACCCGCTGGGCGATCAGGGGGTTAAACCTTTATTGGGTTATATACGACGGGTGCCCTGATGCTATAAAAAGCAAACTAACAAACCAGTGTCACCCGTAACACTTATACGGTGATCACTGGTGAAAGGGTTAATTAGGGGCAATCAGGGGGTTGAAACCTTTATTAGGTAATATATGGGGGTACCTGACGCTATATAAAAACCTGACGGTTAATCAAAATAACGAAATAGCTAACTGGCTAACCAGTGTCACCAGTGACAATTATACGGTGATCACTGGTGAAAGGGTTAACTCTAGGGGCAATCAGGGGGTTAAAACCTTTATTAGGTTGTATATGGGGGTACCTGATGCTATAAAAACCTGGTGGTGAACCTAAAAAATTAACTGGCTACCTAGCGGCACCAGCGACGCTAATACAGCGATCAGAAAAATGATCGCTTAGTGACACTGGCGATAGGGGGTGAAAGGGTTACCTGGGGGGCAATCAAGGGGTTAAACCTTTGCTAGGGGGCTACCCTGGACCCAAAGGGACCTAAAGCTATTTGCCCTGCAACTTTTTACTGTCACAAATGACACTGATTGCAGTGATCAGTAAAAAAAATTACCACTGCAAACGGTGACACTGTGACTGGAGGTACTGGGGGTGACTGGGGAGGGGGGGGGGGTGAAAGTCTGCCTATGTGTACAGTGTAAGTGTTGTGTTGGTGCAACTCACTTTTAGATGTCTCCTCTCCTCGAGCAACGGACGAAAAGACTGCTGCGAGGAGAGTGACATCGCTTCCTCCTGCCTGTGTTTACATTACACATTACACAGGCAGGGGAGGCATCTCATTCCCACCCCCCCCAAGCCCCCGTTTTACTTACCTGACCCCTCGAAAGTCCCGCGCTCGCCCCCGTCATCCTCCTCGCCGTTCAGCCTGGCCGTTGATTGGCTACAGTGGATGGATTGAAAGCAGCACAGCCATTGGCTGGCGCTGCTGTCAATCACATCCAATGGGGATCAATCACATGGGGATCAATCACATCCCGGGGGGCGGGGTCGAGTGATACAGTGAGCGGCAATAGCCCCTGGCTGTATCACTGGAGCGTGCCCGCAATCACTCACCACCATGCGAGCTCGCATATAGGTGGTGAGTGATTGCGGGGAGGAGCCGAGACAGCCGCCGAGGGACACCAGAAGACGTGGACCGGGGGCCACTCTGTGCAAAACGACCTGCACAGTGGAGGTAAGTATAACATGTTTGTTATTTAAAGAAAAAAAAAAAAAAACATTTCTTTACAATCTCTTTAACCCTCTTGGGCATGGAGTTCACCAGAGCTTCACAGGTTGCCACTGGAGTCCTCTTCCACTCCTCCATGATGATATCACGGAGTTGGTGGATGTTAGAGACCTTGCGCTCCCCCACCTTCCATATGAGGATGTCCCACAGATGCTCAATAGGGTGTAGGTCTGGAGACATGCTTGGCCAGTCCATCACCTTTACCCTCCGCTTCTTTAGTAAGGCAGTGGTCAATCTTGAAGGTGTGTTTGTGGTCGTTATTATGTTTGTATACTGCCCTGTGGTCCAATCTCTGAAGGGAGTGGATCATGCTCAGCTTCAGTATGTCACAGTACATGTTGGCATTCATGGTTCCCTCAATGAACTGTAGCTCCCCAGTGCCTGCAGCACTCATGCAGCCCCAGACCATGACACTCCCACCCCCATGCTTGACTGTAGGCAAGACACACTTGTCTTTGTACTCCTCGCCTGGTTGCTGCCACACACGCTTGACACCATCTGAACCAAATACGTTTATCTTGGTCTCATCAGACCACAGGACATGGTTCCAGTAATCCATGTCCTTAGTATGCTTGACTTCAGCAAACCGTTTGTGGGCTTTCTTGTGCATCATCTTTAGAAGAGGCTTCCTTCTTGAACAGCCATGCAAACCAATTTGATGCAGTGTGCGGCATATGGTCTGAGCCCTGACAGGCTGACACCCCACCCCTTCAACCTCATATGTCTATTTCCCAAAGACAAACCCTGCATATGACGCTGAGCACTCAACTTCTTTGGTCAACCATGGCGAGGCCTGTTCTGAGTGGAATCTGTCCTGTTAAACCGCTGCATGGTCTTGGCCACCGTGCTGCAGCTCAGTTTCAGGGTCTTGGCAATCTTCTTATAGCCTAGGCCATCTTTATGTAGAGCAACAATTATTTTTTCAGATCCTCAGAGCTCTTTGCAATGAGGTGCCATGTTGAACTTCCAGTGACCAGTATGAGAGAGTGAGAGCGATAACACCAAATTTAACACACCTGCTCCCCATTCACACCTGAGACCTTGTTACACTAACGAGTCACATGACACCGGGGAGGGAAAATGGCTAATTGGGCCCAATTTGGACATTTTCACTTAGGGGTGTATTCACTTTTGTTCCCAGCGGTTTAGACATTAATGGCTGTATGTTGAGTTATTTTGAGGGGACAGCAAATTTACACTGTTATACAAGCTGTACACTCACTACTGTACATTGTAGCAAAGTGTAATTTCTTCAGTGTTGTCACATGAAAAGATAGAATAAAATATTTACAAAAATGTGAGGGGTGTACTCATATTTGTGAGATACTGTATATGTAAAACAACCCATTAAAGCAGAGTTCCACCCAAAAGTGGAACTTCCGCTTAATTGCTTCCTCCCCCCCTCTGTTGTCACATTTGGCACCTTTCAGGGGGAGGGGGGGGGCAGGGACCTGTTTGGTCCAATCAGAAATCGCAGCGCGCTTTGCGCATGCGCAGTAGGGAACTGGGCGTGAAGACGAAAGGGTTCACTGCCAAGTTCTCTTACATGGAATGGCGGCGGATGCACCGACAGTCAATCCAAAGGTTGGCTGGGGTGCCAACATCACGGGCTCCCTGGACAGGTAAGTGTCCATATAGTAAAAGTCAGCAGCTACAGTAATTGTATGGGCGGACCGAGCGGTGTGCTGACGTCATCCCCTCACTGCTCGATCTCCACAGGACGGGTTTGCTCGTTGGTGTCCGGCCGGCATCTCGGGCTTAAGGCTGTATCTTTTCATCTTATATGTAAGTGTTTTATCTACATTTTAATCCAATAAACCCAAAGATTTTACACCAGCGAGGCATCCTGTTTCTCTTGCATGTCTCAACTGCGTTCAAGCTGCTCTTTTATTGTGGAAAGCGCCGAGTGAAGAGGCGGTGGTCATAGAAGCCATTACTATTCAGCTGGGATTGTTTACATGCGGTTTTAGGTCCTCCGTAACAGGGGACCAACTGGTTCTGGTAAGCAGTTTACTTGCTCATGGTGGTGGATTTCACTCCGGTCTTCAGTTATTACAGTGGAGATTTGGATTCCGTTTCTGCACGGGTGTTTATCACAGCATATGTTTGGACTCTTTAATAAAAATTTTGCACTTTATGAACTGATGCCTTAAGCCCTGTACATACGATCGGATATCCTATGGATTCTAATCCGATGGTTTTTTCCATCGGAAATCCGATGAAGCTGACTTCCATCAGTCTTGCCTACACACCATCAGTCAAAAAACCGACCGTTCCAAACGCGGTGACGTAAAACACTCCGATGAGCCGAGAAAAATGAAGTTTAATGCTTCTGAGCATGCGTCGACTTGATTCTGAGCATGCGTGGGTTTTTTATCCGATGGATTTGCCCATAGACGATCGGAATTTGCTATCGGTTTTTGATCCATCGGAAAAATTTAAAACATGTCCTATTTTTTAAAACCGATGGAAAAAAGACAGATGGGTCCCATACACAATCGGTTTGTCCGATGAAAAAAGTCCATCGGACTGTTTTCATCGGTAAAACCGATCGTGTGTACAGGGCTTTAGTGTGTCATATTTGGAAGACACTTTATGCATGTAATTTTTTATGTGATTTTGCATATTTATTGTGTTTAAAAATATATTTTTTTGGCATATGTTTTATTTCATGTCCTAAGTTTGCCCACTATCATTCACCAGTCCACGCGATAATTCTAGTGGACCTCTGTATTTTGTATGTGTTGTGGAGCACACCACGACAAATCTTTTTGTCTATTGATTTTTGTTTTGAGTTTAGCGCAACTATATATATTTTTCTACAGTAATTGTAGCTGCTGACTTTTACATTTTTTTAAGTTTAAAACAGAAACGAAAGATAAAACATTTGTGTATACATATAAAAAAATATTATAGATGCTTTTTTTTTTTTTTTTTTTAACTGATTACATACCCTCTGACCATTTGGAGGAGAACAGGCTGAGTTCCCAGCAGCACAGCCAGAAAACTGACCACGCTGTGCTCTCATTCCTAATGTGGTAAGTTTTTTTATAGGAAAGCAGGAGGACTGGCAGGAGCACCAGGGATTTCACACAAAGGAAGTAATACAAAGAGAACAGAACGCTTTTTCATACAAGTACATAGTATATCAGGAATATGACATGTTGGGGTAACACATTCTTTAATGTAAAGGAATGCTCAGGGTGGTATGAGGGGGCTTGGTCAAACTTTTAAATGTCCCAATGTTTTCAGCTGCCTGTATTTCTGAATCTTTTAATTGACATCTTTAGGTTTTGCCATTTCTGTATCTCTTTTGCTGTCCAGGCTTCAAAAAGATGAAAGAGAGATGGGGGAGGTTGGGCAACAGAGGTATTAATGTTTTCTGACGTGTGAAGAGTGTTAACTGGTAGTAAAAACAAGACAATGCAGAAGTAAGCAATACCTTTTATTTGCCTGAGAGGGGTAAAATTGCAAGCTTTGCAACTCGGGCATTTTCCTAAATTATGCATAATTAGATTAGAATTTGGTGGTCTGGTGTACGCAATCATTTCTAAGATGGGCAACAAAGTAGTATTAAACTCAAAAGCAAACATTTATTAAATTGCAGCTTACCAATTCTTATGCCGTGTACACACGATTGGTTTTACCGATGAAAACAGTCCGATGGACTTTTTTCATCGGACAAACCGATCGTGTATGGGCCCCATCGGTCTTTTGTCCATCGGTGAGAAAAAATAGAACTTGTTTTAAATTTATCCGATGGGAAAAAAAACAATAGCAAATTCCGATCGTCTGTGTGGAACTCCATCGGACAAAAAACCCACGCATGCTCAGAATCAAGTCGACGCATGCTCAGAAGCATTGAACTTAATTTTTCTCGGCTTGTCGGAGTGTTTTACGTCACAGCGTTTGGGACGGTCGGATTTTTGACTGATGGCGTGTAGGCAAGACTGATGGAAGTCAGGTTCATCGGATTTCCGATGGAAAAATCCATCGGATTAGAATCCATAGGAAATCCGATCGTGTGTACAGGGCTTTAGATGTGATGGCTGTATTGGTTTTATTTTTTAGGCCTTCTTTCCTTTATTTCCATCTGGTGATTCAGCCGGTAACCTGTAGTTTTTTCAAAATTACAAGCTCTCTTGCTGATGTTCAGTTAACAGATGAGACAAACCATTTACCACGGACAGTGGTGCTTACAGTGATCAGCTTTTTGAAATTATTTTTGTAAAACCTTTATCCCAAAAGGAAAAAAGAACCTGTTTGTTGCTATACATGCTCATAAAGTATTAGCCGGAGTTTGGCTTCCATTTGTTAGTGCATCTAAATCTGCTAGTACATCTAACAACCTGCTCCCCCCAGACTGACAATGCTGTTTTTTGCTGTGCTTCTTCATCCAGAGTGGGGGCACTGTAATACAGGAGGTGTTACTGCCCAGTTTACCAGGTGAAAATAGGGGGAAAAAGTCTAAACAATTAAAACTAATGCAGCCACCACATCTAAAGCCCTGTACACACGATTGGATTTCCTATGGATTCTAATCCGATGGATTTTTCCATCGGAAATCCGATGAACCTGACTTCCATCAGTCTTGCCTACACGCCATCAGTCAAAAATCCGACCGTCCCAAACGCTGTGACGTAAAACACTCCGACAAGCCGAGAAAAATTAAGTTCAATGCTTCTGAGCATGCGTCGACTTGCGTGGGTTTTTTATCCGATGGAGTTCCACACAGACGATAGGAATTTGCGATAGTTTTTTTTCCCATCGGATAAATTTAAAACATGTTCTATTTTTTCTCACCGATGGAAAAAAGACCGATGGGGCCCATACACGTTCGGTTTGTCCGATGAGAAAAGTCCATCGGACTGTTTTCATTGGTAAAACCGAACGTGTGTTCACAGAATAATTGTTAAGCTGCAATATATTACATCTTTAGTCACGTGATCCATTCCATTCCCAATCTCTGTGCTGTTGCTGCTCAGTATTGGATAGTAGAAGCCCATACAGACTTCCAAGGATTGGAATCTCACTTCCATGTGCAATGTGTTTGCTCGGTTCTGTGAAGCGTTTCTTGAAAAGACAAGGCCCCTTCATGCTTTTCTAAAGGTTCATTGTAACAGACAAGACAGCATTTAATTACAAGCTTTTCATTAACATGACTAATGACATTTGAAGTCAATATTCTGCAGGCATCAGAGCATTAGTTCTCTTGACTGTGCTGTTCAGATTTTAAAAGCACAACAACGGTATGGTAATTTTAACACTTTCTCGACCAGAATGGCTTTGCCTGTAACTCTGGGACTTTGCCGTTCCTGCAGTTGACTCTGGTGTAGCAATTGTCAGCTCTTTAGGTACATGGACAGCAGGACTGGTAATCACACAGAGCTTGTGATGTGGATTGTCATTCTTTTGACATGAAGAGGCTGCATCCTTTCATAAAGTGTGATGCCGCGTACACACGATCGTGATTCACGGCGGTGAAAACACCGCCGTGAATCACGACATGAAATTAAATGAAAAACGAGGGAACGGCATTTTCCCCCACACACGACCGTTTTTCCCGTCATTTTTTTCTTTGTCGAGAAAAACGACCGTCTGTGGGCTCCGCGGCAGTGTCTCCCTATGGGAAAACTGCCGCGGAAAAAAATGATGGAAAAAACGATGAGAAAATTTAGAACATGTTCTAATTTTTCTCGTCGTTTTTCCTGCCGTTTTTCTCAACGAGAAAAACGGCATAAAGCCCACAGACGATCGTTTTTCTCGGCGAAAAAAAAAAAATGTAATTTTTCCCGACGGGAAAAATGTCATTTTTCCCGACGGGAAAAATGTCATTTTTCCCGACGGGAAAAATGATCGTGTGTACAAGGCATGACTCTTGCTCAGTAGGAGCTGTTGTAGGAGTATTGAACTGCGACTGTTGAATTCACCTTGGCTCTCTAATGGTACTGAGAAAACACATGAATCTGTCAGTAGAAAAAAATATATGTAAGCTGCCACTGATGCCCTCTGAAAATGCTATGTGTTGGGCTGTGTCTGGCTTTGAGTTACTCATCAAAAATAAGCATGCCGCTGTTGTGATCATTTTGTATTTTAGTAATCTGAATTGTTTTAGTTTTAGTCGTATTTAGTCGACTATAATCTCCAATACATTTAAGTAAACTAAAATGTAATGGGTTTAGTTAAATTGCAATGCATTATTTAAGTATTTCTCTAGATTTTCCAAACTCATTATATACTCCTGGAGTAAAAAAAAATCTAGTATCATGTTATTATTTATGGTATTAAGTAGAGGTACACTGAATTGAAATTTTGGTATCGAAACTGAAAATTCAGGATGTACTTGGCTCAAACCGAAAAGTACAGTTTTTAAAAAAAATATATTTTTATATATACAGTAAACCCCCCTCCATCGCGGGGTACGTTCCGGACCCACCCGCGAAAAGTGAAAATCAGCGAAATAGAAAGACCCTATTTAAATACACCCTAGGCATGTTTTGTTAACTTTTTAATAGCTTTTAAAGGTCTTTTTTTTTTTCCCACAAGAAAGCATTTAAAGGTCTTTAACCCCTTAAAGACCGCTCACTGTATATATACGTCGGCAGAATGGCACGGACAGGCAAACTCACGTACCTGTACGTGCCTGCCTTTGTATGGCCAATCGGACCCCCCTCCGGTACAGTGAGCGGCCGGGATCGCTTCGGGAGCGATCCGTGATGAGGGGACGGCCATTAGTTTCCGGCCACCCCCTCGCGATCGCTCCCGGCGAATTAAAAGCCTCCTCTGCCTGTGTAATGTTTACACAGGCAGGAGGAAGTGATGTCATCTCTCCTGCGGCGCTCACATATACCGAGCGCCGTGGAGAGAAGACACACAGGTTAGTGCACTAAACAGCACACTGACACCAGCACACATAGGCACACGATCGCCCCCCCCCCCCCAGATCACCCCCCAGTCACAGTGTCACTGATTGCAGTGACCATTTATTTACTGATCACTGCAATCAGTGACATTTGTGTCTGTAAAAGTGTAAGGGCAGTTAGTTTTAGGTCCAGTGTAGCCCCCTAACCCCCCTAATAAAGGTTTAACCCCTTGATCGCCCCCCCCAGGTAACCCTTTCACCCCCAAGCACCGCTGTCACTAAGCAATCGTTTTTCTGATCGCTGTCTTAGTGTCGGTGGTGCCGATAGGTAGCCAGTTTTTTTTTTAGGTTTGCCGCAGGTTTTTATAGCGTCAGGTACCCCCATATATTACCTAATAAAGGTTTAACCCCTTGATCACCCCCCCCAGGTAACCCTTTCACCTCCTTTTGCCAGTGTCACTAAGCGATCGTTTTTCTGATCGCTGTCTTAGTGTCGGTGGTGCCGATAGGTAGCCAGTTATTTTTTTTAGGTTCGCCGCAGGTTTTTATAGTGTCAGGTACCCCCATATATTACCTAATAAAGGTTTAACCCCTTGATCGCCCCCCAGGTAACCCTTTCACTCCCTTTTGCCAGTGTCACTAAGCGATCGTTTTTCTGATCGCTGTCTTAGTGTCGGTGGGGCCGATAGGTAGCCAGTTATTTTTTTTAGGTTCGCCGCAGGTTTTTATAGCGTCAGGTACCCCCATATATTACCTAATAAAGGTTTAACCCCTTGATCGCCCCCCAGGTAACCCTTTCACCCCCTTTTGCCAGTGTCACTAAGCGATCGTTTTTCTGATAGCTGTATTAGTTATGCTGGTGCCGCTAGGTAGTCAGTTATTTTTTTTAGGTTCGCTGCAGGTTTTTATAGCGTCAGGTACCCCCATATATTATCTAATAAAGGTTTTAACTCCCTAATTGCCCCTAGTTAACCCTTTCACCAGTGATCACCGTATAAGTGTTACGGGTGACGCTGGTTAGTTAGTTTGCTTTTTATAGTGTCAGGGCACCCGCCGTATATAACCCAATAAAGGTTTAACCCCCTGATCACCCGGCGGGTGATATCAATTAGGTTTTAGCGTCAGAGAGGGTCTGCGTCACACCCCAGGCAGCGTCAGGTTAGTGCCAGTAATGCTGACACCCACGCGTGAAGCATACACCTCCCTTAGTGGTATAGTATCTGAACAGATCAATATCTGATCTGATCAGATCTATACTAGCATCCCCAGCAGTTTAGGGTTCCCAAAAACGCAGTGTTAGCGGGATCAGCCCAGATACCTGCTAGCACCTGCGTTTTGCCCCTCCGTCCAGCCCAGGCCACCCAAGTGCAGTATCGATCGATCACTGTCACTTACAAAACACAACACACATAACTGCAGCGTTCGCAGAGACAGGCCTGATCCCTGCGACTCCAGTGCTGTAGGAGGTGATTGCACCATCACAGTTAAAAAAAAAAAAGCATATATGCCGAAGCATGGGGGCAGCAGGAGCGGAGGAGCGATTTTGCTCCTAATGCCGCGTACATACGGTCAAAATTCTGACGGAAGCTTGCCCCTGGAAAAGTCCGACCGTGTGTACGCGGCACAACTTTTGCGGAAGGATGCCCCCATGCTTCGGCATATATAAATGGTGCATGTATGCCCATCATTAGAAGTGGGTGGATGAAGGGAGGTATTCTAATGGTGGGCATACCCACCGATCAAGCTCTTTTTTCCGGTTCAGCCAACAGGCTGCATGAAAAAAAAGATTACAATACATGTCCAACAAGGACCAGCAACGTACTGGTATGTTGCTGGACTTTGGTTATACCAGATTGATGCCTGTGGGTTTAGGTATCATCTTGGTATCATTCTTTTTAGCCAGCGGCCGGCTTTCATGTAAAAGCAATCCTAGCGGCTAATTAGCCTCTGGACTGCTTTTACAAGCAGTGGGAGGGAATGTCCCCCCCCCCCGGATATAAAAAGCACCATTGGGAAAGCATTTTATCACACCAATCTTGGTGTGGTCAGATGCTTTGAGGGCAGAGGAAAGATCTAGGGTCTAATAGACCCCAGTTTTTTCAAAAAAAGGAGTACCTGACTGCCTATTGCTATCATAGGGGATATTTACATTCCCTGAGATAACAATAAAAATGATAAAAATAAATAAATATGGAAGGAACAGTTTAAAAATAAAATAAAAAAGCAAAATTAATAATAAAAAAATAAAAGCACCCCTGTCCCGCCCTGCTCTTGCGCAGTGGCGAACGCAAGCGTCGGTCTGGCGTCATATGTAAACAGCAATTGCATCATGCATGTGAGGTATCACCGCAAAGGTCAGATCGAGGGCAGTAATTTTAGCAGTAGACCTCCTCTGTAAATCTAACAGGGTAACCTGTAAAGGCTTTTAAAGGCTTTTAAAAATGTATGTAGTTTGTCGCCACTGCGCGTTTGTGCGAAATTTTAAAGCATGTCGTGTTTGGTATCTATGTACTCGGCCTAAGATCATCTTTTTTATTTCATCAAACATTTGGGCACAAACCCCCCCCCCCCCCCCAAATGACCCAATTTTGGAAAGTAGACACCCCAAGCTATTTGCTGAGAGGTATGGTGAGCATTTTGCAGATCTCGCTTTTTGTCACAAAGTTTTGAAAATTGAAAAAAAAAAAAATATTTTCTTTCTTCATTTTCAAAAACAAATGAGAGCTGTAAAATACTCACCATGCCTCTCAGCAAATAGCTTGGCGTGTCTACTTTCCAAAATGGGGTCATTTGGGGGGGTTTTGTGCTATTTTGGCATTTTATGGCCTTCGAAACTGTGATAGGTAGTGAGGAGTGAAATCAAAAATTTGCACCCTTAGAAATCCTGAAGGCGGTGCTTGGTTTTCGGGGTCCCGTACGCGGCTAGGCTCCTAAAAAGTCCCACACATGTGGTATCCCCGTACTCAAGAGAAGCAGCAAAATGTATTTTGGGGTGCAATTCCACATATAACAATGGCATGTGTGAGCAATTTAGTGACAACTTTTTGTAATTTTTTTATTTTTTTTGTCATTATTCAATCACTTGGGACAAAAAAAATATATTCAATGGGCTCAACATGCCTCTCATCAATTTCCTTGCGGTGTCTACTTTCCAAAATGGGGTCATTTGGGGGGGTTTTGTACTGCCCTGTCATTTTAGCACCTCAAGAAATGAGATAGGCAGTCATAAATTTAAAGCTGTGTAAATTCCAGAAAATGTACCCTAGTTTGTAAACGCTATAACTTTTGCGCAAACCAATAAATATACGCTTATTGACATTTTTTTTACTAAAGACATGTGGCTGAATACATTTTGGCCTGAATGTATGACTAAAATTGAGTTTATTCGATTTTTCTTATAACAAAAAGTAGAAAACATCATTTTTTTTCCAAATTTTCTGTCTTTTTCCGTTTATATGAAAAAAAAAATAATCGCAGAGGCAATCAAATACCATTAAAAGAAAGCTCTATTTGTGGGAAGATAAGGGTGCAAATTTCGTTTGGGTACAACATTGCATGTCTGCACAATTTACAGTTAAAGCAGCGCAGTGCCAAATTGTGAAAACACCTCTGGTCATTAAGCTGCGTATTGGTCCGTTCCTTAAGTGGTTAAACACACTTTTAAGCAATAGAAACACATAAAAGATAGAGAGAGAGCATTGTAAAACACAAAAATATTGCGCTAACAGTATACTATACAGTACTGATTCACCGCTACATAACCGCGAATTGACAAAATATTACCGCAATATCAGAATTAATAGGTCCTAATTAAAATAGCGCGATATACCGGGACCGCAAAACTGAACCGCGAGGGTTTACTGTAGTTGTATTATATTCAACTTTTTAATTATCATGAATTTAAATGAATATGAATTTATTGTTGCCCATTATCGGCACCTTTAGTGCAAGAAAAGCTCAAGAAAAATGCATCTCTTTAACCACTTCAGCCCTGGAAGAATTTACCCCTTTCCTGACCAGAGCACTTTTTGCAATACAGCACTGCGTCGCTTTAACTGACAATTGCGCGGTCGTGCGACGTTGCACCCAAACAAAATTTAAGTCTTTTTTTTTGGTGCCATTTGATCACCTCCTGCGGTTTTTATTTTTTGCGCTATAAACAAAAAAAGAGTGTCAATTTAAATTTTTTTTTTAAAAAAAGCAATATTTTTGACTTTTTGCTATAATAAATATCCCCCCAAAAATATAAAAAAATATATTTTTTTCCTCAGTTTAGGCCGATAGGTAATCTACATATTTTTGGTAACAAAAAAATGCAATAAGCGTATATTCATTGGTTTGCGCAAAAGTTATAGCGTCTACAAAATAGGGGATAGATTTATGGCATTTTTATTAATATTTTTTTTTACTAGTAATGGCCGCGATCTGTGATTTTTAAAAATCTTGCTTGCTGCATTTTTGGTCAGTTAAAAAAAAACACCTGAAAAACGCACTTTCTGCAGTTACCAGGATACCCGAACTGCATCTCACTGGCTGCACGCCCCGTTTTGGCCAATAATTTTCAGTCAGGCTCCTTCAATTTTCAGACCGAAATTTGTAGAGCCAAAATTTGAGTTGTACGTGGCTTGTTCTGGTGAGAATAAACATAAATATCATGTGTAAAGTGCTTCTTAGTTCTGATTTTTCCACGCTTCTGTGTTTTAAATTAATATTTTATTATAACAGGGATGTTGTAGTAAATCTAATTCATGTGTGGGATTTTTTTTCCTTCCTTGTGTGGATTTTAAGTTACAGGAAAATGTGGCTTTCTTCAAGCGAGAAATGCTTTTATTAGAATGTATGAATTATTGGAGATTCGTTAAAAAAAAAGAAAAAAACAAGCACTTATCTTGCATCTCCTTTATTGTAATAAAGACTCCAATTTAGGAAATGAAAGTCTTTGGAGGAAAGCCAGCTGTCTTGGTTAAATTTGTTCTGTAAAATTGCTTTCATTAATAATGAGAGAATATGAACAATTGGGACAGCAAACTTTTAGGTTTAATGTCAATTCTGCAGGTGTAAGCATCTGTTTGTAACTTTATCTGCCGGTACAGCACGGATAGTTTTGAGGTGTGTATCAGACTAGCTTTCCCTATAGGCCTGTCTTGTAATGATTAGAAATCCGAAAGAACTTAAAGCTACACTCCAGTCAGAATTAAAGTGGTATGAAACCCAAAATCAAAAATGCAGTTTATCAATTCTTTTAAATGTGGTGGCTGCATTGGTTTTCTTTTTTAGGCTTTTTTTCCCCGTTTGTTTTCACCTGGTGATCAGGCCAGCAACACACCTCCTGTATTATAGTGCCCCCACTCTGGATGAAAGAGCATTGGGACACTTTTGGGCAGCATAATTGTTAATATGGAGAGAGGAAATGTAAGATGTATTAGCCGATTTAGATACACTAACAAATTGAAGCTGAACTCCAGCTAACACTTTATAAGCAGTTACAGTAAACATTTTTTTTTTTTTTACTCTTGGGATACATGTTTTACATAAATAAAAGCTGATCTGTAAGTAATCAATGTTTTTTTAAACCATGTAAACCAGGTTCACACTGGGCTGCGGGAATGAAGCCGTGTGACTTCAGCTGAACTCGCACGATTTTACTCCCGCTTGTCAGTCCCGATTTCGGACGTGATTACAGAGACATCTGTGCAGGTTTCTGCACAGATGTCAATGTAAATCGTGGGCTGAAATCGCAAAAAGTAGTACAGAAACAACTTTTTTAAATCGGTGCAGCACTGCAGATGCGGCGTCGCACCAATTAGACCGGTGCCGTTGCCGGCAAATGCCGCCGGTTTTACATGCGATCTGACATGTCAATCACATGTCAAATCGCACCAGTGTGAACCAGGGCTAACTTTTACATTTGCAGAACAGCCTTTTCTGTTGAAAAACAACACTTAAGCCCCGTACACACGATCGGATATCCTATGGATTTTCGTCCGATGGTTTTGTCCATCGGAAATCCGATGAAACTGTTTTTCATCAGTCTTGCCCACACACCATCAGTCAAAAAACCGACTGTTCCAAACGCGGTGACGTAAAACACTCCGATGAGCCGAGAAAATAAAGTTTAATGCTTCTGAGCATGCGTCGACTTGATTCTGAGCATGCGTGGGTTTTTGATCCGATGGACTTGCCCATAGACGATCAGAGTTTTCGATCGGTTTTTTATCCATCGGAAAAATTTAAAACATGTTCTATTTTTTAAAACCGATGGAAAAAAGACCGATGGGTCCCATACACGATCGTTTTGTCTGATGAAAAGTATCCTTTGGACGAAAATCCATAGGATATCCGATCGTGTGTACAGGGCTTTACTGGCCAGATCACCAGGTGGAAATGAGAAAGAAAACCAAAAAAATATTACTAATGCAACCATCACATCTAAGCTGCAAAAAATGCTTGCTTTTGGTTTTAATACTGCTTTAAAAATTTAAGTATGTCTAAACCAAAACAAAAATGTAAACAAAGATTCCAAAAATGTAATATTTTGCAGATTAACGGTCCTTAGATGTGGTGGCTGCATTACTTTTTCAATTTTTAGCCACAGAATTTTTGCTAGTACAGAAAAATACCTGTTGATGCTGCCAGAAATTCAGTGGGTCTTGTATTTATTGGTTAAAGGGGCTACCTTTTACAGCAATAGTAAGGTGCATTGTATGGGTGGCAGTGTGTCCAATGCCAGCAACCAGAAAAACGGTAAGTACTTGTGTTACAGAGCATCAACGTTTTATCGGTGCAGAGCTGCCATATAGGGGATCGAATGTAGGTACCCTGAGGTGCCTGCTATATTTATAGAATGTAAGGCTTTAAAAAAAAAAAAGTCACCACACAAATATTTTAAAGAGGAACTGCAGTCTGCTCACATAATTTGTAATAAAAACAACTTTGCCATTCTGAAGCTTCCCTCCAACCACTTTGCATATTATTTTATATACACTGTGATTCTGTACTTGCCAAATATGCTGCATAAATCTCCCTCCACTGAGTCTGGCTGCAACCATTTTAACTGTGGGCAGCTGAAGCTGCTGCTTGTTCACTTCCTGGAGTTACACAGACACACAGAGGCACACCTTCAGCTCTGCGGCCCTGCAGCTCTCATTGGCCCTCTTAGGACTCATCCCCCCCTCCCTTTCTGGCAAACTCTCACGAGCCTTAGAGAGAGAGCTATGCATGATGTCATAAGCCTAGGCTTTTTACCAGACAAGAAACAGGAGGTGGGCTGTATAACCACTTCTCTACTGTGCACGAAAACCCCCTTCCTGCCCAAGCCATTTTTCAGCTTTCAGCGCTGTCACACTTTGAATGACAATTGCGCGGGTCGTGCGACGTGGCTCCCAAACGAAATTTGTGTCCTTTTTTTCCCACAAATAGAGCTTTCTTTTGGTGGTATTTGATCACCTCTGCGGTTTTTATTTTTTGCGCTATAAACAAAAGAAGAGCGTCCAGTTTGGAAAAAAAAAACACTATTTTTTTTACTTTTTGCTATAATAAATACCCATTTTTTTTTTTTAAATAAAATTTTCCTCTGTTTAGGCCGATATGTATTCTTCTACATATTTTTGGTAAAAAAAAAAAAATCGCAATAAGCGCGTATTGATTGGTTTGCGCAAAAGTTATAGCGTCTACAAAATAGGGGATAGATTTATAGCATTTTTATTTTTTTATTAGTAATGGCGGCGATCTGCGATTTTTTTATTGTGACTGCGATATTGCGGCGGACACATCGGACACTTTTGACACATTTTTGGGACCATTCACGTTTATACAGCGATCCCTGCTATAAAAATGCATTGATTACTGTATAAATGTGATTGGCAGGGAAGGGGTTAACCACTAGGGGGCGGGAAGGGGTTAAATATGTTCCCTCAATGTGTTCTTACTGTAGGGGGAGATGACTGACTGGGGGAGGTGACCGATGGTTGTCCCTATGTACAAGGGACACACCATCGGTCCCCTCTCCCTCACAGGACGTGGATCTCTGTGTTTACACACAGAGATCCACTTTCCTGCTCGTTTCCCGGGCAATCGCGGGTGCCCGGCGGCAATCGCGGCCGCCGGGCACGCGCACACGGGGCCTTGTGAACGCGGCGGGCGCGCGCGCCGCTGGCGGCGAGCGCGCGCCTCCTAGCTCGTTTTAAAGGGAGGACTTCGTATGACGTCCTCCCAGAACGAGAGTATCCTCCGCCCGCCGTCAATTGACAGTGGGCGGGGGACAAGTGGTTAAGGTATTTACCGGCAGAAAAAAAAATGTTTTACTATCCAAAGTTAAAACAACAAGGGCAGAAGATTTAATAGATGGAAAGATGAAAAAATGATTGAAGGTCCGCTTTAAGGATTTGGCCATCCCAGGGATTGGTCATATAGCCCAGTTTTGGACCCAAAAATTGTGATCAGACCTCCAGATACAAGTCATCTATCCGTTCACTTTTTATTCACCACTCTTCCCTAACGACTGCTTTTGATGACAATACGCATAGGTTGGAATCACGGCGTGTAACGTCATCGTGCATCGGCATGGACGGCAGCCTTCTTTTTGGTTTAAAACAATATCCTGACATGCAGTTTTCTATATTGATGAATGTAAATGCAATACTTTAAACAAATTGCTATTTGTGGTTTTACTACACTATGAGATGGGCTTGTTCTCTTATTTGATGTATGCTGTTTTGAGAGACACTTGGCTTATCTGATACTGGAATTGGGAAGAGTGGTGCATACAAAGTGAACGGATTGATGACGCGTATCTGAAGGTCTTATCACCATTTTTGGGTCCAAAACTGCGCATATCTCAAGAGACATCTGTTTACAGGGCAGCACTGGAGAAGGGTGGATCTGGTGCACATCATCAAGGAGCAGGAAGAGACAGCCCACTCCCAGGGATGTCAGGAAGAAGATGGCTGCACAGGAAGGGGCAGCGGCGGATCGCTACAAAACAACGCTGGCTGTGTATGTTTATTAACCACTTGCCGACCAGCCAGCGCAGTTTTACTGCGGCAGCATGGCTCGTCTGGGGGAAACGACATTATGTTACGTTGCTTCGCCTTGTGGCCACTAGGGGCTCGCGCCGCCAGAGCCGATGCGAGTGCCCAGCGGGTGTGATGACCGCCAGGCACCCGTGACACAGTTTCGATAAAAATCGCAGATCGCCGTCATTACTAGTAAAAAAAATAATAATAATTAAAATGCCATAAATCTATCCCCTATTTTGTAGACGCTTTAACTTTTGCGCAAACCAATATACGCTTATTGCGATATTTTTATTTTTTTAACCAAAAATATGTAGAAGCATGCATATTGGCCTAAACTGAGGAAATATATTTTTTTGTCGCTGTTTTTTTGTTTATAGTGCAAAAAATAAAAACCGCAGAGGTGATCAAATACCACCACAAAAAAGCTCTATTTGTGGGGAAAAAAAGGATGCAAATTTTGTTTGGGTACAGCGTCGCACGACCGTGCAATTGTCAAAGCGATGCAGTGCCAAAATGTAAAAAGTTCTTCTTTAACCACTTCGCGCCCGTCATACGAC